>OX421979.1:91666139-92081139 GCA_949128135.1 Parasteatoda lunata | reverse complement strand
CGGGACACGCCAAAACAATTTTTAAAAAAACGGTAAATAACTACAAAGTAAATTTTGCAAATATTTGACTGTTTTTACTTACTTTTTAAAAGGTATAGCATGACAAGACCAAGAGTACTTTCTTCTTTCTTTATTTAAATAAACTGGGCACCTTGGCCGCGAAGCGTCCCCTATCCCATTCATCATAAAATTACAAACAGTCAGATAAAAAACATTGATTTGGCAGACATTGTGGTAGCCATAAAAAAAATCAAGCTGTTTGCTTGTGAAATAAAACAATGAAAAAATTCAATATCACAAATTGACGTTTTTACATATATTGATTGTAGATTAAAAATAAAATTAAACATGATTTGATTTGTACAATGATTTTTGAAAAATGAAAGACATAATTGATGAAAATAGATAAATCATACCTTGATACATGATAAAATAGCATATTTGGAGAAAATGCAGTAAATATATTTTATCAGAGAAATATTGCTCATTAACTACAATAGAATTTTCAAAAGAATTTAACGTGCATAAATTTATAAATATATATGTTTAAATTGGCTATATCAGAAAATAAATTGGAATATAATTTAACTTAAGTAAAACTCTGCTTTGAAAAGTTCAGTGAATTTAACTTGAGAGTCTTAAAAATAAAAACAGAACTCACTAAGATTGAGATGTTTCCCCGACGATCCTTAGAAGGTGGAGCACTTCTTCATTTTTGAGCAATTCCTGTAATTCTTTGATTAATGACACTAATCGGTGAGCAAGTTTAGGCTTCGAATTTGATGTTGTTCGAGGGCTCCTTCTGCTGGGTCGGGTCTCGCACCCAGTATAGTTAGCTGTGTGGTTTTTGGTACAATTACAGCATTTTGGAGGTGTTGTTCTGTCTTTGTCGCATTCATGAGACCTGTGGTTTTCAGCGCATTTTACACACCTTGCAGGTGCATTGCAGTGGCTTTAAATATGTACATAATTTTGGCAGTTGTAACATTGTATAGGTCCACGACCTCCTCGATATCGTTCGATTTTGATTGGGATCTGCTGTATGTTGTTGACTTCGAATACTCTATGGTGGTTCGCCTTTGATGTTAGGATTATGAGAAAAAGTGGTAGGAGCCGATAGGCCTCTCCCATTCTCTTCTTAAACTGCACTATTTTAAAAGTTTCAATATTGTTTTTCTGAAATTCTGTATTGATGACTTATATTGATGTATTAAAGTCCACAGGCAGGCCCCGGACCAAAACCTTAATAAATCTGGCTTGCGGTGTTATTTCAGGTTTGCTGGGCAGATCCCGTACTTTGTCGGTATCCTCCTTAGGTTTTGTTGTCGGCAAGATAGTGGCGTCATATGTTGAGTTATGTTGGCTAGAAGAAGGACAGCTGTTTGTAGACATGAGTGTAGAATTACCTTCAATTATTTTCACTGCATTTTGCTTTTTCTTCTTCTTTTTTCTTTTCTTTGCTGGTGGCTCTGAATTATTGTTAATATTGATGTCTGTGTCAGTTTCTGTATTCAGTGTTGTATTCAGGTTTTCATCTTTATTTTCCGTGGTTATGTCTTCAGTGTTTGGATTAGTTTCAGTAATTATTGATTCGACTTGAATGGATTTTTCATTCATCACGTTTTCTTCTGTTTGAAACTTTTTCCTCTTCCATCTAACGTGATAAGCTGCATTTGTCAATTTTAGGAAGTACGAGTATTCATAGTCTCCAGGGTAACTCGATCTTATTTGAATGAGCAGTTTGCTAAATAATTTATCTAAATGAATCAGCTCCTCTGTATCAAACTGGGTGTAAAACTCTACAAGATCGTCAATATGTTCAAGTTCAATTGATGGAAAATATTTTTTTGAAATCCCACTAGTAGCAATGATTTCTTCTAATGACGTGGATTCTTTGCAATGCGACGGTGAATTACGACCAGAGAGTGAGACCTTTCCACCACGAGCTGTTTTATGATACGGCATGACTTGAAAAAACAAAATGGCGGGCTCAAAATCTGGACATCAAAATGGTGAGTTGGCAGTATTGTCTCTCCCGACTCAGGAACCTGACGAGATCAAAATCAGTATCACTCACCTTGTGTAACGTTCAGGATAATCAGCATAAATTCAGTATGACTAGCATAGCAAGGGAGAAGAGGACATCAGTAGAGCATGACCAGCATGACATCAATGACGAGTCGAGACTTCAATCCCATCGGATTCTCAAATCCATTTTTCAGACCGACATCACCAAGGGTACTATAAAGTTTTGAATTATATAAGCCTGCGAATTATTTAGAAATAGTGGTGGATAAAAGTCTACTAAATTGATTTTATTAAACCAAGAATCACAATTGATAAACTACCACTTTAAAATATATATTTGCTGACCGGAGAAAGTTGGCATCTCTGCGATCCACAACAACTCTATACCAAACCGAAAGGCCTGCAATAAAACACCATCGAACAGCTTTATTTAACAAGAAAAATCATAAAATTAGTACAAACAAATTTATTCCCAAAATTCACTGCAAAACTCAAGGGTCATAGAATAGAGAAATACAATAGTGAATACAAAGTCGTAAAAATACAATAAAAGTTACACATATATTTACAATGATTACTCTTATTTAATATAATACGCTTGAAATTCTATTCCTATCTTACATATTATGATAAACAGTAGTTTAATACAATAGTAGTTATAATTTTGTTTGGACTTCCCAAACGCAACGAAGTTTTAGCTTGTTTAGCTCGAAGTGTTAGCATGATTCGTTCTTCTCAGTTGTGGCGGTCTTAGCTCAATTTGGTGTATATCACGAATTCCCTTCCTTGCGATTTTCCTATTTTTTTTCTTCTTTTGGGTATTATTCTGAAGTAAGCTTAAGTCTGTTTTTAATTATTTTCTTAATTCCTTGTTTAATTTTATCTGAAAGAAAAGGGAAACAAGCGAAAAACTCTCTAACATCACCGAAACGGTCTTGTATGTAATACAGCTGTTCTCGTTTAGGTGGTGCTCTCATCTCCTTCAAGCTGTTATATGGACTACATCTTTATACGCGTCTTTTTAATATTGATATGGGTAGTCAGTTACTCTTTATAAGTGTCAACGTTGCATCACATGGTAACGTTGGGAACTTTGTGACGTCATGGCTGTCACAAAGCTATTGACAAATGGGGATATTCAATGCATCGATAGACCGGTAAGATTCCCGGAACTTGATCCATTGAGCAAGAGTGAGACATTTTAGTGTGATACGTACCTCTATGGCAACAGCCTCCAGCGACGATGCCGGAGAAGCGATTGCTGCCACAAGAGGTCGCTTCAATAAAATAAATAGTAATAAAAATTTACCTTGTGAGTTTGCATGATAAAAGAAGCAATTTCATAATCAATAATGTTATTAATAGGAGCATGAACGTTTAGAAAAATATCTATTTAAATATTATACGATGTTGAGTCACATAAATAAAGTTTTAAAAAATTCTATGAACTCTTAAAGGTTATCAACTTATTAATGCCCAGTCACAAAGAGAGGTCGATATAGGAAAAATATTTAATAGAAAAAAATAGTTATACATATTTTTTATACCATTCGTACAGACATTTCTGACGGTTATCTACCACTTTATCTTTAAAAAAAACTTTCAATGGATTCATGTTGTTTTCATTTACGGTCGTGCCTTTGAGCAACGAGAATTATGACAGTACAATAAGCAATACAATACTAAGCTTTTACACCAGTTCCAAACATATGTGTTTATATTATTATTTTATTATGATAGCCCAACTCATCTTATTTCTGTAAAATAAATTTAAATAATGAAAAACTGGATCTACCACGTTTTTCAGTAGTAAAGAAATTTACCTTCCTTTTAAAAGGACGCTAGGCACAGATTACTCGTATTTAAAATATAAAGCAAAAAATATTTTTTTTAAAATTATGTAGCTGTGAAATATAAATAATTCAGTAACAAATTTGATAATTTAACTAGGTATCAAGTGGTGTATAGCATCACTAGCTAACGGAAATATTAAATAAAAATATTTTTTTAAAAATTAGATAGCAGTAAAATTTAAATAATTCAGTAACGAATTTCAATTTTTTTTACCTAGGTATTAAGTGGTGTATAACACCACTAGCTAACGGAAATATTAAATAAAAATATTTTTAAAGAAAATTAGATAGCAGTAAAATATAAATAATTTAGTAACAAATTTAATATTTTTTTTTAACTAGGTATCAAGTGGTGTACATTGTAACAGAAATATTTAATAAATATACTGGAAGCCGAGACGTATAAGTATCTAGTGCACATTGACCCTGCAAAAAATCTTGCCAAGATCAGTAACAAAGTGCGATTCAGCCAACTCGATGTCACGCGTAAGTATACCATATCATTTAATGGAGAAGCTTACTACTTTCACGTTTGTAAGCAGGAGCATCACCTCCTAGATCAAAAAGCCTTCACACGGTCTTTTATAAGTAGTCCGCGCAGACTGTCTATAAAGTGAACCGGTTGTGCACATGAACTCTAATCCTTTTATAAAACTGACTGACTGACTGACTGACTGATACAGTTTTATCGGAGTGCCTATCCTATGGGGATATCTGCTCCTTCATCTAAAGTAATAATTGTAAGGGTGATGGGATGGGTGGTGCGGAGGTTAACTAAGTTATGTCTCAATTGTAAATATTTTACAATTAAAATAAAATCTGGGATAAGTATATACATGTTAAATCGCATTGGGATACATAAAAAAAAAAAAAAAAAAAAAAAAAAAAAAATTTTAGAATAATATCTAAAAATAAAATAAAAAGAGAAAAATATTTATAATTATTTTACAAGTGGGGAAGACTCCCTATGCACTCCCTCGCCTCCCTCCGGTTTGGCCGGGCTTCTTAGGTGCAAAGTGCATAGTTTGTCTATTTTAAGGGTGATAATATTAAACTTATCGGTTGTAATATTTTGATAATACGCTATCGCTAAGAAAGAATGCAGTTATCGGACTGAAATTTGCATTATTTTCTATAATGTCCAAGCCTAATAGTTTGTTGAAGTCGCAGGTGCTACAGTCTTTAGCACCTTTAAAAAAGGAAGCGTTTAATTTAAATAAATATTGGTCAATTTTATCGATTTTTAGGTCGTTATATAAAGTATTGTTTCGAACAAACCAAGGTGCCCCGGTCATTCTTCTAAGTATTTTGTGTTCAAAAATTCTGAGTCTTTTTCTTTGGTTGTTTGTTAGAGCCCCCCAGGCTGGGGATGCATAACATAGTATTGGTCTTATACACATGAGGTAAATATGTCTTTTTGTGTTAAGTGCCATTTTACTTTCACTGTTCAGCAGGGGTTTTAATGCTTGAAATGCAGCTTCGGCTTTTTTGAGAATGTCTGATATGTGTAGCTTCCAATTTAGGGTACAGTTTATGGTAATTCCTAAATATTTAGCTTTCGAAACCTTTGGGATTTCATCGTTAAATAGAGTAATTTTCTCGTATTGGAAAATTTTTCTTTTATAGAACTTTCTGATAACTAGAAGATTAGATTTTGAACTGTTTATTTTCACTTTCCACCTGCTGCACCAGGTTTCTATATCAGTAATATTATTTTGCAGTTTCTTAATAGCATGATTTGTGTTTATAGATTTACTTAAAATTGCAGTATCATCTGCGTAGAAAGCTGTTAGTTGATTAACGTCGCTTCTATTAACTGGGAAATCAGAACAATATATCAGAAAGAGTATGGGACCCAAAATTGAGCCCTGGGGTACTCCTGCTTTGATTCTTCTAATTGAGGAAAAGTGGTCATTTATTCTTATTGAGAATGATCTATTATTTAGATAGTTATTGATAATGTGAACTATATCATTTGGGATATTATATTGTATCATTTTATATATTAATCCTATATGCCATACTCTGTCGAACGCCTTTGCGACGTCCAACATAAGTAAGGCAGTAGTTTGTTTCTTGTAAAATCCCTCACTAATGAATTCCAAAATTCTTATTAATTGTTTAGTCGTGGATAGATTTTTCCTGAACCCGTACTGTTCATTTGGGAGGAAATTTAGAAGTGGATAAAGTCTGTTAAGTAGTATTCTTTCCATTATTTTTGATAAGGATGATAGTAAACTAATTGGACGGTAGTTTTCTGCGTGAAGATGGTTTTTTCCCGGTTTTGGGAACAATATAACGGTTGCGTGTTTCCAATAAGTTGGGAAATGGCATAGTTTGAGGCTTGAATTTATAATATTGGTAAGTTGATTAATTCTTGAGGTGGGTAAATTCTTGATCATAGAATTCGTAATTTTATCATACCCCGGGGCTTTCTTCTTATTTAGTTTTTTAGTAATGTTTAGGATTTCTTCATTGTCCGTACTGTTCATAGTATTATTATAATTATTATTATTAAAATATGAGTTGTACGTAGAGGTGATTTGTTTGTCTGAGTTGCTATCAGCGGGTTCTGTATTGGGTGAGAATTGATCTTCAATGGAGTTCGCGAAAATATCGGTTTTTTCTTTATCTGCATATATTTTTCCATTTGGACTGATGAGAGGCATATTTGAAGTTTTGTGAGTTTTGAGAGATTTTATCATCTTCCAGACTGAGTTGTCACTTGTGTTTAAATTTACGACTTTCTCATTCCAGATTTCCTGTCTATATTCGGTTAATTGTTTACTTATTGTTTTTTGTAGTCTATTAAGTTCAGTTTTAATGCTTGGATTATTAGTGTTCTGATATTCTTTTCTCAGCCTATTTTTGGCTTTAATTTGATTTTTAATGTTTCTAGGGATGAATTTGTAATCTGACCTGACTTTGATTTCTTCGGTGGCATCATTATATGCCGTATTAATATCCATAGTTAAATTTTTAATTTCTTCTTCGATGTCTTCTTTCGTTTTAATGGGTTTGTTGATATGGGATAAGTTTAGGATATTTTTAAAAAGCATCCAATCTGTTTTCTTTCTGGTAATTATTTTTTCTTCTTTGTTAAAACAAGTGGTGGCAATCACTGGGAGGTGGTCGCTACTGAGCTCATGTAGTACTTCTAATGAGAAGGGAGCACTTGAATTCGTGATTAGAATATCTAAAATTGAGCTCGAATTGGAATAGTAGGTTGGTTCGTCCGGAGCAAATAAATTTAAGTTGAATTTATTGATTAGATTGTTTAGCTTTCTGCCACTATCATTTGTTTTTGTACATCCCCAATTTATATGTTTTGAGTTTAGGTCTCCAACCACAATAGATTCGAAATTTATTGGAAATAAGTCCTTTATAGTGTCTTCCTGTATGGGCTGTCCGGGGGGATTGTACATGCTCGTGATTTTAATTTTTCTGCTATTTTGAAGTGTTATTACAATAGAAACTTCTTCATGGCCATTTAAATTGTTCTGACTGTATAGTGTTGAGTTGTAGCACTTTTTGACATATAAAGCAGTTCCACCGCCTCTGCTGGTTGTACGGTCACATCTAAAGAGGTTATAATTGGCGATATTACATTTATTACATTTATTTAGGTGGGTTTCATTAATAGCTAGAATATCCAGATCATTTTTATAAATAAAATGTTTCGTTTCTTCTAGTTTGTTATTTAGGCTATGTGCATTCCAGAATGCAATCTTCAGTGGAATGAATTTATTACTTTTATTTAGATCCATATTGGTTTTTAATGGTTTCCTGGTAATTTTCGTCTAGCCTTGTTAGAGAGTCGGCTATATCTTTAGCTATAATAGTTAATGCGGTTAATTTATCTGCTACTTCCTTAGCCTCTTTTATTTTTTCTTCGGCTGCGGAGATGGAATTGGTAGTTTGCTCCTTGAGTACCGCGGCCGCGTACGTTTTATTTTCAAAAACTGTCTTCTTGGTCGGAGGTTGTTTGTTATTTTTATTTTTGTTATTTGAGATGGCTAAGTATGTTGGGCATTGCCTAAAACTTGCAACATGGTTGCCCAGACAATTTGCACATTTTGGAGTGTCTTCTTTTGTTTTATTACAATCTTTAGTAAGGTGTTGTTCCGCGCATTTAACGCACTTTGGGTCGTGCCTGCAGCCATTCTGAGAATGTCTAAAGAGTTGGCAGCGGTGGCATTGCGTGGGCCCTTGGCCTCTTCCTCTGTATTTTTCAATTTTAATTCCACAATTTAGTAGATATTCTATTTGCCAGATTTCTTTGCTTTTATCGCATTTTTTAAGTGTGACTAAGTAGAGAGGTATGTTTATTCTGTCTCCATTAACCCTTTTTGTTAATTGGACTACTTTCTCTGGGGTGATATCATGCTCATTTCTTAATGCTAAATTAACTTCTTCAGAACCGATTTCTTTCGGTACTCCACGAATTACGATTTTTATTAGTCTATCCTCTGGTAAGGAATAACTGTGATATTTTATATTTGAATTTTCCAGGACTTGGACTATGGCCCTGTGTGCATCAGGGGTTCTAGTTTTAATGTTCATTCTGTCTCCTACAGTTTTACCTGTAAATTCATTTACGTTAATTTCTTTCATTTTTGCAAGAAAATTTTTCCAGTCAAAGTTTGGGTCTATAATGACTATCGGTGGGTTGTTTGCTGGTTTTCTCGGTTTTCTGAAATTATTTGCTTTTTTATTACTATTATTTTCCATGTTATTTGAATTTTTGTTTTCTTCTATTTTGTTAGTTTCGTTGTCTGATACATCTGAATTATCTGAAATAGCTATTTTCTTCCTTTTACTCGGATTGGTTATAATTGAGATGTCTGGGTAATCCTCAGTTTTTTCTCCTGGGTTACAATTTTCATTTTTATCGGAATTTAATTCTTCTAGTGCAGAAAATTTGTTTTCGCTAATGAAATTTACCTTGGCAGTATTAGTTTTACGGCCGGATCTTTTTATTGGGAAAGGTGCTGGGGGGTTATCCCTAGTTTGTTTAATTTTGATCAATTTTGGTTTTTTGGAACCATTTTCGAGAATTTGATCGTTTAATTTTTGAATATGCTGTTCAAGATTTGCTACACGATTACCCATCTCTGTTGTAGAGTTAAGTAGGGTTTCAATGTATCCTGTTAAAATTGAGATAACTGTTTGATGTATCTCATTTTGAATAGTAGGTGCAAAGACATTTTTTATGTTATTAACACTATCTCTAATTTTCGATAAATCGTTATTCACGTCTGGAGGAACTAGGATAAGTTCAGTATTGTTATCAACGTTTAGGGTTATTTGCTCGATTTGATTATTTACTGAGTTTTCATGTGAAATCGATGGAATTGATTTCTGGCCCTTAAATGGACCTTTTTCTATAGTACTCCTATCCTGATCGGATATAGAATCCATAAGATCTTCCCATTCCGTGGTTAAATTGATCTCTGTAGAATCAGAAATGCTTTTAGATGCCATCAGTTGAGTCGCACTAATTTCCGTGTCCACTCCGAAGAAATGGCACCGACTCGTGCTTTAGTTTACACCGGAAAGACAAATCAAAACGATCTTACCTTTAAGAAGAAACTTTAGTATTCGATCGATTTCGTTGAAATTCAGAGAGCTCACCGGCGTTTTGTGTAAAACTACCCTTTTATAAAAGTGATCGAGAGAAATTTATATATATTTGAGAATTGAATCTGTAGTGGTTGACAAGTGAATGAGGCAAACCAATAATATTCATAAATAAAACAAATTTTTAGTCATATATTTGCTACCACTTTCTTATTTCAACTAGATTTTGTATTACATGGCTCGTTCGTAAAGTGGATATCGTTCACAGTGATCTGATCAACTACATATAAAAAACCGTGTGGAGGAGTTGCAGTGTGCTATCGAAAATAAAATAGTGGTAGGATTGTGACACCTTCCGTCTATTTTTGGATGAGACGAAATGTTACCACGACATATTGACAATTTAAGTTATAATATTCAGTTAATAAAAATGTACTCTATGCTAGCTGGGCTATTTATCGCTAAGCTTATCCTTTCTTCAGGGTTGCAACGGGTATTTAAAATTGCAAAAAGTGCCAACCATTAAAATTTTATTAAAAGAAATTAAAATTAGCAACTTTTAAAAGCATACTTTTTTCAGCTTACTATAGTAAGTGAATGTAAAAAAAAAAATGTTTGTATATGAATAATATGAAAACTAAATAATAGTAATAGACACGACTAAATAATTAAAGAGATAAATAAAAATAATGGGAATTGAGTTTCTATCACTTTCTACATAAATACTCGCCTGTAGCATTCCTGTTTTCTTTGCCGTTGACAGATTTTTGTCACTCTCGTGTAAATGTGTTGACAGCTGCATATATTTTCTCCAGTACTTTCTATTATACACCTGAGTAAATGTTAATATTATTCTGACCCCTGTAAATGTAATATTCTAATCCAGTTTAATCTCATTTATCTTTAACCAATGTATACAACAAATATATAACAAAGACAGTAGTAGACTTAAAATAAGTTTTGATACAAAAAAATGTAATTTCTGAACAAAAAACAAAATTTCCATTGCATCCATGAGAAGCATTCATTAATTCTTCACTGTGTCAAATTCTGACTTCGATGGAAATGTAAAAATCAATCAAAAAACAGACTTACTAAAAAGGCACCGGCGAGATTTGAACTCACGATCTCCTGTTTACTAGACAGGCGTTTTAACCAACTAAGCCACGGCGCCACGTTTTTAGCAAAATGGAAGAGTAAGAAATTTATGATCAATGCGTGTTTTGACCAAGGAACTTCTTACAGGTTTTGTGTCCATTGAATTTCGCTTACTCTTGCTTTCATCTTTTTGTAATAGAATGCTAAGTTTTTTTTTTTTTTTTTTTTTTTTTTTGTATTAAGCTTGGAGACATTACATTGTATGCAAAAAAATATATAACAACGACAGTATTAAAATAAACTTAAAATAAAATTTAAATTAAGAACAGACTTATAGTAAAATTTTAGAACAAAAAATAAAATTTCTGAACAACGAACACAATTTTCGTAGAATCCATTAGAAGCATTGATTAATTCTTTGGTATGTCCAATTCGGATTTTAATGGAAATGTAAAAATTATTTTTAAAAAAACAGATTTACTAAAAGGCACCGGAAAGATTCGAACTCACTATCTCCTGTTCACTATACAGGCGCTTTAACCAACCAAGCCACGGCGCCACATTTTCAACCAAATGGAATAAAAAGAAATTTACGACCAATGAGTGTTTTGACGCAGGAACCTCTTACCATTGAATTTCGGTTTCTCTTGCTGTCATGTTTTTGTAATACAATGTAATTTTTTTTTGGATTAAGCTTCCAACCATTACATTGTATACAGCAAATACATAGACAGTATTAGACGTAAAATATATTTTTGGAACAAAAAATAACTTTCTGAGCAAAAAAACAAACTTTCCATTGCGTCCATTCGAAACATTTATTAATTCCTTACTGTGTCAAATTCTGACTTTGATAGGAATGTAAAAATGAATCTAAAAACAGATTTACCCAAATGCACCGGCGCGATTCAAATTCACGATCTCCTGTTTTCTAGACAGGCGCTTTAACCAACTAAGCCACGGCCCCACGTTTTCAACGACGTGGAATAAAAATTAATTTATGACCAACGTGTGTTTTGACCCAGTAACATCTTGATTAGTTTTGTGTTGATTTAATTTTGCTTGTTCTTTCTGCCATCTTTTTGTAATACAATGTTAAGTTTTTTTGGATTAAGATTGGAGCCATTATATCGTATATACACATTCCCCCATAATATGGCCCAAAACCTCGACGAATCAATTAATGCCGCATCGCGGCAGCACACTGAGATTTGAGCTATGTTGTAATGAACACTGTGTTATTTTTAAGTTTAACTGAAATCTAAAAGCTAAATATTTCGTGAGCTTTAAATCAAAATGAAAACTTTTATTTGTTACTTTAAAGTAAATTGGCCACAGCTTCCTAATTTTTATATGATACTGTTACTACTGCTCACGTATATTTCGCTCAAGCTCAAAAAAACAAAAAAAAAAACAAAGATTGTTCTGTAGTAACTGCACTGCGTAGAACATGAGAACGTAAAAGAGCAGTATTAAATGTGAAAATTCTAAGCTTCTCAAATGTTTATTCCGATATACAATACCTTATTTTATGTTGTTAGGCTTAAAACTTATTTATTTAAAAAAACAATTGGTCCCTTTAAAATTTTATGCTATTATATCATTTGATTAATGAACGAAAAATAATTTAATTTTTAAGTGTTATTTTAAAAACTATTAGATATTTAAAAAATATATGCTCATTATTTTTTTATTATTGAAAATATTAATAGGCAATTCCAAAAACAGAATCACTTTTGAAGCAAAAAAAAAAAAAAAAATTATGGAGCACATCTCACAAATTTTTTAAGTAATCCACATTAAAAAGAGATCTATAAGTAAACTCAAAGATTTTTGAAGTTTAAATTTGGCCCCTTAATCAGAGCTTGCGAGCCAGTGGGGTATTTAGTTTTAAATCCAGCTTTGTCCATTTTCGAAATTGCAGAATTGTATAAGTTTCGACATCTTTTTATAAAACATATTAGAAACCAAAAATTTAAATGAAATTGGTCAAATCGGGGTCCAATTGGTCTTCTTGGAGAAAAGAAATTTTATTATTCAGTTTATTTATTTTAAATTTTGTGTTTTCACATTTAAAATTCAATAACATAAATAGAATTAAAAATTTGCTTACCTTACAATTTAAATTTTCGACAATTTTAAATTAAATTATGAAAAATAATTATTTATGTAAGGGAATTATTATGTTAGTCTTGGAACTCTATCTTTTGGATTATCTTTAGATAATAGTCAGTTACATAAATGAGTAAAAAACTTTTTTAATTCTCTTGTGTAATTCAAGAGACAGCGTAAAACTGCCGACGTCACATCTTTCCCAAAGTTGGATACACTCTTAACAGATAAATTAGAGAGCTTCTTAGGATTGGAAATTGATGCGAAAGAGTCGATTCGCTGTGCACATGCAAGATCCGCGATAAAAGCGCTCTCTTCCTCGTCAAATGCGATAAAAGCTTAAAATTTGGCGAATAAAATTATGTTTGGTCGAATGATTTTTTCCACCGGAAAGAAAAAAAATATTAAAAAAAATTGTTAAGATTTGCATTTGGCAAATACTTTCGAAAATTGATGAATGCTTTAAATATTTGGCCAATAATTTGAAATCCTTAGCGCGGCTACTGCACATGCGTTATATTATTATTAAGTTCAACGTTTTTAGGAATTTTCAATGCATTTTGTGAACTGTATGTGTAAAGGTATAGCTCCTCGATTAAAGTTAAATACAGTTTATAAATGCATTGTATAACTGTTAAACTTATATTACCGTGTTCTACGCGTTCTTTACTTGTTAAATGTTGTTTGAGGCTAGGAAAAAAAAAAATTTTTAAACTCTAGTTACTTTGGGTCTTGGTACATGAAAATCCGATGACTAGATCAAAAGTCATGAATGTGTTCTGCTTCCTTATTTGTTTTCTTATTATCTTAAGCTTACTATCTTATTATCTCAAGGCTCACTTTAACTTTTTGACAGAAAATGATAGCTGGATTCAAAAGGGAGATGCATCACACTTGGAAGAAGAGACCACCACCACATTTATTGTGCGAGAGGAGGAGGTAGTCATCGTTGTACTCGTCCTCGTCGTCTGGGTCTGCGTCATTGTACTTTTCTTCAACAAGTGGGGAAAGATACGCATGCTGGAACCATACCAACCACAATATCATTCGCATCCTGTTATCGCCAAACCGAGTCGCCTGCCCCTCAATGATGCTCTGGCTCCTCTTGAACGGTTCAACCTGGAATTCGGTGCCGCCCCCACACCCTTCCACATTAACGCAATGAGGCCCAGGCAGAACTCCGTGTTTGTTTACAGCCCTTATCGTAGCAGAAGTGGTTCCGTGCTTTCTGAACCTAGAATGCCTCGAAAGGTAAAAAGTGCCGAGGATATAAAGTCAATGGTAATCCAAGTTGGTGAAAACGGCGGTCTTCAACAATCGACTGCACTTTGAAGACTAGTATCTATTGTTTTTCCGTCGAACCCCGTGGTATTTGAAATTGTCCCCCTTTAGCTGAAACTCTGAAAAAAGTTAAAAATTTTATTTAATGGTTCAAATTGTTCATAAGTATTTTTAAAAAAAGGGTAAAAGTTTACAAATGAAACACTACTGTGAAATTTTCTAATAATGAATTTATAAGTATTCAAAAAGAGATTTAAAGTTTAGAAATGGAACACTATTGTGAAATTTTCAAATTATCGATTGCTTATAGATATTCAAAAAGAGTTTAAAAGTTAATAAATGTAAAACCACTGGAAAATTTTCAAATTATAAATTCTTTTTATAAACTCCAAAAGAGTTTAAAAGCTTAGAAATGGAGCACTACTGTGAAATTTTTAAATTATGGAAGATAGTATATGTAAGACAACGTACGTGAATCAATACAGTATCTTAAATATGAATCGTAAAAGCAAAAATTCTTGTCTGACATAAAGATACAGCGTTTATGGTAATGATGTGAGTATAAATGAAATATACTTTCGGAAACACCAAAAATTTAACTCAAAATATAATTTGTAATATTCGCTACACTACAACTTTTATTCTATAATTGTTTTTAGTAATTTTCGGTTTTTATCTATTAGTAGTAGTCAGTTTTTGAAGCAAATTTTTTTATAAAGAAATAGATCCAAGAAGTGTTCGACGGTTAATTAATAAATACTAACTGAACTATTATATCAAGGATCGCAGTTTTGCACTGATAAATCAGGACATCACTTTTGGAAAAATGGATAATTAGTATAGGAAAAGATTTGTTTCAATTTCTTAACATTAATTACTCATTTCCTTTTAAAAATTAATTTTTTTTTTCTAAACGTATAAGTTCTTTTTTTCAAATTTATTAGTTATGGTTTGCGATGCCATCTGCTCCGCTTCTTGAAAAAGATTTTATCAATTGCGATTTAAACTCAAAATAATTGCAAAATTTTGATTAATTCTAAAAATACTTTGCGTACCTAACCACGAGTTGACTCAAATAAAATGTTATTTTATATTATAGATTTTTTTGTACTATATTATTATATATAGTTTTATATTACGTTAGATATATTTTGTTAATCGTAGAGGGCACAAACACTTTACTAAACAAAGTTTCAAATATTAAAAATATAAATCTTGCTGCCACTAAAAAAAACTTCTCTACAAACTGGAGCAAGTTGAAATTTCAGGTTGTCGCAGTCAATGTGCATCAATTTCCTCATCAGCAAAGTAATCACTACTGCTGATTTGTGTGCAGATGAGGTAACTTAGCAACTACTTTCGATTCTAAAGAAACCTTTTTCCTGATTTATCAAAACAATGACGATCCTTGATATCCGTAACTCTACTCCCAAAAAATGCAATGCATTTGAAGATTCTTTCTGGTGTAACTGAAAGATTGTTGCCAAATACAGTGGATAGTATTAGCAAATATATAAAGTTTAAAATGCAGTTAACTTTCTCAACAAATTTTACATCTTTCGATACAGTTTTGTAATATCAGAGTATTCCAATGCCGAGATTAAAATTAACTTTCGATATTTTAAAGGGAAAGTGCATAATCTTGGCGAAGAAAACAGAAGCAAACTATGCCTTGTAGAACAATATGTGCATATGAATGAACTGAATAGTATAAGGTGTAGCTATTAAATAATGATACTAAGATACAAAATAATGATACAAAAGAATTTTTATTAAATAATTAAACAGTATTAATGTTTTGACTTTAAAAATACAATCGAACACAGATTTTCCGAACCTCGTTTATCTGCACATATTTGTTTATCCGTATATACACTATTGCATTGCTGCCAACATATGCACTTGTTGTGCAGCTTGAATCACCATTTTCTGTGAGCAACAACAACAAAAAAATTCTAGTTGGTCAGGTTTATTGTTTCAGTACTGCGAAACCAAGCTGATATTTGTAGTTCAACTTTCGATTCATTAGAATTTTAAAAATTATCGAAAAAATTTAACAATTAATGCAATGAATCACTATAATCCAAATATTTTGGTTATTCGAAATTGGTTCGATCCAAATAATTTATGACAAAGATTTTTTTTTCGATCAGTGTGTCAGTTATATTACGGTTCATTATTTTAAGATGGTATATTTTTAAAAAAAAAATCAATAAGCCACTGCTTAGTTTTCAAATTCTAGAATTACATCGCTTAGCTATATTTGCTGTTTAGTTTATTACTTACTGAGACAAAGCGGTTTTTTACAATCTAATATATATAGGATTCATTGATGAAAATATATCTGCTCACCAGATTGAAGAGCAAATTTAATATATTTAAAAAATTTGCGTAATTTGTAATTTAATTTAGATTCTCTCTAAACCAACCGTCAAACAATTCCCCAAGAAAAGACTAATCTACCCCATGACATGAACACCTTATCTGAAAAGTGATCCTCCTACACTGCTTAATTAAAAAGTGATTTAAGTCTCAAGTTCATGATCGTGCAAGTAAATTCTATCTTATTTCAAAATTAGTATGCATCAAGCTTAGAATGCACCGTAAATCAGTCAAGATAAAAGAACGGGTTCACTCCGTAGCCTTTAAAGCTACATATCCTCAAATAAGCAAAAGTGAAGTTATTTCGCAATCAATTAAAGCCTCCTTTTATTAGTATGTTTTGCTTGAGAGCCGTTGCGGTTGCCTTTAATGGCTATAATAGATTTAAACAACGTCCCTTTTAATCCAAACTTAATTGGGGTAATTGGTAAAAGTCAGAAGGGATTCAGAGTGGTAGTGTATTCCAATTAAATGATGCTACATTAAAATAAACGTTTTACAAAACATTGCTAAGTCGTGGAGGTAAATTGAACAATCTTGATTCATACGAATTTTCGAAGGAAATTTTCGTATTTTTTACAAGAGCAGTTAAAAGCCCTAAGGCCAAGAATTTTATGAAAATGATTATTTTGAATTGTCCATTTTGATTCCAAAAACTGAATTCCATGCCCACTTTGAGATCAGTTAACTAATACCCAAATTTTCACCATTTTTATTCTAAAAATATCTCAGTTAAAACTTTTTGCAATATTTCATAAATTTTTGTAGCATATTGTAGCATTTGTTGGACATAAATAAAAACTGCTGATACATCTACCATTTATTACTTATAAGTTCAATGGTAAAAAAAAGCCTAACTAGTTGAGTTATTTAATAGCCACATCTTGTAAATTGTCGATATTGTTAATTGACCAATAGAAATCAAAGTATGATACATGTTGCTTGACTACAGTAGTTCAAAACTTTACAAGGCTTTTAACTTATCTTAAATCATTTTGATGGACATATTTCAACATGAGAAACTTCTCATAGTCTAAAGAATCAATATTTTTCCTCTGTATTATGTAGTAATATATTTTTGGTCTCTTTATAGAAAGTATGATACTTATATCCAGATAAAACTGTCTTTACAAGAGATGATGATATTGATTAGCAAAATCTCATATTTATGTAGTCACTCTAAATAAAATTTCATTTTTTATTTGCAATTCGCTTATTCTTTATTTGTTTTTATTTTAATATGATACTTAATGGAAGACAACGGTTAGTTGCAAGCAAAAGTTGTAAGTAGAATTATATATTTTTGAACGAATTATAATGAATTTATAAACATTAGAACAAATTGATATTTATTAGAATAAATTTATATGTATTTAGATATAAATGTTCAAGAATTTATAAAATGATGTAGAATTGCAAAATACAATTAAAGAACATAATTAGAGAACAAAATATTATTTGAGAATTGGTATAGAGATAAAAAAAAATACCTGGAAAAATTTATAAATAGAACATAACTATTGATAGTAAGCGAAAAACATAAGTAAACTAAACTAAACTCAGAGGTACGACAGACCAAGGCCTAATGTACCATCCCAGGTTTCTTGACAGAAAATATAGCCAGTACTTAAGTTCTAAAAAATAATTGCAATGCCATATTATCATATCAAAATATTACCACTTTATATTGTTATGATATATTAAATGTTTTGTTTCAACAAAATATTTTTGAAAAAAATAAAGCAATTTTTATTATTATTTTTTAAATTTAAATAAGTAATTTAAATAAAACTAAAATTTTAGACAGGTTTTAGGGTCTTTTTTATCTGAAAATCATGTTGTCAATTGAAAATCAAATCCATCATGGATCTAAAAATCATCGGTGACATCTAATAAATATTTTCAAAGCCTTCCGAAGTAGTAAAATAAAATTGAAAATAAGTTCTTTAGCGTGTGAGCAACAACAAAAAAGAAAGAAAAGAAAACTAACCAAACAACTGAAACTACAATACAAACCAATATTTACTTACTCCATGGCACAATTCATGTTGGATCATAGCCTCCCAAACAATTCAACTCCAAAATAATCTGTTGGTGTCTTAGTTTTCCAGTTCCTTGCTATTAAGATCTTTAGATTTTCCTCTTTATAGTCTTTCCATTATCTTCCCAGTTTTTGCTGACCTTGGCACTGACCTTTAAAGATCTTTTTTGTGCATCGGCCATTATTTATTTTCTTCGTATGTTCTAAACATTAGATTCTCTTTGGTATAACACAATAACACGGTTTATTATATCCTTTTCTTTAAACTGTTTTTGAATTTCATGGTCCGATTGATTTAAAAATGGCTCTTGAAATATTTTTCACCCAAGTAATTAATACATTTACATGCTTTTGGTTATAAGTCCAAGTATCTGACCCGTAGATAAACCGTTTGTTCTAATATGTACTAACGAAATATACTTTAATAATTTTTAAGTTTATTTCATTATATTTATTATTAATACACAAAATTTTGTTAAAATTTCATTATTTAGGCAAAATATTAATTAAAAGCCATTTTTAAAAAAGCTTATTACTGAAAAGCTAAATAAATTTTAATGTAAAACATACTTCCTTAAATATTCTAAACAAACAAACCCGTATTTGTTTCTATTAAAATCATATCTCGTTTCAAAGAAATTTATTGGAAAAATGTTTATTCTCAGAGAAAATTAGTGGCTAACATGACAAATTCAGAATAATTCTATCCAAATAACAATTATCAGTTTTCATTTTAAAAGGCCCATTCGTATTCATTAGAACAAAGATTTGTTTCATCTGTAAAGCTCCATCTCTATGATTAATACACCTAATTTCACTATTGAAGTGCGATGTTTCTAGCTGATCCGTGATGTCGGCTTTCGTCTCAAATGATGTAACAGGATCTTGTCTGAACCATCATTAATGGGATTGCTATTTAATCCCTGCTTGCATTTCTGATCCTCATTATTTGTGATCATGATTTAATGCCCAACGGAATACGCGTAATTATGCACTAATTAAAGTTTGGAACGGGTTCGAAAAAGATGGATGAAAACCAAATTACACATTGTTTGAAAAATAAAAAAATAAAAAACTTTTTCTTTTCAAAAAAAATTTATGTAGTAATAAACTGTTCTGTGGTTGGAATATTTTTTCGAAAATTGATATTTCTTTTAATTATCGATGCTAACATGATTATGAAAAAATTATATTCACTAAGTAATTATCAATTTACTCTTTGGAATATTTTAACTATAATACAATGTACTCTCGATATCTCAAAGTTGAAGGGATGCTGAAAAAAAATTTCGAGATAGCAAGTTTTCGAGATAACACATTCAGAACTTAATATGTTCGATAAAGTAGAAAAATATATTCTAAAAATTGATATTTTTTTTAATTATCGATGCTAACATGAATGTGAAAAAATTATATTCACTAAGTAATTATCAATTTACTCTTTGGAATATTTTAACTATAATACAATGTATTCTCGATATCTCAAAGTTGAAGGGATGCTAAAAAAAAATTTCGAGATAGCGAGTTTTCGAGATAACACATTCAGAACTAAATATGTTCTATAAAGTAGAAAAATATATTCTAAAAATTGATATTTCTTTTAGTTATCGATGCTAATATGATTATGAAAAAATTATATTCACTAAGTAATTATCAATTTACTCTTTGGAATATTTTAACTATAATACAATGTACTCTCAATATCTCAAAGTTGAAGGGATGCTGAAAAAAAATTTCGAGATAGCGAGTTTTCGAGATAACACATTCAGAACTAAATATGTTCGATAAAGTAGAAAAATATATTCTAAAAATTGATATTTCTTTTAGTTATCGATGCTAACATGATTATGAAAAAATTATATTCACTAAGTAATTATCAATTTGCTCTCTCAAATATTTTAACTATAATACAATATACTCTCGATATCTCAAAGTTGAAGGGATGCTAAAAAAAAATTTCGAGATAGCGAGTTTTCGAGATAACACATTCAGAACTGAATATGTTCGATAAAGTAGAAAAATATATTCTAAAAATTGATATTTCTTTTAGTTATCGATGCTAACATGATTATGAAAAAATTATATTCACTAAGTAATTATCAATTTACTCTTTGGAATATTTTAACTATAATACAATGTATTCTCGATATCTCAAAGTTAAAGGGATGCTAAAAAAAAATTTCGAGATAGCGAGTTTTCGAGATAACACATTCAGAACTAAATATGTTCGATAAAGTAGAAAAATATATTCTAAAAATTGATATTTCTTTTAGTTATCGATGCTAACATGATTATGAAAAAATTATATTCACTAAGTAATTATCAATTTACTCTCTGGAATATTTTAACTATAATACAATGTACTCTCAATATCTCAAAGTTGAAGGGATGCTGAAAAAAAATTTCGAGATAGCAAGTTTTCGAGATAACACATTCAGAACTAAATATGTTCGATAAAGTTGAAAAATATATTCTAAAAATTGATATTTCTTTTAGTTATCGATGCTAACATGATTATGAAAAAATTATATTCACTAAGTAATTATCAATTTACTCTTTTGAATATTTTAACTATAATACAATGTATTCTCGATATCTCAAAGTTGAAGGGATGCTGAAAAAAAATTTCGAGATAGCGAGTTTTCGAGATAACACATTCAGAACTAAATATGTTCGATAAAGTAGAAAAATATATTCTAAAAATTGATATTTCTTTTAGTTATCGATGCTAATATGATTATGAAAAAATTATATTCACTAAGTAATTATCAATTTACTCTTTTGAATATTTTAACTATAATACAATGTATTCTCGATATCTCAAAGTTGAAGGGATGCTAAAAAAAAATTTCGAGATAGCGAGTTTTCGAGATAACACATTCAGAACTAAATATGTTCGATAAAGTAGAAAAATATATTCTAAAAATTGATATTTCTTTTAGTTGTCGATGCTAACATGATTATGAAAAAATTATATTCACTAAGTAATTATCAATTTACTCTTTGAAATATTTTAACTATAATACAATGTACTCTCAATATCTCAAAGTTGAAGGGATGCTGAAAAAAAATTTCGAGATAGCGAGTTTTCGAGATAACACATTCAGAACTAAATATGTTCGATAAAGTAGAAAAATATATTCTAAAAATTGATATTTCTTTTAGTTATCGATGCTAACATGATTATGAAAAAATTATATTCACTAAGTAATTATCAATTTGCTCTCTCAAATATTTTAACTATAATACAATATACTCTCGATATCTCAAAGTTGAAGGGATGCTAAAAAAAAATTTCGAGATAGCGAGTTTTCGAGATAACACATTCAGAACTGAATATGTTCGATAAAGTAGAAAAATATATTCTAAAAATTGATATTTCTTTTAGTTATCGATGCTAACATGATTATGAAAAAATTATATTCACTAAGTAATTATCAATTTACTCTTTGAAATATTTTAACTATAATACAATGTACTCTCGATATCTCAAAGTTGAAGGGATGCTGAAAAAAAATTTCGAGATGTCGAGTTTTCGAGATAACACATTCAGAACTAAATATGTTCTATAAAGTAGAAAAATATATTCTAAAAATTGATATTTCTTTTAATTATCGATGCTAACATGATTATGAAAAAATTATATTCACTAAGTAATTATCAATTTGCTCTCTCAAATATTTTAACTATAATACAATATACTCTCGATATCTCAAAGTTGAAGGGATGCTGAAAAAAAATTTCGAGATAGCAAGTTTTCGAGATAACACATTCAGAACTTAATATGTTCGATAAAGTAGAAAAATATATTCTAAAAATTGATATTTTTTTTTAATTATCGATGCTAACATGAATGTGAAAAAATTATATTCACTAAGTAATTATCAATTTGCTCTCTCAAATATTTTAACTATAATACAATATACTCTCGATATCTCAAAGTTGAAGGGATGCTAAAAAGAAATTTCGAGATAGCGAGTTTTCGAGATAACACATTCAGAACTAAATATGTTCTATAAAGTAGAAAAATATATTCTAAAAATTGATATTTCTTTTAGTTATCGATGCTAACATGATTATGAAAAAATTATATTCACTAAGTAATTATCAATTTACTCTCTGGAATATTTTAACTATAATACAATGTACTCTCAATATCTCAAAGTTGAAGGGATGCTGAAAAAAAATTTCGAGATAGCAAGTTTTCGAGATAACACATTCAGAACTAAATATGTTCGATAAAGTTGAAAAATATATTCTAAAAATTGATATTTCTTTTAGTTATCGATGCTAACATGATTATGAAAAAATTATATTCACTAAGTAATTATCAATTTACTCTTTTGAATATTTTAACTATAATACAATGTATTCTCGATATCTCAAAGTTGAAGGGATGCTGAAAAAAAATTTCGAGATAGCAAGTTTTCGAGATAACACATTCAGAACTAAATATGTTCGATAAAGTAGAAAAATATATTCTAAAAATTGATATTTCTTTTTGTTATCGATGCTAACATGAATGTGAAAAAATTATATTCACTAAGTAATTATCAATTTGCTCTCTCAAATATTTTAACTATAATACAATATACTCTCGATATCTCAAAGTTGAAGGGATGCTGAAAAAAAATTTCGAGATAGCGAGTTTTCGAGATAACACATTCAGAACTAAATATGTTCGATAAAGTAGAAAAATATATTCTAAAAATTGATATTTCTTTTAGTTATCGATGCTAACATGATTATGAAAAAATTATATTCACTAAGTAATTATCAATTTACTCTTTGAAATATTTTAACTATAATACAATCTCAATCTCAATCTACTCTCGATATCTCAACGTTGAAGGGATGCTGAAAAAAAAATTCGAGATAGCGAGTTTTCGAGATAACACATTCGGAACTAAATATGTTCCATAAAGTAGAAAAATATATTCTAAAAATTGATATTTCTTTTAGTTATCGATGCTAACATGAATGTGAAAAATTTATATTCACTAAGTAATTATCAATTTGCTCTCTCAAATATTTTAACTATAATACAATATACTCTCGATATCTTAAAGTTGAAGGGATGCTAAAAAAAAGTTCGAGATAGCGAGTTTTCGAGATAACACATTCAAAACTAAGTATGTTTTATAAAAAAGAAAAATATATTCTAAAAATTGATATTTCTTTTAGTTATTGATGCTGACATTATTATGAAAGAATCATATTCACTAAGTAATCATCAATTTGCTCTCTCATTCAGATTTAAATATTTTCTAAAAAGTAAAAAAATATATTCTAAAATATTACTCTAAAAAGTAGAGTCATTAAACATAGCACAGATTCTTTATGAGAGTAATATAAAAACTAAAAAGTTTTTATTTCGATTTTTTGTAATTATGGAGCTAATTAACCGAAATGGCAGTAATGCAAAATAACATGTTTTTACCCAGATAAAAGTCTCAAATTTGTGTGCTCAGACACGTGTTCAAAACTCGTGTTCTTCATTGGAAAAAAAATTATTTTATTTTCTTATTCATCCGTGTGATTAAGGTTAATTATCCTAATAGAGAAAATAACACTCCCTTAACAAGTTGGATGTCTCAAATTTGAGCTGAGAGATATCTACAAAATCTTTATCTGATAAATAAATTAGTAAAAATAAGGAAATAAAATTTGATTTCGGTATTTTGTAATTATCGATCCAATTAGGGGTTAATTAGCTTAATTGATATTATTACTAAATTTGTTGCACGTTTTTTAAAACTTTTAAAGTTTCAAATTTGCATCATCTGTTTCTTATAACATTAAGAGAAATTTCGTTTCGATATTTTGCAGTTATAAGTCTAAATTGAGCACACAAGCCTGCAAATGCATGTAATTCCAACATACCAATAAATTATTTTAAGAATTTTTAAAATTATATAAAAATACTGTATTGTTAATTTTAAATTAGTTAGAGCTTATTTCATACAGCATTTTAAAGTTCTCGGAGTCAATGGGTTAAAAGTGTGTGAAAAAGATTGGTGCAATAAATTACTTTTCGGCCAAAATGTATTTGTAAATTAAAGAGAGAAAATATATCTGGATAATAAAATATATATTTAAATAATAATAAAATCTGTTGACGCTCAGAAAAATGTTGTACTCGCTCAGTAATAAGTTAACATACATAAAATTTATTTATTATTATTTGAAAGAGAGCTTTCTTTTTCTAGCTCATTATGGCTCTCCTTCCACACACACTCTCCCTCCATTACACTTTTTTTAATATAGATGGCGCTACAATAAAGTGCGGATGCAAAACCTTTAAGATTTCTGATAACCTTATGAAACATTTGTTACCACTTTTTAAAATTTTTCTTACTCTGAATTAATGTTCAAAACACCTTCTTTAATTCTTCATAGATGACATTAATTTCGATGGTTTGTGAAAT
This sequence comes from Parasteatoda lunata, assembly GCA_949128135.1. NCBI lineage: Eukaryota > Metazoa > Arthropoda > Arachnida > Araneae > Theridiidae > Parasteatoda > Parasteatoda lunata. The sequence continues at coordinate 92,056,336 of OX421979.1, read as the reverse complement.
GCGACTTTCTTTTCTGATTTATATTTTAAGATTTCATTTTATCTTTCTTAACTCATTTTTGCAGGTGAAAGAAAATAAATTGTAAGGAACCACCTGCCGAAACTTCCTTCATCTATTATTACTTTTGTGACAGTCAGAGTATGGGAGAAAAAAATATTATCATTTTGGTAAAATAACAATTGGACGTTCAGAACGTCATCGAAGAAATTTTTGTTTTGGTCATAGTTCGAAATTCGCGTTTAAGAATGCCTACATAACCTGAAATGCAAGTTAAAGAAATGTATACAGTTAAGAAAATAAACATAGCAAAATATTCGTGTTTGAACCAAACATATAGCTGAATGAATTTAATCATCACCTTTTAGCATAGCAGATCAAAAAACTTAGAAGTGAGTCAATTGGATCATCAGAATTGTAAGTTGACAAAAAAAAAACTTTTACATTTATTGTTACGTAACTCTAATGGTTGACAAGATTTTGAGAAAAGTCAAATTAACTGTCTTAAAGGCTTCAAGATGCACTTACAGTTTTTTTCTCTTTACACGATTTCTCATACCTGCCTCTTAAAAAACATTTCTTCCTAGTGGTAGTGAAATGTTTACTGTCAGCCGAGTACTGGTGGTTATGCCTTACCTTTCATCGAAGAGTGGCAATCGATAAAATTAAAGTTAAATTTTCTTTCTTAAGCGATCATTTTAGTTTTTAAAATTCTCACAGTAAGTTTTATTTCAATAAACAATATATTACTGTCGTAGGAAAATATCATATTTTCTGAAAAATTGTTGGATCATAATATGCAGCTTGCTAAAACATGATCTGTTTTATCAACACAAACTATAGGGAAAAGCTTCGTCACGCGCTGGCGCGTTATCGGCAAAGAAAGTGTCAGGTAGATACTTCATTTACGTCGCACTAGAGCTGCACAATGGTCTATTGGCGACGGTCTGGGAAACATCCCTGAGGATAATCCGAACACATAGCATCGCAATTTTGATCCTCTGCAGGAGGGATGGTTCTTCTGTTTTGGTAACCCGACGACCTGCTCGCCAAGTTGAGCACTTTAAGGTAGAATAGTTTAACAAAGACAGGATACCGCCCACCCTCGGTCCCTGTGCAGGCTGATCAAAGTGGTCACCAGCCCGCACACTGACCGCAGTTAGTGATGCTTGACTTCGATGTTCTACTGGGACCGTGTCTTTATGATCAGTCCACTGTGGGACAGAGCTAAATATGTATAATGTTAAGAAAATCTGAAAGTTTTGACCCAATTATAATCTTGTATCTATTTTAGGATTCTAAAAGCCAATCTTTTATTTTTATTTCTTCTTATAATTTATGATTAAAACTACTATGGGACTAAGTATCACAGGGGAGGAAGGATGGTAAAAAGCCCTCAAGGGGCCTAAGGACTTTGATCAACTAAATGACCATGTCAGAAACTATTCATTCAATCTATATAATATTTATCTTATATATTACTTAATTTATAGTATATTCTAGTACGCATGGATTATCTTTAATTTTTTTAATTAATGTTAATAATGTATGTAATTAATATGTATAATGTTAAAATAATGTCCTAAAGTTTTCTTTTTTTAATTTTTAGCTATTTCTACCAAAAGAATTGTACTTTCAAATCACCTAAAGTCTTAAAGGGATAATATATTTTTAATATCAGGAGGTGACGCAAATAAATAGTTTAAATGACATATGTTTACTTCTAAACCTGCAAACTGTTACATTTTTAAATTGAAATTAAAGCTAGAAATTAAATTTTTTCTATGTTTAAACATAAATTGGAACTTACTAATAAACTTTTTTATATGATACAGCGACCACTGTTGATACGTTAAGTGAATAATTTAAAAATCATAACTCAAACCTAAATTTTCTTTCCAGATAATAACTAAAATGTTTACTATATTAAAACGTGAAAAATTGAAAATTCAGATCGTTTGCTTTCTTACACATAAAGCAAAATTACATTTCTTGATGAATTTTTGGTAAAAACTGTCTATTACATTATTTCTGATAAAACTGTTATCAAACTGTTGGAAAAATGTGATTCTAATATAAATTTTAATGAATAAAAATACTTTGATAAAACATAATACTTAAATCTCACATAACCTTAAAGAAAAGCTCGTATAATAACAACAAAGTTAAAAAGATACACCACTTTCCTTATCTTATGGAAAAGCTTTCGTCACAAAAAAAGTACTCCTCTTAAAAGAAGTTGGAAATTTCCCTGAAGATATAGAAAAAAAAACAAACGCTGCTTTTAAGAAAAGCAAAAACTAGTTATATATCAGTTTACTTTAGTTTGCGATAAGAGCATTGTTTTTATTCACTAAGTTGATATCAAAGCTAGAAGACAAAGTTAGTTTATATTTAAAAGCTTAGTATTACCATTTAACTGAGATTTGCTTATTATTTATAAGACTAAATTAAAAGATTAGGACTACTATTAATTGCTACTTTTTTAATACAGAAGTTGGACACAAATATGGAAACACTTCTATAACTCTATTTAAACAATCTTTCTTATAGCAAAAAGAGTTATCAAAGATTTTACTTGGAAACCATATTGGCATAATTTAAAAGATCATGCCTTAGGCTTTTTAAAAATGGCGTTGTTTTTAACCATGTAAAATTCGGATGTACCAAGATGAGAAGGTTATAACTTTTTTCTAGCTTTTATACCAGCAATTTTGAAATCATTTCATTCCATAAAATTGTGGTATTTATGTAAGAATGACATTATAGTTTTATTAAAGAAATTTTTTTTAAAGTTCTCATGCTTATTTCTGGTTGATCAAAATTTTGCATGAGTAAAACGGATCCACTTCTAAAAGCTTCAAGCATGATTTTACAAATTGAGCCAACGCTTTCGCCATGAAAAGCTTTCCAAACCATTTGTTGCTAAAAGAAAAATTGTTTCTAGAGAGTTAATATAGAATTATTTCCATTTTTTCTCAACCCCCTGCATACGTGTAATAAAAACCATATAATCAAGTTATATGTAAAGTATTAAATAGGCAACTTTTCCATTTTAATTCACTTCGCTAAAGATAGCAATTAAAAATTGTTACAATCCTTTTAAAATCGTACCTAAATTAAGTAATCTTCGAATTTATCAATACTATGTGAAAAAAATAAGGCCCAATCAAAAAAAAAATTATGCATTAAAAAAAGCATCTACATGAAGAAAGTATTAGCTCATATTAATTTACATCAAGTGGATATGGATAGATATTTCAAAAAGCACTATGGTTTGACTTTCGAGTAAAATATAAATATTCATATTGTTAGTTACAGTGATTGGTAGAACTCTCTAGTTTCTTGTAAAACATCTCGTATATACATATATACATACCATCATTTACATTTTTTATTATTACACCTACACACAAACCGTAGCAACAAAATAACTCATTGGACCAAAATCTTGACTCAATAAGGTTTCAAAGAGCCGTTATTTCCGATATTGGCCCTAAATGGAATAGTCCGATTCGCAGGATATTTCATAGCCAGTTTACAACCAATATCGGCTTTATTTCAAATTTACCCGAAATTTTATATTAATTATTCAGTCACTATAAGGCCTATATTGGCGGGAGTTAGGTCGATATCGGTCCTAGACACGGTGCATAGGCCATGTTGTGCCAATTTTGAGCCAAACATAGGCCAAGGTTGGAAGGAAATTAACGCTTTTTACGGGAGAAATTTTACATTTTTTGATTCTACTGTCTTCTTTATTAAATTTGTTTTATATTGATTTTATGCAGGCCTAACAGTGAAACAGGAAGGATAAAAAATTGGTTGTAAAACCATTTCAGTTTTAGTTTGTTTTCAGGAGGAGTAAAATAAGATCTTACTGTTCTTGCTAACAAACTATTCATCGCTATTTATTTGAACTAAACTGCACATATATAGCTAAACTGTAATGTAAGAATATGTGAGTCCCTGAGACAGCTCGCGTCCTTTTAACCACTTATCCTAAACTTGATGGATGTGGTGGTTCAATGAGAAGGTGAGGATGCAGATTCAGTATTCTTGATGACATATGAGAGTTAAATTATGACCATATGGTTATATACTATGTTCTAATAAAATCATAGAGTAATAAATAGTATAAAATGTTAAAGTTCTTCTTAAATGCAAAGTTGTAATGTAATTCGTAATATTTGGCTCATTTTCTTTCATTTGTAACTTTTTTTGCTATAAGTAAATATAATAATTAATCTGGTGAATTATTGACGTGTATAAATGTTTATGCCAAATGATCTGATTATATATCTCTGGTGAATCACCGAATAAATCTGGTCATGTTAGTTGTCGAAAATTCGTGAAGGGAAATTTCGTTGACATAATAAAAAAAAGAGGAATTACACTATAAATCCCAGCAAACACATCAGGTCGTTAACTTTGCGGCCCGTTGTCGGTGATATCGGCAACTGTCGGTCATCGGTCAGTCTTATATCGGCACTTTATTGGCATGGTAATGGTTGTATCAGATTCGGCTCAATGAAAGACTTCTTGTAAAGTGCCGATAACATATTTCAGCTAACAATATTTCAACGGAATTAATATAATTGGGCCGATATCAAATAACGATATCTTATTTGTATCCATGCTAACGGAATCGGTGATTTTACTGTTGACCGATATTTAAAAACTCGATATATGATGAGATACATGAAAACAGAGCGAAAATTTAAAAAATTTTAGTATGTAGTAAAAATAAATATTATTAAATGAAATATATATTTATGCTAAATTTCTTCGTAATTTTTAATGTTTTATAAAAAAAAGTTTTTCTATAAAACTCAGCTAAATTAAGCTAATTTACTAGTGCAAAAATTATTAATTATTTTTGTGACTAATAATTTATTATTTTATGTATTTTCATCACAGAATTTTGTTTTTATGATATGGTTAGTTTATTTCATTGAATTTAGTAGAAAAATCAGTTTAATTTAGTAAAAAAATTAAATTAAACCTGCCAGTTATTACTATAGAACAAGTTTATAATTTTCAATTGTGTCCAAAGAAGTTGTGTGAGTTTCTCTTTCTCATAAAAAAAAAAAAAGAAAAAAATAACGAATTTAATTATAGAAAATCCTGTGTATTTATACCTATCGAATTTTCAATGATTAATATCAAAAGGAAAGCATGGCGTGGCAAATTTTACTTTGGGATGAAGCTTTATATAATAGTAGAAAATGTCAAGAATAATAACCCTTAAAATTAATTAAGTCTGCAAGCCGGAGAGTTACGAAAACAATATCCTTGAAAATTCAAGACCTTTTTATAATGGTGTTAAATTTCAGCAATTTTATCGTGCCGTGGCTCAGTGGTAAAGAACCTGAATCACGACCAGTCGTTCCGGGTTCGAATCGAGCAGCTGGTCTTTATGTATTCTAGAAATTTTCAAGTTATTGATTATTTTTATTCATAAACAGTATTATTTTACATTTAATTCTTATTTATTAATGTTATTTAAATGAAAAATATTAGTTGGATACTGTTAATTTAAAAATAAATTAATTTATTTTATTTATTATATTTTTTCAGTTATTGCATGTTACCTGATATGTAAATTACAGTAATAATGTAATCTTTCTTTAAGATGACATTAGTTTAATTTGCAATTTTTATAAACAGTGGTTATAAAAATTTAAAAATTAGATTTTCAAATGATTTCTTTAAGATGCATTGGTTTCGTACAAGCTTGTGACTTCTATTTTTATAAACAGTTGAAAAAATCAAAAGAAAAAATCTAATAAAGCGTTTACAGTTAATAGGACAAAATATCTTTAATAGAGCAAAATCAAGAAAAAATTTTTGGTGTTCATCGAAACAGTTCACAACAACAGTTCATCGAAAATTTTGATTAGATGCGTTTTATATTTGATGGCATCTAAATTTTCAAAGAATTGAAAAATCATTTTGAATGTTCATGAAATAAGTTTTCCAGCAAACCAGATTCAAAAAAGGTTGTTTCTGTTAATATTTATTTGCTGTTAATTTTGAAAGGTAATTACAAATTTTTTATTTCCAAATTTTACATTATACTGATTATTTCGATCAAATTTTTTTGTAACTATTTAAAGCTCGGGTTAAATATATTAATTTAACAATTATTAACTTATTGAAAATTGAATTATTTATTTTATTACGTAATTTCAATAAAAGTAAAATTATTTAAATTTATATTCTATTTGTAATTTTTTAAAAAAAAGTAATGAAAAGTCTCTTTAGCCTGTATGGAACTCCAAGAGCACCGTTGCTACGCAGGCTTCCAACCACCATTCCTTTTTATCGTTAATGATTTTCAGATTCTACTTATCTGTAAAGTATACTTAAATTATCGAACGGGCTTTTCTTAAAATTACCTGACAATTGCGTTTTATTATTGAGTTTCATTCCAAAGCAAATTTTTCAAGTCATGACCTCTCCTTTTTAGGTAAAAGAAATAATGAAATAAATAAATAATAATACTTAACACTTTTTTAGTTAACAACACTACAGGTAGATGGCGGAACTATATATTTTGTTTCTTTTTTTTTCCCCCTTCTTTTTTTTAACATGAGCATTTTTTTATTATTAATATATTATTAAATATTCATTGTACTTTAGACTAAAATATAGCGCATAAAAAGAAACTTTTTAGCAAATTTTAAAATTTTCATTGATAATTAAAATTATGTTTTAAATTGTATAAACTTTGGATGCAAAATATATACTTGCCAATTTCTCCCATTTAAATGAAAGATTATAGTTTTTAATATTTAGGATTGTCGTAAGTCTTACAATTCTCAAAATTAATTTTTGGTTTAATAAATTTAGTTTACAATGATTTTGACTACCGTCATATATGTAATCAATCAAATAAATATAAGACCTGCCACACAAGCAATAAAGTTTTCATGTGCTGGCAAAATGAAACAAATTTAAATTATTTTAGTTGTTATTCCGCTACCATCATAAGTTTTGAAAAGTGCCATAACTTCTGCACTGGCGTCTATGCATGTATCCTATATTGCCGCGTGAAAGAAAACTATACATAAAAATAAGTAGCTCTTACTGCTTGTCGATTGTAAATTTTTGTGACATATTCCGGGTGTAAACTGCTGCTTAAAAGCAACTCATAATTTTGTTGCTAGTTTGAAAACAGTCAAAAATGTCTACATATTATTTTCTAGTATTGAAATCAGTCTGTACAAAAAGTCTTTTAGCTTTACTGGTGATAGAGACCTTTCCTTACATACTATTTAAGTTTGAAAAAAAAAAAAAAAAAAAAAAAAAAAAAACGAACAGATGGTGCAGAAGCAATAAAATCACAACAACTCTCTAAGCTCTAACCAAACATTTTGCAAAAGCGGGGGCGATTTAATTTACTTTAGAATGACAATCGGGAATTTTTATAGAAGTACTTCTTTAGAATAGTCACCCATTTGGTAAAAACAGCTTCTGAAAATGTAGATGCAATTTACGCATTTTTCTCTTCGATCAGGGATTCAACCTAGACAAGAACTTACTCTTGTAGTGCGATTCTCATTGATAGTAGTTGGTTAATTGGATTAAAAAATTTTTTTAATTACTAATGATAATTCTTAAGTAATTTCATTTTAAGTATTATTATTACACGTTAAGTATTATTATTATCTATTAAATTTTACTTTATCTAAATTACAATAATTTATCAATCATTCAAAAGCAGGGCACAATAATTTAAAAGCAATAAAGAATAACAAAGAAAAATAAATGTTAAGAACAAAAATAATAAAAGTAATAATATAAAATTTCAAAAACATTAATATATATATATATATATATATATATATATATATATATATATATATATATATATATATATATAATAAATTAATATATTTATTTCAAATATGATAATAAATGTAACTATAGATTTATTTTTTTAAAAAATTCCATGTTAATATTGTTTTTTAATCATAATCAAAAAATTTTGTTAACGTTTGGGCCGCTACGCTACCACTGTACCTATTTAAATTAATATGTTAACTGTTTCTAATTTCCAATTTCTTTTTGTTCTCAGGAGAGGATAACTAGCGCATTGAATATTTATTTTCTGGGAGTGGGAGACACTCACCTAAAACTATTTACCAAATTAGTCCTACTAACTAGTTTTTCAAATCAAGTACTTTCCGTGTCATAAATCCAAAGGAAACATGATTAAAAATTTAAGGGAATAAATGTATATTTTAAATATGTAAAAAGCAAAGGCAAATATGTATTCTTTGCCCTTGCATCTAATATACTAATATGACTAATATATGAATCCTTAAATAATAAGATGAAAAATCTTAATTTTTAAGGATTTATATATTAGTTATTTAAGGAATTTTCATCAATAGCTATATTTATTTAAATTAAATAGCATAATAAATTAATCACATAAGTCTCATTAGAAATAGAAAGCAAATTCAAATATATATTTATATTATCAATTTTTGAAGCATATACATAATCGCGCTAGTTCAAATGCCATAACTGAGCACATATTTTATGAATATTTTACAGAATTCATTTAATATTTTGCAGTGAAAAGCAAACTTTAGTTACATTTTGTGTTAAAAAATAGGTTTGTGTGTTAAAATATCATAAACTTTTCAAAAAAGACATTAAAAAAAAGATAATTTTCTTAATAAATAAGATACATTTATAGAAAATCAAATACAGAATTGAAAATAATAAAAAATAGTTAAAGACTTCGCCCTCAGCTCACATTTATCCACGATCGCTTCACCCGAGTGTTCTAATTTTTTAAAGATAAAGAGATGGACCAAAATTAAAAGTTAGTCATCTAAAAAATGCTGAAATATTGTATTTTATTAACTCAGATTTGATACGTTATTATAAATTTTTATGTTGACTGTGCATACATGTTGACTGATTTTTGCATAATGCTCATTTTTAGAATAAATGTAACTTATTAAAAATTACTGTTTAATTATTCTCAATTGATTAAAAACTTACATACAGTGTTGAAAAAGCTTCTGATAAAATGTTGTATGAGAGCATCATAGTATTACGTTTTAAAAGACCACGCTTAGTTTTAAGCCTTCAATTTAGAGTTATTATCAAAATCAAAAAAGTAAAAATTACAGAGAATATTAATTACAACGATGGAATGATATATAAAGAATAAAGGAATATTTTGCTGGTAAATACTGTTAAATAAGGCATAGAAAAATATTTTTCGCATAAAAAATACTTTTCTAACATATACTAATTTAACGCTGATGATAACATAAGAGATTTGCCTCTTCTCTTTTAACTAACTAAGGATCATCACGTGATTTTTTTACCCAAAGAAAATGCATCAACAATAATGTGAATTATTTTTCACCATTATGTTATATAGAGAGATGTATATTTTTACTTCAGTAGATAATCTTTTCACAAGAATGAAAACGTTTCGCGTCATTTGTTCTGATAATTAATGAAAACTGTCGTTTAATTTAGTGTTTTCAAAGGGTAAAGAATCAATATTAGACTTAATAGTATCAGTATTTAGTGGATGTTATTATTATTAGATGTTCTATTGTGACCATAGAGTTGAAATACCGGAATACAGGTTGAATGCTATTTCAACTCTATGATTGTGACTCTCCAGGTGCATATAGGGTTGGGAAGGTACTTTCGCGGTTGTTGGGGTTCGTCTTGAGGGGTTCGTTGGGGAGGGAAGGAACACAAGATTGACAGTTAACATCAAATAGTTTACTCCCTATTCACTGTTGAAAAGTCTTCTATTAAGATTGCTATTCCTAACTCTGAAGTTTGCAGATAGGGCTCTTACAGAAAGCGCCAAATGCCACCTCTTATGTAAACTTAATTGAAAAACTATGTTTTTGAGCTACAATAAAATGCTAAACGCTCTTTTTTTTTCCTTGTATAAAAAATGATTTTCAAAATTGGTGTTAAACTAGTTATTTAAACAATGCAAATTTATAATTGTTTTCAAATTAGGATTAAAAATAAAACACCATGTTTTTTGGTGAATTACTAAGAATTGCTATACCTCATTTGCTTTTTATCATGGCCGAACAGGTATCTCATAGTGCATTTCTCATCTCATGCACATTTTTTTAATAATTATAGACTACATATTAATTTATTTTGCTTAAGCATTTCTCTTTCCATTAGCCCGATAAATTTTGAATCGAAATTATTTATTTAAACTTCATATCCCAATAACATATATATATATATATATAAGATTTTAATTAACAATTACGTTAATCAGAGGCAATTTGACTCGTTAAAAAGGAACTAAATATAATTTTGAAAGTTTTTCTTTTAAATTTTGTTTGTAATGTACTAAAACTAACGAGTGGTGACCTATTTCTTTTTTACCCTCTAAAACATATGATTAACTATTGGCTCCGAAAAAAAAAATATTTATATCTACAAACATGTCTGAATTAAAACAATTTTATCGAGTATAATATGATAATTTATATGCTAATTATCATCGAAATAAACATTTTGTTTTACATTTTATTGCAAAAAATTGTAAAAATTTCAAATAATTACGCAGTAATTATTCAACGTCTTAGGCTCAAAAGTGTTCTATTTCTAATGAAAATTATAACATTTGTTAGTAGCATATAATTAATTTCCTCTTGGGTAACTCCCGCTCCCGCCTGTCCTAACATTCGATTAAGAAACATCCGTTCTTCAAAGTTAAAAATACTGTTTGAAATTTGTTTAAACTGTGATAAAGTGCCGAATTAAGCCATATCATAGTAGAAATTATAAATTGGAATTAAATATAAAATGTTGCTTAACTTGCGGTTGCAGCAGATTCACATTTTATTTAATGGCAATTTTAAAATTTAATCTTCCACTGATTTTTCTGACATTATATGGTATCTCTTCTTCTTTCGTTGTGAAAAATTAAACATGTTTTTACTTCATTCATTGTTTAAATTTTTTAAAAATATATTTTATTCATTTTGTTAAAATTTTTATCATTATTTTTAAGATTGTAGTTATTTTACTGTTATTAAGCTTGCAACATATTAATTTTATTTATTAAAATTTCTCTCGGTAATATAGGACATTTTATATCATTATATAAAACTTTAGTTTTACGAAAACTAAGTATCAAAAGGTTTCATCTAAAATTATTTTAAATATCACGGGATTGATGGTTATAACACTGCCACGCTCCCTACTCCAATATGCTGTTTACTTTATTATTTTTAATTTTTATGCTTTTGACAACTGAGAGTAAGAAAAAAATAATTATAATTTAGTAACAATCATCCAATGTATAAAAATTAATGATCAATAAAATAATATCTTTAAAATATGAATTAATTTCTTTATCGTTTATATGCTTGTTCTATAAACAAAATTTGAAAACAACGGAATTTGTTTCGTTTTGTTTTATCTAAATTTTTGTTTTCGTAACAATAAATAATTGTTAGCACCTATACGACTTTTACATACACTCTAACGAAAAAAATAAATAAAGTGATAATAAAAGCAGATTAATTAATAACATTTGAAAAAAATGACGGCACTAAATATTTATTGAAAAAAAAAATATTTTATTAAAATTATCTACGACAAATGTTTCAAAAAATCGATGTAGAAAGGAAACATACACTTTCTTTCTTTCTTTTTTTGGGGGTGGGGGGGAGGAGGCGGGTAAACCTTGTTCACCTTACAATAGGGAAAGAATTTCTGGTATCTGTTTCGAATGAAACTGGTTAGAACCAAATCTCTTCTAGTTTACATACAAAGTAAATTGATTGAGAGCTGTAAGACGACATGCTGCGTAACTGAGAAAATAATGATATACAATACAGAACACTTCTTGATAACCATATAGGAAATATTGATGCAATAATAAATTTGAAAAATTGATACAATATAGTAAAAGCTGCAATTTATTTTCTTTTGACCATCCTTGCTGAAAAGGATTGCAACCAACCAAACACATTTTCTTAAAAATAGCTGTTGGGTTTCATCTACCATGAACTAACCACGTTCTTAAATTTATTGTTAGAACTTTTGTGCGGCAGATGAAAAAAATTTCGATTTGAAAAAGATCATGAATGAACACTTAAGAAAACTAATATACTTTCAAATCACGAAAAAAAAAATCTTATTTCACTGAAAAATGAATTAAGAGAATTTTAATAGCTTTATAATTCTTCTAATCAAATAAAAATGTCAAAAAATTACTTGACAATATTACATCTTTACGGTTAAAAGTAAATTATACCTAATAATTATGTACATATAAACTGAAATGACAGTATTCTATTTTTACAACTGATTTCTTTAAACTAAAAGGAAAGAAAGAAAAAAAAAACTAAATCTATGATACTTATTTTTAAACCATTTACTAACTATGTATCTCTTACAATTCTCTCCTCAAATAATGATAAATAAAATACCTCAAGTAAAATGTAAGAACTTATGGCATATAGAGTAAAATGTAAGAGGTGATGCAGAAATAGTTTTTGCTATAATTTTATTTTAAGGTAATGAAGGCGATGGCGCTATCCGAAGACCGCAGAATGTCCTTGTGGACAAAAAAGGAGAGCACTTTATGTGAAGGCCTTACAGATTTAAAATGCAGGTCTTGATAATATTCAGTTTTATTTACAGTTTATTAAATAAGAAAAGATGTAGCGATAATTTAGAGCGATGATTCTGTCTTTTAACGACTATATTTTTTATTCTAAGAAGCTGACTTAAGAATATGCGTATATTTCATACAGGCTATTGATTTTTAGGCAAAATTAAACACAAAAGTGATTCCTCAGAATAAAAACAAATATTTTTGAAAAACTTTTATAGTTAAAAATACAAAACCCGTCACAAAACATGTATGATTATTCAAAGTATGTTTTTCGTATTTGATTCCGCAGCTTAATTAACAGTTAGAATTTATCAATTAGTATAACTAAGGTCCAACCTTTCCATTCAGTTTACCACTCAGAACCCCTTAAAAAAACGGCGAAGTTGTGTTGCTCCACTCAAAAATCTATTACTGCGACATTAATAATGATTAGTGGAAGAAAATGCGGTATGAGGGATATCATTTCGATTCTTTACGATATCTTAGTTTTCATTGCATAATTTTTCTATTCCCAATTAAAAATAATAATAATAAATACTTTAAAATAAAATTCGTTCCCATAATCTTTATTATTCGTTTTCAAAGTATTTTTTCATTTAACCTTGTTATAAGATGTTTTGAAAAAGCTTGCAGTTTCTATTAAGCACCTTTTAGTTTTAATGTGTTTAGTTTTAATGTGTTAGTCTTTCAATGTAATTTTGAAAAATTTTAAATTATACGAATAATTCAATTACTTAAATGGCATACAAATTATTTTTTTGAAAATCATTTGAACTGGTTTCCTAATCAAAGCCCTATCTACGTTTAAACTAAAGTTTTAAACAAAATTTGGGGCACATGCTTAAAAATATTTTTTCTACTCGATTTTTTCTTCATACAATTTTCCTATATGTCTCCAGGCTAATTAGAAAACGTGCAGAAAATAACTTAATACAATCAAATTATTAAAATTAATTTCCAAAAGGTTGTTGTACTAAGCTTTACTTTTTGCACATTTTGAATAACGGAAAAGCATAGAGTTATAATTTACTATCAACCAATTTTTCTCAAAAAATATTATAATTAATAGAGAAGGGAAATAATAATGTAAGGAGACTGACAATGTGATTGCGACGATGTATGGCAAATCCCTAATAATGTACAGAAATGAAAGCTTTTATTAAAACGTTTCAATTTATGGGGGGAAAAATAAGGAGACAAGTAAAAAACTAAAAAATTCCAACAATTATCAAGAAAATTAATCAATAATTTCGAAATTTCTAAACTCGTTTCCCTTACTCCCTTCTACAAAACTATTCTAAACGTTTGATAACTGCACGCCTTATGAAATGGATAACGTTACTATGAGGAGCCATTGTTTTTGAATGTAATTTAAAATCTGTTAGTCGTTGCATATGACAGGGTCAGACCGAAAAACTACTCCATGATTTAGATAATAGATAAAATCATTAACTAGGAAAAAGTTTGTTATAACTGTCTTTAAATAATTAAAATGTTACAAAACATTAACAATTTTGCAGCTGTACTGAAAGTTGTTAATATTGCAAGGATATATTGCTTGAAAAGGAAGTTTTTCTTTTTCATTTACTTCAGTAGATATATAAAGGCAGCCGCTTCCAGAAAAATTTGCATTTCAATCTATTGGGACATTTGTTATGGCGTTTTATTTATTTATTGTTTCTTTATCTATTTTTTGTTCAACTGTTAATGGTGAGCGAATGACGTATTTTTAACAAGATAATTCTGGTTGATGGATTGAATTAAATGGTGTTTAAGAATGGAAAAAAAAAGCGAAAGAATGGCATATCTCGCTAAATAATAATCATATCTTTAAAAAACTATTTTAAAATTAAATGAGGTTAATTCTTAATTTTTTTATCAAGATATATATTTTGCATTACGAAATTGGCATACACTGGTGAATAATATATCAGTAATATTTAAAAAAAAAAAAAAAACTAGAGCTATGGCAGAAAATTTAGCCAAATAAGTCAAGCCAAAAAATAAATAAATAAATAAATAATAATAATAATTTTTAAAACAGTTCGTAAGCGAAGTACAGACTCTTCGTTTCAAATAACCAGATGTGCTAACAAGGTTCTATTGCTGATTCTCAGAAAACGGCCCTGCCTTATTTGAAGACTAGGAACAAGACAAGGGGGATCCTTTGGCCAAGGGGGGAACACTATGGTTTTGTTAATGTAGACGTAGATGCCTTGCCAAAGGGCACAGAGACATTTCTGAAGGTCACGGTTCGAAGAGAGCTGCGAGAGATGCTTTAAATAAGAATGATAAAAAAAAAAAAAGATAAAAAAAACTATTATTATTATTATTATTGCTAGGCATCACATCAATTTTTAATCACCTAAAAAATATAACAGTTAGTTGCGATTTCGAGCAATTTTTTTTTACATATAACCACTTCAAGAAATAACTTTTATTTTATTCAGAAAATTGGATAAAGAATTCCTTCATTTTCTATTTACTATTTTTAAATAACTTTTTTGCACACAACTATTTAAAGAAATTACTTTTATTTTATCCGGAAGATGAGATAGTTATTTCTTTATTTTCAGTTCAATATTTTTGTTAAATAATTTTTCTTTACAAAGTTTTTATCTTGAACTCCGGGCATTTGCTCAATGAACACATAATTTGGTGAGAATTACTAATAAATAATTAAAAAGGTAACGGAAGCAAAAGTTCGGAAAAAAAGTTACAACGAAAAAAAAAAAAAAAAAAACTCTTTATTACTGGACTTTGTGTCCGCTATCACTCACCGAGCCCCAGTAATATTTTCAACCTCAGTGAGGTTAGTTACCCATAAAGTGGTCAAAGAATAAACAATTATCAAACTATTGCTGTGGAATGATATTTGTTCCTTCCGTCCTATATTCCGTAAATCTCCTTAAAAATTTAGCTCTATAAATCAGAATGTAACAGTTGCCTAAAGACAGCATACGGAAACTCTTAGAAGACAGAGACACTTAATGAATTATTTAGAATTTGTGTAAATGCAGCATCCCTCCATAATAAAGTTTAACACTAGGGTTGCAATTAACAAAAGAAATTGTATCGCAAAAAAAAAAAAAGAAAAAAGGCCGATGTATACAGATGTAAAATTTTAAATCTGGTCTTGATATTTTAATTCTCGGGAAATTTTTAATTTTATTTTTCTGGAAAACGAGGGAGGTTTTTGTGATTTTCCTCTCCATGCATATACGGGTTAGTTCCCTCAAAAACTTGATAAAAGGAAATCAATAACTACAAATACTTAATAATAGTTAACAACTAAGTGGTTGTCAGGTTTCTTCGCTTTTCAGGAATTAAAAATGGGGGCATTATGATGATAGAGTTGTTTATACATTTCAAGACTATGTTGTTCAATCTTTAAATATAGCTATGAATATCGTTATTTTAATCATTGCCCTTTTATCTTTACTAAAAAAAAAAAATTTCTTAAATTTCAAAGAAAAAAAAAATAGCTATCATGCTTCAATCTCCAGCGATATGCAGAACTACCAGGACTGTGTGTCTCAATATACATTTAAAGTTGACACTTAAATTTTTTAAAAGAAGTTAAATTAATTTAAAATATTTAGAAAATCAACCAAATTTAATAATGATTTTCAAACGTATTGATGTGCATTCAAAATTTCTTTCTTAGTATAGTGAAAAGTGATCTTACGAATTAGTATTTTGAGTTATATATGTCTATACTTATTCCCTAATATGGCTTGTATTATAAATAATTTCATTTTGTTTTTAGATATACCTATCTGAATTAAAATAAATGCTTACTTAACAAGATACCAAGATTATCCACTCTAGCCCTGTGTAGTGGGGCTAGTGTGTGCGAAAACAACATTTAAAAAAAATTTTTTGGAGAAAGAAAAAAAAAACTTTATACCTTTTTATCTCCACATATCAGCCAGAATGTAGTAATGCGACCAAGTCATGTTTTAAAAAAATGCTCCATGACTTAAAAATATTTAATAAGCGCTTTTGACAAATTTGTATAAAATGTCCATACTAGCCCCCTTTCCTCTAACGTAATCAACTTATTCATAAAATATTTTATATTTTCTCTGTTTAAAATCCCTTATAATTAACGAATGATAATGATTATTTTTTCAATTATTAAAACAATTATTAAATAAATTCTTTTAGTTTGAGCGAGTAAAATATTTTTTTTAGAATGGGTAATTAAATTGCTACATGCTGGACATTATAATCTTACCTTGAACTTGTTATGCACCTTACACTTTTCTTTTTTATAAATATGAATAAACCAATTACTCTTCTTTGATGCCAAAAATAATTCTGAGCAAGTAAGCTTTTACTTATTGTTGGTTTTTATTAAAAATTTAATAAATATTTGCGTTAGAAACAAGAGGTGTATCTGATATATATATATATATATATATATATATATATATATATATATATATATATACCTTTATTTAACGAAGTCGCTAAATCCCGATAATAAGTTTGTTATATGGAAAATTCGTTAAATAGAAAATCACCTTTTAAAATACTTAAACAACGAAATTGTTTAAGTAATTTAAATCAACTGAACAACACAAAACTGGTTTTAAATTCATAAACGCTAGGCATAATTAAAATAGCAATTGATGCACCTTTATCTTGCAAACTAGTATCTAATATTTATTTTATAAATCTTAACCATAAAAGAAATCTGCATGGATAGCAAGAATAGAGCAAAACATTATCCTGTGTTACACTATCATGCTACATGCATTTTCATTTAGAAAAAAAAAAAAAGATAAAATCATATATAAAATTATTGCTGCATTTATTATAAAAGTAATTTTAAACATACATTAGAACATGCGTTCTCAAGTTTAATTGCTACTGATAAAATCCGTTAACTGAGTTTTTCGTTTCAAATGCGAACAAAAAGGGAAATGGGCTTTACCACTTTCTCTAAAATAACTTTTAAGGGAAGCAGTAAAACATTACATAAAGCAGTGGCTTCAAAAATTAATTCAAGGTCTTTCCCCCATAAAATACTCTAACAAGTTTGAAATGTTCTAAAATATTTCGGAAAATAGGAAAAGTGGATCTCAAAGAAAAGTTCGTTAAATAGAAGTCCGACTGTATATATATATATATATATATATATATATATATATATATATATATATATATATATATATATATATATATATATATATATATATATATATATATACCTTTCATTGCGAAAAGATAAATATTTTAGGTATTTAATAAAAGCGAGAAAAGGCTATTGATATTTCTCGAAAGCGGATAGCAAAATTTTCCTCTAACAATTTGGTGGCGAACTTACGAATTTATTCTAATGAATTTATTAATTACATATCAAAAAGGAAAATATTTAAAAAATTTTAAATTACGAGTTTAATGTTGGAAAGAATGTAAAATAGTGTTCAAAAAAGAAAAAACCCTTAGAAGGAGACCCCTCCTCCTAAACGGGGTTTTAAAGATATACCCAATCGGAAGACATTCAAATGTGTGGTCCATTTATGAACTGGCGGTTTTCAGTCTGAGTAGTTGCCAAGTTCTAAAAAGGAGTGAGATTCCCGGAAAAATTCTCGTCAAGGAAGAACGTTTATTTCGGGTAAGTAATTTCAAATGCTTCTGAATTAAAAGTTTTTAGAAATTTCTGAAATGAATGTTAATTAAGACAAACATTTTTAAAATTATTTATTTTACTTAAAACCGTTATAATTTTTTTGCATGCTCATGTATAAACTGCACTACAATGCTAGAATGTTTTAAAATATACTATGAGTTTAAATAATTCTAATTGAGAAATATTGTATATTTTAATGTTATAAGATATACTGTCATTTAATTAAAAGGAATTTCAATTAATTACATCAATCATTTCCAAAACATTGCCTTTTTTTAAGACAAAATGATTGTCATTTAAATTTGTAACTAAAAAAAAAAAGCCTTGCATTTTGAATTAAGACTTGTCATCCATTTATTTGATCAATTTGCTTACCTTACTTCTCAAAAATTATATTGGTCAGCCATTTTAAAGCTGGAAACATTAAATTTGCTAATTAAAACTAAACCTTTTTCCTTTCGGAGCAAAACAGTTACATTATTATTGAAAGAAGATTGGATTGTTATTGCCGCAAAGCCATAAGACTGAAATGTTTGTAATTGTTTATAATGCACTATGTATATAAAAATAAACAATACTAAAATACAATGTCTTAAATTTGTTTAAAATTAATTTAACATTCACTATTTTTTACGGTATTAAGATAATATTGATGATTGTAGCTATCATAAACAACTGTTTTTAAAATGAAAATGCTTAATTTGAAGCATAAATTTAATTCTTCATGTTTGAAATGATTTATTAAAATAATTTCATGAATTTAAATTTTTTTAAAGAAAATTTGTATAAGTGCCGAAATTCATTTTTTCCTATTTAAAATGGTTTTGTTAAAATTTAATCAATCTGATTATTGGTTCATTTATCGAAATTAGTTTTAACATTAATAATGATGTACAGACAGCAAAAAAAAAAAAGATATCACCCTGAATAATTTTCATTCTAATGATCGGATTTTCGTGAACTAAGTGTCAATCTTAATGGTTCCTGGAGGTGACCTCAAATATGCTAATTAGTTAGTGCTAACTATTAATTAAGTTACGAAATCAGACACAAAAACGTACTTTCTCTGAATAAACATATATTTTTTTTTACATATTTGGATTCCTTATTGTCAAAATATATGTCAATATATATATATATATATATATATATATATATATATATATATATATATATATATATATATATATATATATATATATAATAAAATGTTCGTAACAATAAAATTCAAAAAATTTTTATTAATTAATTCATTTATTTTTACTTATTTCATTTAGAAACTAATCAAAGATATTTAATCTTTTTCAGTCTTAGTAATTTTTTTTAGCTAAGATGATTGAAGCAAGCATCACTTTTCATTTCGAAATGTTAAATTTATTTAAATTTGTAATGAGTTTTAAATTAAAATAATATATGTATTGTCAATTCAGAAGAAATATCTTAAGCAGAAACTTTTTTTTTTGTGTGTGTAAAGTAAACAGAGTTAAGAACTTATTCACATTATTTTCAAATAATAGACTAACATTTAGATGATGCATCAGGATTGTATTATCTTAATTAAAAAAT
Source organism: Parasteatoda lunata (assembly GCA_949128135.1). Taxonomy (NCBI): domain Eukaryota; kingdom Metazoa; phylum Arthropoda; class Arachnida; order Araneae; family Theridiidae; genus Parasteatoda; species Parasteatoda lunata. The sequence goes on along the minus strand of OX421979.1, from coordinate 92,036,483 downwards.
AACAAATTTAAAAATCATTTTAGCTACTACCGGGGGGGGGTAGAATTTGAATAGATTTAATTTTTTTTTTTATATACTGTTACTCTAAAACTCTGTTTCACGTTTTTCTTTGTTTAATGAAATAATTTTATTATTTTAGTAAGTTTAGTTTACTATTATTAAAATTAGTAAGTTCAACATTGTTAATTTCAGCTAAAAAACTTCGGAACAATTTGGAGGAAGGGATTCAGCAGATAATTGTCGCTGAATTTTGAGAGCAACCACTTTTACAATGAATTGGGAAAAGCATTCCCATAATCCAAGAGTATCCAAGGATCATACAAGTAATTGCGGGTAATATTTTATGCTATGAATTTTACAGATGTAGTTCGTGTTATGTTATAAATTTAAGTTGTTAAGCTCAGCAAACATTCTAAAATATATTGCCTATTATCTTAACATTTTTCTATAATTAGATTAAAAGAGTAATATTTTTAATTTCAAGTGCTTAATTTGGGGAATGAAAGTTTAGTGAAAAAAAAAAGTTTTTTTGTTTCTGTTTTTTAATTGCTAAAATTTTACTCGAATGCATTTTTCCATAATGTATGTTCATAAATATTGAAAAGTTTTAAGAATTATTCTGTAATTGTGATAATTTTTATTTAAGTGATAAAAATCGCAGCAAAGATGCATTTTTTTTTTTTTTGAAAAAGTTTATTAACTATTTAATGTTTAAGTTATATGTTCATTCTAAAGCCCAAATAATAAGATAAGATAGTGAATGTAAATTGAAATTGAAGCTTTTCTTCAAATCTAAAACATTTAAACTTTGACTTATTTACCATAAAAAAAAATAAAAAAAAGTATGTTTATGGTAGCGCCATCTCGTAGACAGATATTGAAAAAAAAACTTTAATTTTTTCTCCCCTTTAAAATTTTATAATTTTTTTTCCAAATAAAAAAGTAATAAGTTTATAAATGTTTTGAAGTTAGGAAATGTTTAGAGAATTTTCCGTAATAACCAGTGTTGTTTTTGATACCATAATTTTATTATTATTTATATTAAATAAATAAAAATTTCCCTCTTGTTTCTCGCAAATAAAACACAAACCATCTTTTTATATTTATTTATTTTGCAAGCTAGAACATTCATATTCTGCTTAAGCTTGAATATTTAAACTAGGTTGCTGAGTAGAACTTGGAAAGAATTATTGACAATATTTATAAACATTCATGGTTGACTTGTTTCGACAATTTTTATTCAATTATTATACACTCACTGTCATGCAAAAACTATAACTATGAATAAGAATTTGAATAGATTTATTGTTTGTTTTTTATATTGTTACTCTAAAACTTTGTTTTACGTTTTTCTTTGTTTAATGAAATTATTTTATTATTTTAGAAAGTTTAGTTTACTATTATTAAAATTAGTAAGTTCAACATTGTTAATTTCAGCTAAAAGAACTTCGGAACGATTAGAGGAAGGGATTCAGCAGATAATTGTCGCTGAATTTTGAGCAACCACTTTTACATTGAATTGGTAAAGGCATTCCCATAATCCAAGAGTATCCAAGGATCATACAAGTAATTGCGGGTAATATTTTATGCTATGAATTTTACAGATGTAGTTCATGTTATGTTATAAATTTAAGTTGTTAAGCTCAGCAAACATTCTAAAATAATTACCTATTATCTTAACATTTTTCTTAATTAGATTAAAAGAGTAATATTTTTAGTTTCAAGCGCTTAATTTGGGGAATGAAAGTTTAGTGAAAAAAAAAGTTTTTTTGTTTCTGTTTTTTAATTGCTAAAATATTACTCGAATGCATTTTACCATTATGTATGTTCATAAATATTGAAAAGTTTTAAGAATTATTCTTTAATTTTGATAATTTTTATTTAAGTGATAAAAATCTCAGCAAAGATGCATTTTTTTTTTTTGAAAAAGTTTATTAACTATTTAATGTTTAAGTTATATGTTCATTCTAAAGCCCAAATAATAAGATAAGATAGTGAATGTAAATTGAAATTGAAGCTTTTCTTCAAATCTAAAACATTTAAACACAAAAACATTTACCATATTATAATTTAAAAAAAAAAAAAAAAAAATGATTATGGTAGCGCCATCTCGTAGACAGATATTGAAAAAAACTTAATTTTTTCTCCCCTTTAAAATTTTATAATTTTTTTTCCAAATAAAAAAATAATAAAATAAAATAAAAATTCTTTATTTAATTTTAGAATATAAATATCTATAATAGCTTGTTTTGAAATAAAAATATTCAATTGTAATAATTAGCTTTGGCTCTATTTTTAATAAATTATTTTGCAATTTAGCTTCTGCCTCATAAAGGGAAATAGTTCATTGTTGTTTGTTTACTAATGTCGAATTCTGTTTTAGATATATATTTTTTGTTTATAGCATTAAAATTCTAATTTTTTTATTAATTAATTCATTTATTTTTGCTTATTTCAATTAGAAATTAATCAACTGGAATTAGAAATCAACTAGAATTACTAATTAGAAACTTTTTCAGTCTTAGTAATTTTTTTAAACTAAAATGAACTTTTCATTTTGAAATGTCAAATTTACGTAAATTTGTAATAAGTTTTTAATTAAAATAATATATGCATTGTCAATACAGGAAGAATTTTGTAAACAAAATCTGTCATTTTTTAGTGTGTAAAGTTTAAGAACTTATTTATAATTTTAAAATATTAGAATGAGTCAGGATTGTATTATCTTAATTAAAAAATAACAAATTTAAAAATTCTTTTAGCTACTATTGGGGGTGGGGGATGAAAGTGAATAGATTTATTGCTTATTTTTATAAGTCAATGAAATCACAATTGTTTGCAGCTATATTTACTCCAAATAATGAGGTCTGTGACCTTTGGGTCTGGGTCCTTTGTTAAGTGAAATTATTTTATATTAAATGCACAGACACTATAATCTATTTTTGAAAATTAAGTTTCATTTACTAAGTTGTTTTTATTACTTATTTTATTAAGTTTTGTTTACTATTATAATTAGTAAGTTCAGCAATGTTAATTTCAGCTGAAATATTTCGGAACGATTTGGAGGGAAAGACGCAGCAGATAATTGCCGCAGGATTTTGACTAACCTTTTTTTAAATGAATTGGCTAAAACCCTCAATTGGGTCGGGACATCAATGAAAAGATCGATCCAAGAATATCCACGGATAATACAATTAATTGCAGGTATTATTTTATGTTATAAATTATAAATATTCAGTACATTTTATGTTATAAACTTCAGTTTATAAACTCAGCAAACATTTTCTTTTATCTTAACTATTATCTTAACATTTTTCTATAATTAGAATTAAAAAATTTAATATTTTTAGACTTAAGCACTTAATTTGGGGAATAAAATATCATTGTTAGGAGTTTTGTTGTTAAATAAGGTGGTTTCCATTAAATAATTTGCAAAGTAAATGTTATATCAATATGTAGAAAGTTTAGTGAAAGGAAAAAATTTTGTGATTTAGTTTTATAATTTCTAAAATATTACTCGAATGTATATTATCTTTATGTATGTTCATATAAAAATTTAACAATTTTAAGAATCATTCTTAAATTTTGATTACTTTCAATTAAGTGAAAAAAAATCTCAGCAAATTGATATTTTTTAAGAGCTTATTGTTTTAAGTTATAGGTCCATTATGAAACCCAAATAATAATATATGGCAGTGAATATAAATTGAAATTGAAATTTTTCCTCAAATGTGAAGCATTTAAACTTTGGCTTATTTACTGTACTTAAAAAAGAAGGAAAAAAATTAAAGCTTGAAAAATATAATAACTTTTTAATATGTGTGCGTTATTTTTAACTCTTAAACATCTTGTTGTTTATGACAGCGCCATCTCGTGGAGAGGTACTGAAAAAAAAAACTCAATTTATTTTTCCCCTTTGTGTTCAAAAATTCATTTTTTTTCTTCCAAATAAAAAATACTTTCAAATTAAAAAAAATAATTAAGATGATAAATGTTTGTGAAAGTATAAAAATTTTCCAAATGAATACATTTATATTTCAAATCAATTTGTGATATTGAAGATTACCATTTTGGATTTATTGAGAGTAAATATCTCTTCAAAACATAAAGCTTTTTGCAAGGAATATCAGAAACATAATCAGAACTTCATGCTTTTGTCTAACATTTGTCAGTCACAATACGTGCTGAATAGATTGTTTGCATCAGTATGCAATTGATTAAGTATGCAATTAGTATCAGTGTTGTATTTGCATAACATAACTTTATTATTATTTACATTATATAAATTAAAATGCCCATCTTGTTTCTCTTAAATACAACACAAACCATCTTTTTTTAATTTTTTATTTATTTGTTTTGTAAACTAGAAAATTTTTATTTTGCTTAAGCTTGAATATTTAAGCTAAGTGGCTGAGAAGTACTTGGAAAGAATTATTGAAAATTTTTATAAAAAAATTATGGTTAACTTGTTTGACTGTGAACTTTTATTTAATTATTATACACTTACTTGTTCTCATCTTTTGCTGTCCTGTAAAAACTATAACTATGAGTAAAAAAGAATGAAAATTCTTCAATAGCATATTTATTAAAAATTCCTTCTATAGTGCTTTATTTAAAATAGCTGGATAATTTTCTAATTCGTAATAGTTTCTTTTAAAATATTTCTGTATAAAAATTTATTTGATTTGTAATCAAGTTTTAAGTGTAAAATAACTAATTATTTTTATAAAAATATGAAATTTATCAACTTCTCCTTTTTTATGAAATTATGAGGATCTGAAACAGCTATCTTGGGAAGCATCATCATGTATTATTGCATGCGATTTTTTGATCTGAGGATCCAGAAAAAGCTCTTCTAAATGTTACAGTTTAGATTGTGATTTTGATCTAGCCATGACTAATAATACATTCGGATAAATGATGAAATTTCACACGAGTACCTATTCTTTTATTTAAGATAATAAAATTAGAATTTAAGATAATAGAATTAAAAATTTAGATATTAGAAATGGATTAACTTCATAAAATGAGTAATAGAATAGTAACATAATTTTCTGATTGGTTTATCATTAACCATTATTTTAAATTAAACTGGACATTCTGTTTTTCTGTCTGTCATTCTGTCAGTCTGTAAACTAATAAATACTAATAATGAAAAGTTGCCATTAAATCCAACAAAAAATATCAAGTCAAATAAATTTAAAATTATTCTTTCATTTTTATTAATTTGGTCATTGTCGGTGAAGTAATTCGGTCAGTTTCTGAATAGTTTTCGCAGTTCTGACTAATACCTTTAATACCTACCTGTGTTTATAGATAATTTACCTTTTTTCTATTTCGTTAAAAGGATATTCAACTAAGGAACTCTTAAAATCGCATTTTTAAATTCATTTTTTACATTAAATTCGATTGGTTTCGTCGATATTCTGAGCTTGGTTCTTTTTTAAATTATACCTAATATGACTTGTATATAATACTATAATATAAAACCGTACCATTACCATACCAAAATTTTTATAAAAATTAATTTTTTTTAAATGTTTTTTTGGAATAGTTTTTAAATAAGTTTAGTGTAGTTTAAGGTTGGATCGAGTTATAAGTATTAATTAATAATATATAGTAATTAATATAATTAGTATTACAATAAGTATTGATTAATATTTTAAAATGCAAATGATAATTTCTCTAAATTTTTTTTCACTGTTTATCTTATATGGAAAACATATTAAACACTTAAATTGATTTATAGGTGCAGTGCGAAGTAAATTCCAGAACGTCACGCAGGCATCAGTAGAAGATGCTGTGAAAAGGTGGCTTCGATATGCTGGAGATCGAGAAGATGGGAGAAATAAAAGAAGAAAAATCCTGGAGAACATTTCGGAAATTTGATTAATTTTTTCTGAAATAAACTGTATTATACTTTTATTATTTATAATACCATGAATGAAACAAATTTCTGAAAGCATTTCTCTGCAAAATCCTTCATATATTCATGAAATAAATTTCCTTCAACTTTGATTTGTTTACTTCTTATTTAATTGATAATTATAAACACTAACATTAAATAAATATACTTACATTAACCATGCAATTATATTGAAAATAATGTGTATTTACAATTAACATGTGATCACCACTTAAAATTAAAAATTACTTAAGGAGAAACAAAACCTAAAATAAAATTGTTTACAGCAATTTAAATTTTTTAAAACTGATATTAATTATTAAACAAAAAATAAATGATATAACTAAGCTATATACTTTACAATAACACAAAGGAATTTTACTTAATACTTAGAAGATAATTTATAACTCTCATTTTACATTTTTTTAAAATTGTTTTTAAATAAGATTAGGAAAGTTAATATCTCAACTTTTTATAAACATAGTTGATACAAAAAATAATAGATTAAATATAAGTTCTAAATTAAACTACAAAAAAGAATATAAAAAAATCAACTCTTTTATAATATTTTTGTAAGATGAATCGATCAAACTATAATTTACTATATTACAATCTTCCATCATAAAACACAAAAGGGTTAGTATGCTTATAAATATAAAAAAAGGAGAGTTTACTTTTATTTCTACTAAAATTCGATATTAAGTTACATTTTAAAGAAATTTTTGTTGTTACATTCAATACCACCCTTTTTCAAAGCACTTTGTTTTGGTTAAAATGTTTCCTATAAGTATCCCAGAAAAGAAATATAACTACTTTAAAAAAGTAAAAGTTTTCATTATAATTAAATAAAAATGCACCTTCAAATATACTGGCTCTATCAGGCACTGAGGGAAAAAGTTGCTATCAGAATAACATAGCTTCTACAAACGAGAGTCCTAAGTAAAAAGTATTAACACTGAGAAAAGTTAAAGAAGAAAATATAACCATTAATGGAAATTTATTGGCTACTTGTTGGCTCACTATAAATCAATATCCTTTTTTATGATGGGTCACTATCGGAAACTGAAAACAGCCGATATTGGTCCATTGTGGAAATTTATTGGCTACTTGTTGGCTTAATACAAATTAATATCCTTTTTTATGATGGGTCACTATCGGAAAGCTGAAAGCAGCCGATATTGGTCCATTATAATTCGGCGTCATTTTAATATTGGGTCTCTATCGGGGAAATTTTAATGTTTCTGGACAACTGAAAACAGCCGATACAATCCCGATATGCACTTGACAAGAATGGCCCGATTTAAATGTGTCAAATGGCCGACATCGACCCGACATCATTGACGGTATCGGCTCCAGCTGCCGGCCGGCCGGACACTTTTTTGCCGCGGCCGATACGGCCAACTGTGTTGGGCCGATGAAAGTGCTATCGGTCACTGTATATGGGCCCGTTATCAGGCCTTAAATGTTGTGTTTGCTGGGATCTGAGGGAGAATTCTGAACAATCCTTATAGGTGTATGGAATAAATTACAATAATTTTATCAATCGTGTTCTTTTATGTAAATAAAGCATATTTATTTAATTTTTTTAAGAGTAATAATTTATGGATCATAAAATTACGTAATAAATGTATGGATCCTAAAATTATATAATAAAAATGAAGTTTCATCCTGCGAAAACTATGTGTTATAGTATAAAACTGGCATTTTATTTATTAATTAATTTTTTTTAAATACAAAAAAGAGGGTTAATATAAAAAAAATTTGTAATGCTTCCTAAATATCTAAAAAAAAACTATAGGTAACAGGTGCTTTAGTACAATTTGATCTACGTTTGCGTGAAATTTCCTGAAAAAGTAATATAAATTATTTGTTGCAGAATTAATAATAGGCACGGTTTTTTGTAATGACTGCCCAAAATGTATATTTTTTGAATTCTTGAGATAAGATTAAGTTAAAGTATACATTATTTAATGTATACTTTAAGATAAAAAAATTATTTAAGTCAGTAGTTTGAAACAAATTGAGACGTTAAATAAGTTCTTAAAATGACAAAAATCTATTGAATTTAATTTTTAAAATGATAAAAGGATTTTTATTATTTAACTTGCTGAAAAAATATACTATTGAAAACGTATTCTAATTTTGAAACTAGAAAAAAAAATTTGTTTCAATTAAATCATGCATTATGATTTATTTCTAAATATAGTAATAATTTTATTTAAATTCTAAATTATGGATTTTGTATCATAATTGATGGCAAAAAATTTTTTCACGCTTTCTGTTCAGAATAAGGTTATGTTAAAATTTAGCTGCATGAATTAACAAGAGTATTTAAAAAATTTTAAACAATTTGCATCATTCGTTAAAAAAAATAGAATCAGTCTATTAATTTAGATGAACTATTCGTTATACGTACTTGTGTCGTTGTTTAAAATTGAAACAACTTTATTAATTGCATCAAAATTACACTGACCGAAGACTCGTGTTCATAATTTTTACAAATAAATTAGCAGAAAGCTTGTTGTTACAAAATTCCTTTACCAGGAGGCTGCATAGGTTATAATTTATAACCGTCGTTGAACAGCCGACGCAATTTTTGGGTTTACGACTACTAACTACGTAGCCTTGTAATTTTGAACTCAATCCAGAAGAGAAAGGAACTCCTGGATCAAGTATTGGGAGAAATTTAACTTCGTGGAGGACTTTTCGATGTAACTTACCCGCATTTGCGTTACATGGAGAGGAAGACCACGAGAACCTCACACGGTTAGCCTGACGGCAAGGGGACTCTAACCCATGATCCGTCTACCACTGGGGATATTTCACGTCAGCACTGTGATCGGTGCAAGCTGGATGCAGAATTCGTATCGACCAGCCATTGCCGGGATTCGAACCATTTCACCTCATTGGAAGGCGAACGCTCTATCCCCTGAGCCATCGCGGCTCCTATATTTTAATTTGTGATTTTTTTGAAGAAAACAAATTGCTTTAGGGCTTAAAAATAGTTAATTTTTTGCTTAGATATAGTTACATTACGCGAATGTAAGTCTCTGCCTTCTATGTGTACGGTAATTAAGATATGTCAGAATAAACGTTCTTCCGTGGGCTTAGCGTGTTGATTCAGATGCCTTAGGGCCTAGGCAGTACTACTTGAAAAGTTCAAGTGAGCTCCTTTGCGGTCGGAATTTACAATAGCGTGGTTTTTGGTAAATGTAAAATTTGAAATGAAACTCCTCAAAAAAAAATTTTTTTAATCTCTTCAATAACAAACAGGAACGATGTACCAGATAAAATTGGTTTCAAATTAACCCCTTTCCAGTGTCGCCCGAAACCAGTTCGGGAAACTACTACGTGCAGCGTTGTGATACCCGAGCTGACTTCGGGTAGGCGTTTCTATTTTGTGGAGTCCAAGCTGAGTTCCTTTCTACTTTAGGATACTTATCTCCCTATTTTCCTAATAGATGGCATTAGTGGTCCTAGTTTTTCACCGATTAAGACATCAGTCAAGGGAGGGCAACTGTTGGTGGTGTCAGGTGCTACCATACTGTAAAAGATTTGTAAAATTTATGCATGGGAAATCATATTGTTGTATTTTTATATTATATTATACTAGTTATATTATATTTAACTTCAAAATTTTGTCTAATTTGCACTAATTGAATTAGATGTGTGTGTAATCCGTTACTTTTTATGTGTATGTAAAAAATATAAATACAGTAGTTATTGCATTTAAAATTTTATTTTCGTAATAAAAAACCATTTTCTAACTTTTATAATAATGTAAAGAACAAAATTAAACAGTAAGAAATGATTTCCATTTTTTCTGAAATATTTTCTGTGGTTAAACAACCACAATGCAATATTTCCTGCTGAAGTCTTAGCAATGGATGAAGCAATCAATTACGTTATACAACTAGAAATTAAAAGGATACTGTGAGACAGCAAGTCTAGCCTTGAAGCTTTAATAGATTACTACAAAAAAAATTTCTTAAACAAAACCATACAAGTTATCCAATGGAATTGTGAAGTTAAACTCTTCAGCAAAATTTTTATTAAATTTATATTTTTAAACTCTTCAGCAAAATACTGGAACTAAATAAAATTTGCTTCAAATATAAACGACCACAATGCAATCTTTCATGTGGAAGTCCTAGCAATTGATGAAGCAATCAATTACGTCATACAACTAGAAACTATGTGGATATGGAGCGACAGCAAGTCTAACCTTGAAGCTATTATAGTTGATTAAAACGCAAAAAATAAAACCAAACAAGAAATCCAATGATTTATAAACAGCTCTGACAAAATTAGGCTAAAGAGGTTCAAAGCCCACGCTGGTTACCAAGGAAATTAATTTGCAGACCAAATGACGAAGGAAACAGCGATATCCAATGAATCAATAATAAAAGTTTAACACCCATTATCATACGTCAAAAGCATATTTTAAAAAAAACATCCATACACAGTGGAAAAATTAAAGAACATCAGAAAAATTATCAGCTTTTAAAAAAACGTATATTCAGTAGGAAAACAACTAGGAAGAAATTCCGAAAGTGCCTTTCTCGAAAATGATCTACGGAGCCGTTTCACAAAAAAAAAAAATTATCACATTTAAAAAGAAATGCGATTTATCATTATCCCATATAACGCTTGCACCAGATTGGAAAAAAAATATGAAAAGTTGTAATCACCTTATTACGATCACTGGTTACCCAATGGTCAAATGCTTTTTCTTTCTGAATTGACTCCGTTAAACGCCACAACATTTCAAATCATGGGTTGCTGTCTCAATTGATGTTTGTCGTCGGAATGATTTTCATATCCTGCCTATGTACGTGTTTCAAGACGTAATAAAATACTTTTTTTCCTTCAGCATTCATATTTATATTGAAATCACCGTCAAGTTAGTAATTATACGTTGATAATAAAAAGAATATAAAAATACTTTAAATTCATCAGCATCATCATAGTTGGCCAGACAGCCCAATGTGAGTCAATGCCTTCCTCTGAAGATTTCTACGTGACGACTTCCGATTTATCTTTGATCTTCAATTTTTTTTCATTAATTGCAAGCAAATCAGACTCCACTGAGTCAGTCCATCTCGACCGCGGCTTTCCCCGCTTTTTTGTTCCAGTGGGTTTAAAAATCAGTATCTTTTTCATTGTATTGTCATCACTCATTCGAATCACGTGGGCTATCCAATCCAATCTATTTATTTTTATGTATTTAATATCAGGTTGTTTATAAATCTTGTACAGTTCAAAGTTAAATCTTCTTTTTCAGTTAGTGTTTTCATTTACACCACCAAGAATACTCCGCAAAATCTTTCCCTAAAATATTGCGATACAATTTTCCTCCAGTTTAGTCACCATAGATAACAAAATTGCAATATTGTTTGTGGTCTAATGAATGTTAGTGGTTTAATGATCTGGGTGAAGTCAAAATATGACGTCACCCTGAATATTGAGATCTTTCTTTATTCAATAAATATTAACCTTGTTTTTAATCCAATTATATTTAAAAAAAAAAAAAAAGAAGCTAAGAACTAAACAAGAATTATTTTGATGCGAAATAGTAAACTCTAACCAATTTTTATTGAGATTGGAAAGTGCAAAGGAGGAATTAAAATCATGCAAATCTACTTTTCCTTCATGCCGACCAACCATCGGCTGGATCGAACCCAGTTCACCTCATTGGAAGGCGAATGCTCTATCCCCTAAGCCGTCGTGGCTTGATGCTACAAAAAAGTATATTCTTGGTAGAATTTTTCAGAGAAACATGCTAGTGATAGAAAAACAATAATTGCTGCATGTATGAAAGCAATATTAATAAATTAGTTGAATTTTATTAAATATTATTTGAGTAATAATGATTTTTAATAATTATTTTGAATTATAATGAATTTGAAATTAATTTTATAATGAATTATTTTAGTATTATATAATTTTATTATGGGTGAATAAACTGAAGTGGTGCTCAGATTTAGAAATTTTGGATGATTACCTTTCCTTTTTAAAATGATTTCAAATAAAACGATTTCAAATAAGACGATAAATGATTTCAAGATAATTCTTTTAAATGATAATGATTTGACGTGATTTTGAGTGACGTGATAAAAATGACGTGATTTGAGTTAAAATATGTGCGAAAAAAATCTTGCCCTATACCAAATGTTTTAAAATCAGGCAATTGATTAGATTTTAATATATTATATTTCAGGATTATGTTTTGAAAATTTTCACCCATTTAGTGCTTGATTCAAATGCAAAATCAATCATCGCTGATTGCCGTTGTCTTCCAGGATTTATTGGATTTCCATCTCTAAACATACCCTGCAACGCTTAATAATGATGCTTAATAATTATAATACTTAATAATGCTTAATAATGATATTTAAGTTATGGTTTAATTAATATACTGTTTGTAAATAAACTACTTTTAAATTTCCTTTAAAAAATATGAGTGACTTGAATTGTTTTTCAACTGACAGAACTTTCTTTTAACTCAGTTTTTTTTACTTCTAAAAAGTGCCTGGATGTACATTTTTAAAGATTAATATTTTAAGATTAATAAAATGACAAATTTTTTTGAAGAAGAAGATATTCCAGAAGTGTCAGATTTTCAGAACCGTTTTCTAACATTTATTCTTTAATCGTTAATGATTAAATTTTGCCTATTTTTGATTTAAATATACTAAAGTTCTTTTTGAGTAATAACTAGTTACTTAATGGTGTTAAATTTAATTTATATTTTAAATAATTTTTTTAACAAAGAGTGATAATGCGATACTTTCCACATTTCCTTGAGATTGATAATTACGATAATTCGATTGACTAATTTGATAATTCTATAAAATGAATAATGTCAATTAATGACTAGTTAATATGTCTCATTAGATTCGTTTAAGTTTTTAAACACTGGCAAAACTAAACAAAAAATTTTACTTAAATAGGCATTCCACTTCTGCTAGAAATATTGTGGGGAGCTAGGACTTCTAAGTTGGAATCTATGCACTTATTGTGCAGCAATTTTTACCTTTTTTTCCACTTTTTTTTCCAATGCTTTTTTTTTTTCTTTTACAAGTAATATTTACAAATTGGTTAAGACTAATATTATAATACAATATGTCCCAAAATAAATGTTTTCATTTCCAGAATAATTAACTATAGATGTATCGATCTGATTTTTACATGTTTTCCTGGTTGAGTTTTAGTTTTGTTAACCTTTCGAAATACAAATATACTTATCCTCTAACATCAATCCGTAACTTCCAACAATTACGAAACTTCCGTAGTTTCAGAAAATAATTTTCCGAGTGGTTTCGAAGGTTTTGTTTTAAAATATTGTTCACCATTCCATACATATATAACGAACAGATAAATAACTTATCGTTTCGTGTGTAAGTTTTTTTTTTATTACTAATATGAAGTTTTTTCAAATTCTGATTTAAATTTTATTTCTATTTAAGTTTTACAATCATAGTTTTGAAGATTTCTGCTTTACTCATCCTCAATTGGTACAAATTAATTTTTAATAGATGATGGAATTTGAGAACTATTTCGATTTTAATAAATAATGTAATGATAATTTTTACAACAAGGGAAATTATTTTTCAAAAAACGCATACGTTGTAAAATGTGCTTGCTTTTTCTAATACCTTAACTGAAAACATAGTGATTTGAAAGGAAAAAAAACTGTTTCATCTTCAGATCTTCATGTTCCCTATTACTTAAAGACAATATGAAGTGAACTCACGTTCAAAACATATAAACACGTAATTTCAGAACGACTATTTGATAATAAAAAAAATAATAACCATATAAAACTAACATTTTCTTTTACTTAATATTTTTATTACCTTTTTCACGAGTATAACAGCAGCCCTTTCTATGATTTTTTTGTATAAAATAAAACTTTTTATTAACATGAAAGAAATAAAAGAAAAATCGCTGAACAATGTTACCTAATACATTTTCCTCTTTTATTTTATAAGTTTACTTAAGTTACAATGCGAATGAAACGGAAATTTACGTTTGCTTTAGTGAAAATGATGCGAATAAAACGGAAATTTACGTTTACTTTAGTGACAGTATTGCTAATAATAAAATGAAAATTTATAAAGTATAATGATTCAAAGCAAAGGAAAACAAATATGTCTTAGAGGAAAAATCTTTAAAAAAAATACGTTTTTCAAGTAGAATATATATTTTTGCCAAGGTCTGAAACGAAAACTGTGGGGTGAATCATTAACTAAAAATGTAGAGAGAAGTTTTTGGTGGAGATAGAAGTTAATTTAAGAAATATTAATTTTTTTTTATTTGTTTTTCATCAATTTTTTTATTCTTAGATCTGGTTGAAATTTTGATTCGTGCTTAATTTTACTTGCTCTTTTCTTCTTTTGTCTTCATACCCAGAACAACACTCAAGTTTTGGACACTCTAACTAGTCTAAAAGATAATTAACTCTTTTTTTTTCTTGTAGAGAACATGAATCGATTGATCATAATATTATCATCAGACACAGAACTCTAGAGAGTATTTGAGAACTCAAGTTAGCCAGAAAGTGTTCGAAATTTTTATTGACGAGAAATTCTCAAAGGTGATTAAGAACAGCTAGCACAGATCTCCATGGAAAATTCGAATTTTTTAGTTATTCCGAAAAGTAGATGGAGTTTTGGTTAACGATTAAGCTCAATTTGACGATAAATTTAGCGTGTAGAGGTCAGGAATAGATTATTTCTTTCCTTTTCATCAGTCACGAGGCTTTAGTAGAAATATTCGTGCTCACTTTATTTGAATAGCAGTTAAAATTTTGATTGCATGATTCCTCAGACTCAAAATCGATCTTGTAAAAACTTAGAAATAATACATTTATTTACGTATAAAAAGTAAATAAATAAACGCAGCAATGATAAATAAGAAGGCATATAGTAATAATAATCAGTGAACTTGTTATTTTCGACGCAGTTCAAACTACTCATAGTTAGAAATGAGTACTTGTAAAAACGTGAAAAGCTCAAAATTGTAATGTCGTTCGAAATGCTGGTGAAAGTTACGAAATCAAAGATATCAAGAGTTATTAATGTTGAATCATGTTCCTTGTATTCTTTTTTTGCGTATTGTACTTTATTAACTGCTGAGAAAGCTCTGTAGTAACGCGCATTAAAGTTTCCCTAAATCACGCAATAAAATGGAATGCTTTTGCAACCAATTTCTTACTAAATTGTAGACATATTAATAAATTATATGTTAAAATCATTCACTAATCAGGGATAGTTAATTTTTTTCCGGAATAAAAAATAAAAAATAAAAGTTACTTACTTCCACTTTTTTTATCCTGAATAAGTTAAAACTCTGACTCGTTTAGTTCATTCTAAATGTTACATAAAGTGCCAAAAGAATAAGTGTCATTTTTTTATTCTATAAAATAAATAATTTGATTAAGTAGCGTTTAATTACCGTTCTATATCAACTCAGAACATAAAAAATCTCTTGATTTAATCTTTAGGCATCAACTTATTAAATAATTATATCGTTTGTACTTTTCATTTTTAATAATATTCACGATTTAAAAGAAATTTCAATGATACTTTAAGTTAATTCAAATACATAAATAGCTAATTTGTGATTATTTGTCTATTTTACCTGATTATTTTAATCAACTCAATTAATTTTTAATTTTCTTCCGATCCTGAAAGTGCATTTTTAAAACATTTGGCTCCATTTTTTTCCCTCCCTTGAAACGTTTTTTTTCCCCTTTATACAGGAAAAATAATTTGCTTAAAATTGCTACGCTTCCATCTCACGATCTTCAAATGAGGAACTATTCACATTCTTTTTTTAAAGCATTGAACTTAAGTTTATGCTAATTAACTTTTAATTAACTTTTTTACTCTAACAAAGCTTTTAATTAATGAAACAAATTAAACTCGACAAAAAAAAAAGCCTTGATGAACATTAGATCCCTAATCATGTCCATTTTACTCCGTTACATCTCACTATTTCAAGATGAACGAAATAATTTTCAATAGGTAAGATAACTATCTCATTAATATAACATGTTTTTACATCTAAATTAGTTTCATTTTTACTGAAAGACAACCAGACTTAATTAGTCAGAATCCGTTTTTTTAATTTTTTTTTTTTTTATGCAATTCGATACTTGACTTAATAATTCCTTATATTTCAGTACAAATCATTTCCTTTTACTTTTAAACAAATTGTTAAACGCAAAGAAACTAAGAATAGATTAGTTTTTGATGCTTACGCATAATTATATTGTCAGTAATTAGAGATTTTGAAATTTAACTGCATTCTATTATACACAACTGAAAAATTTAACAAGCTTTAACACATTATTTTTTTTGTTTTCATTTGTAAATTAGTTTTTATTTTTGCAAACTTTTTGTCATATATTTACCTCATTAACGTTTTTTGTACAAAATATTCTTTATTTAGAATTTTAAAATCTTTTTTTAAATGATTGTTCACGACAGAGTTTTTATTTAAAGCAATTCTAGCGCTAAAAACCTTTTTTGTGTCATGAGAATAAAAAATGTGGATGTTTTTCAAGCATTGTTTAATTTAAATTATTTGGCAAGGTTTGCAAAAAAATTAACTTTGAGCAAGTAATTAAATTTTTTTCGTAATCTTAAAAAGCATTTTTCTTATAAAAATTTATTTTTATTTTAAAGCATTAAATGAAAAGCTATCATTGAATTAAATATTATTAAACTGAATTAAACACTTAAGTTGAATTTAAAAAATTTGTTAAATTAAGAAGGTAATAAGTTGAATATTTAATGAAGCAATCACTGAATTAACCAAAGAACGTATCAACTGATGAAAAAATCACTGAATGAACGATTGATGAAACAGCAAATCGCAAAATTGATGAATCAATGAAAGAAATATTGAACAAATTAGGGATTAAATGAAAGATTAAAATGATACATAAAAAGGTTAAGAACTTCTGGTCAAAATGAATATACATTGCGTATTACCTAAAGAAATATGCATTGTGTATTAAGTTTAAATGAATATACATTGAGTATTAAGTTTAAATGAATATACATTGTGTATTAAATCTTAATGAATACGCATTGTGTATTAAGTCTAAATGAATACTCATTGTGTATTAAGTGTAAATGAATAAAGATAGTGTTGTTGTTGTTGTTGTTGTTGTTGTTGTTGTTGTTATTGTTGTTGTTGTTGTTGTTGTTGTTGTTATCTTGTCCCTGTAGTGCAGAGGAATCAAATAGCACAGAAAGCGTCCAAAACAGTCCTTGGCAATGCTAAAGAACCTTGGCGAATAGAGCTGTTGATAGTCTGTGGGGGTTTGGGCCAATGTTGTAGAGTTTAGCCATCGTAGAACGAAAATTAAAAATATGACCTGGAGAAAGTTGGATTTCAAGACAGTGAGAACAAGTAGTGTAACTTCTTTGGCCATCAGGGGATATTTTCATTTCTTTAAAGTGTCCTGCGCATAGTCTGGCTATGGGCTATGGTAGTTGATCTATACATAGTGGATTAAGTCTTAATGAATATGTGTTGTGTATTAAGTCTATATGAATATGCATTGTAAATCAAGTTTAAATGAATATGCATTGTGTAAAGTCTAAATAAATATAAATTGTGTAATAATTCTAAATTAATAAATATATATATATATCAATAATCGTTAGAACAATATGTATAGTACCGTATATATTCAAAATTTCTACAGCCATTTTCAGAAGGATCAAAAATAAAAGTTTTTTTTATATAAAAATGCAAAATTATTCTAAATATTATCTACTTAACTCTAAATTAACTATTCAAGTCTGCTTAAATTATTACTTATGACCCTGATTTTTGACTACCTAGCAAAACGAATAATAACTCTAGTGTTGCCAACGGGTAAATAAATACCCGAATTTATGGCGTCTCATAAGAGAAATATATGAATAGCTTATGAATATTTTATAATATTCAGAAAATTACTCAGAAATACCTTACATTATAAATATCAATAACTTTTTTAATCATTTAAAAATTAAAATTTTTTTTAAAAAATGACCATTCTAAAAATGCTACAAGTGGCCATTGACCAATAAAAAATTTCCCGATTCCGCACTACAGGAAATTACAATTTATTACTACACAATTACAATTATCTCCTACAATTTATTTAAATTCTATGAGTGCATCAATCAACCTTTCCTTAAGATTTGAAATTTATAAAGATTCTAAATGCGGAATATTTTTTTTTTCTTATTCAATAGCAAAGACTTCGAAATTGCTCTCGAATTTTTCCTACGGTCAAGGAAATTGAAGTTTCTTTGGAAAATAGTTTTTGTTCGCTCAGTTTAAAAGTTTAAAGGAACTAAATTTAAGAAGTTTTACAACCGTGAGGGAGTTTTAAATAAAAAATAAAATAAGGTCTTTTCTTCAGGGATTTAGTTTTAAATTACGCTCCGTCAGAGTAAAATATTCTTTTGCTTATAAAGGACAAAATTGAACGATGCAGCACATTTCATTTTTATTTTGAAAATGTTTATTCGAAACCTTAATTTCACTTCTAGATTCTTTAAAAGTAAACTTTTTATTTTAAAGAAACATTTTTTTTAATAAAAGTAATTTAAAACGCTTTCAACGTTCCATAAACAGTCCCTGACCATACTATTCGACGCACTATAACATTCTATGTAAAATTATAATAATCAGGTGATACTATACAGCTGTAATGTTTTTACTCGGATGAAACCGATTTGCATTTGTTTGCGCTACTGTATCAATTGGTTAACATTGTAATGCAATACGTTAAAAATAAATACAAATAGGAAGTATATATAAAAAAATCTCCCGTATAAAAGCCCATTACATGTTTGTTTAAATATAAAAGTATTGTATATAAACTCGTGCAAATCATGTCATTATTAAAAAACTACAGTGTGTCAAATAATTTGATCTAATTATTATAATATACTAGTATATTGCATGATATAATAGATATTCTATATTTATATAATATATCGTCTAATTTATCCTATCGTTGAATTTATATGATACATCATCTAATTTAACCAATTGATACACTAACGTAAACGAGTGCAAACAGTCACATAAAAACAGTAAAGCTGTATAGTATCAACTGATAATTAAGATTTTACATAGAATCTTATAGTGCATCTAATAATTTGGCTAGGGACAGAAACTAAAACATATAAATTTTACATCAGGTATTTGTGATTTCGTAATTCAAAAAATTATAATGAGAACAAATTTATTTTTTATAAGACAAATTTATATTACATACCTTTTTTTTATACTCGTGAACATTAGACGTCATAAAGCTATTTTTAACTTTTATTAGCTGGTATCTCATAGTCCGCCCAGAAAAAGAGACAAAAGTTATAGCAAAATGAAGTAGAATAATATTAATTTAAGTATATATGTAACTAACAGATAATATTATCAATTCAGGAAAATATATTTTTCATAAATCTGAAATATAATTAAAGTGGAAACTAAATCTTAAGGTTTTTGCTAGTTTGTCAAAAAATTTTTATTGGTGACTTAACTAAGTTTTTTATTCATTCATTTTTGTTTATAATGTTAATTTCTTCAAATTTAATTAAAAACTATTTTTTAAAAACTTTAAAATGGTACAAGTTCTTGTACGAATCTGCCATCTGAATTTTGACTCCGCCTCCGCTCTGAATTTTTTGTAGATGATTAAGTCACCCAAATAATATAAAACTAGCTATCTTAAAATTTTGAGTAGAATGTCAACTTGCCCTATAATGCCAAAGTGACCCGCTAATTCTTCTATGCATTTTTCTATTAAACACTTCCCTTACCAATTGTTTTGAGAAAAAAATGCAAAAAATCAAGATATTTTTTATTTTATTAATAAATACAAGGAGTTGAAGTAAAACATAATACACAAGTTTTTAGTTGAAATATTAATATTTTTTATGTGTAAGAAACATTTAATTTACCATCAGTTTACTATCACGAGTTATATCGGGCACATGAAAAAGTCAAATATTAGTCTTTGTATGATGGTTCTTAAAACAAGGGACAACACAAAGTGATACTTTTTAAACTTCAGTGTAACAATACGCCATTTTTTTAAATTCTTATTGCTATATAAATTCAGCCATCGTATATAAAATCGCACAAAGCACGTATGCAGTCCCACAATCCAAATGCTAAACTCCTAAATAAAACTTGGCAAACTTCCAATCACAGCAGTTTTTTTTTCTTCCGTTCGAGTAAAAACGTGATGAAACAAAGTTTACTAACAAATTCTGCTAAGCCCGAGTTTTCTCGGGATGATACATATGGGCAATATATACATACCCGAGTTAACTCGAATAATCAGGGAAGCGGTTAAGCTATGAAGACGCTACACCACAGAAGAAACTTTACATGGCAAATTTCGTTTTACCGCCGTTAATAATTTAAATTTTAAAGTATAAAAAGTTAGGTCGGTTAAAAGCAAAGTAAACCAGGAAGTTTTAAATGCTGAAGCGATATTCTCCAAATATCAAAATAAAACAAGTTATGGCAGAATTGCTTCCCAACCGCGTCATTCTATGTCATATGTTACCGTGAATGACCGAAATCAAGAGAATGTCGACTTTTGCCGGTGAATGTTAACAATCACATAGTCGCTTTGGTGAATGTCCGTAATATTTGTCACATCCAATTTGATATTACTTTATTCGTTGATATTATTATATTTATTCCTTATTTTAATAGCTGCTGAGGATAGATTAAGAGAAACATCAGTGTTCGAAGTACTGGTTAAATGTACCCTGGGCAGTGGCACTAGACCTTAAAAAACATTGATTTAGAGCATACCGGGCAAATGTATAACGGGCAGTGACACTGAACCTTAAAAAAAATTGATGCAGGGCATACTGGGCAGATGTATACCAGGCAGTGGCACTTAAGCTAGACTCAGTATATATTTCGGAGATGCCAAAAGCGATGTGACGCCAAAGCGACTATGATTGTGAACATTCACCGGTGGAAGTCAATAACCACCCATTTCTGTCATTCACAGTAACATATAGATTTTAATGTTTCAGAGTCTGAATCTTCATGGTGATTCACCAGAATTGCTAATGTATGTTGAACAAAATCTTCCATGAAGGGTTTCACTCGCGATATAGCGTCCTCTTATTTGTTTAAACCTTTCCATTCGGGAGTCCACTCCGCTGAAGTGATGCCATTGAACGTTGCACTACAAGCGTGCACATTGCATGTCGGTAAGCTTATGCTCGGATTTCTCACTTAAGTGTTACATAATACATTTGGAGATTTTGAAAGCATTCTAAATAAAATTGCAATCAACTAACAAAACATATTAATCGCATTCAAAATACGCTTTTAGTGGTATTAATGGTTATCAAACAATATCACGCTGATGTCGACTAAATACAGCGCTCGTACTCATAGGTCATCGCGTGAGCGACGCTTGCAATATGATGGAAATTTCTGATGGTCCAACATGAGCAAACCATTAAAATAAGTTGCTAATCTTATGTTGAACCATCATAAATCTGCCCAAATTCCTATAATGAGATGATGGTGGTTCATGATGGTTCCAATATTTGATTTCTTAGAAAATAGGATGGAAATTTTTGATGGTATAACATGAACAAACCATCAAAACAAGTTGCTAATCTTATGTTGAGCCATCATAGATCTGTCCGAATTCCTACCTTGGGAAGATGGTTACTTATGTTGGTTACCATCATAGATTATGTTGGTCCATCAATGGAAAACCATCAAAAATTTTAACTTGGGTTTAACTCCAACGTTCTATTTTCAGAGTATATCTCTTTCTTAAAATGTTAAAGATTGGTCACTCAAATCGAGATGCTGAATAATCTCATAAAACAGAATATATTAATAATGTAAATTAATAAATAATATAACGGTTAGGTAATCAGTTTTTTACATCATTTGAAAGAATATGATCTTGAATTGCAAAATACAAAATTTAATTCCAATCAGACGAATAGAGAAATCTAATTATAAAAAATCGTATTAATTCGTAATAATTTCACCGCAAAAAGCCGCACTTCAAGATAAATAGGCAAAGAGCCTCCGGGGCCATGTACCTAATTCCTCTAAAAACAAAATAAAAGAAAAAGAGTGTTATGAATAATATTATCGTATATTTA
Organism: Parasteatoda lunata; assembly: GCA_949128135.1. Lineage (NCBI taxonomy): Eukaryota > Metazoa > Arthropoda > Arachnida > Araneae > Theridiidae > Parasteatoda > Parasteatoda lunata. Next base: position 92,014,397 of record OX421979.1, on the reverse strand, counting down.
GTTAATTGTTCGCCGTTTAATATATATATATATAAGGTAAGGTTGAAAGACCAGGAATTTAGTTTTAAAATGAACTATAATTAAGAAGCGAGAAGATATTTTAAAAAAAGTATTTTAATAAACAATAATAAACAGCGACAAATATTTTAAGGCGAAGTATTCCATTTCTTTAATATCTGTTGGCACCTTATAAATGTTAATGTTAAACTTTTCCGCACTGTGATAAAATCAAACTTATGCGAACCTTATATTCGGCCCCGCTCAATGCTAAATTAAGACATTTACATTGAAGCGTAAACATTAAAGGTTCTAGGACAGATTTTGTCGAAGTCTTTCAGGTGGGCGTCGATTGCGTCGCAGATCATAGCGGCTCGATTAGATGTTGGAGTAATTTTCAGGATCCTGGATGTTTTCTACAGGATCTTGTAATTCAGAGGAATCTGTTTTGGCCACGTCTATTACCGAGAAGTTTGGCGAGTAGAAATCAATAATTAATGGAATGCAATTTTGAAATTTTCTTCAGTGAAATGTTATGTTTTGACAAAATAGGATTACCTGGAAGAGTTGCAGCCAATGATGAATTATTTTTTGTTTCGTTAGCAGTCAGAATTTCATGTGAAGTATTTAAATTGTAGTGATAGAATGACGATGATAAAAGATAAAGAAATTGAAAGGTTCTTTTTTAAAAAGCCAGCTGGGCCATATAAGTTGAGGTTGAAAGGCAAGGAATTTAGTTTTAATGAACTATAATTAAGAAGCGAGAAGATATTTTAAAAAAATTCTTTTAATAAACAATAATAAACATTGACAAATATTTTAAAGCGAAGTGTTCTATTTCTTTATCTAATCTGTTGGCACCTTTTTTTAAAATAGATATTAAACTTTTCTGTACTGTGATAAAATCAGACAAATGAGCACCTTACATATGTTTATGAGGGTGGAGGAATTTCAAACTCAAATGTGGAATATAATGCTTATATATTTTCAGTCTCCTGAAATAAGCCTCAATTTAAAATAACTTTTGGCAGTAATAATTTTTCACATCGTATAAAGTTCTACACATTTTTGAAGTATAGTCGTTTCTTTAAAACAATAAATTTCAAAATTTCCCATAAAATATTCGTCATCTGCTGAAGAAAAAAAAAATGCTTTCAATAAATCACTCACTGAGAAACTGTATTAAAATAAAGAATTTCCCCCGCGTTAATGCCTTTCTTTCTTTTTCTATTTACCAAATTGGTGGAATATTCCCTCTCGTGTTCTGTTGTCACAACAGTAATAATAGATGAAAGAAGTTTTGACAGGTGGTTTCTAACATTTTCTTTTTCCAAGTGTCTTCTCCCAGAATGAGTTAAGACCGGGCAAAAAAAGAAACGACAAAATAAAAACTTGAAAGATATGTCAAAGAAGAACGTAATATTTCATACATTTTTAAAATTTCTTTCACTTAAGTAAGCTTTTTAAACGTTTTATTAAAAGAATAAACATGAATACAACTTTTTCTTTTCAAATTATTATTACAGTTAAATCGCTACCAAAATTAAACATTTCCATAAAGAAATAACAAAGAAATAATTGTCACGTATCTAAAAAGTTTTCGTCTTGTTATTACCTTTTTTAAGCTTTTCGAGACTTCTGAACTCTGATTTATGAAGATTAACCATTTGGGTACATTTGACGAGTGAGACTCGTCATGCATTTATTACCAATAAATAAAAAGTGGTGACTAAAATATTTTGCTGTCAGTCTATTTCAGAAAGAAATAATGCATTGATAACTACCGCATCTCATGAATGACATCTTATAAATCGCCCTCTAAACGCTGTGCAAGGTGTGGAGGTAACGGGTTCGAATCCCACTGTTACCGTGTATGTATCTTCGTGCTGTCTGTCTCTGTATTTTACTATCTGTCCTTCTGTTTTACAGAAGTTTATAAGCCTAAATTGAGCACACAAGCTTGCAAATGTATGTAAGTTTAATAAACGATATAAATGACAACAACTATTTAACAACAACAAAAAAATTTTTTTTAATCAAAATACATATATAAACGAAGGATTCCCCGCTAAAATAATTTAGTCAGAAAATACTAAAATTCTGTCATATATCATATTATTCCGCTAATTCAATTCACTGTTGAGTTCCATTTTCACTTCTACTCGAAGATATTTGTTTCTGTAGTAGAGAAAGTGGAAATAGAGATGTGAGTATCACGTCCGAAAGAAATATCTCACGTGATTTCTGTTGGACGAGTATTCGAATCTTTTACTGAGATGGTCTTTCTTTTACTGAGAATATTTTTTATTGTTTCTTGCGCCGACAAATCTGCAACTCATTTCTTCCTATGATTTATAAGTATTTTCCCATAAAAAAAATTTTACGATCCGAAAGAAACAAAATAAAAATAAAAAATTGCACTGTATCGTAAGTTACTGCATTTGCCTCTCAGGTTTCATGGACTCACCCACCAAGTATTTACTTGCGTGCATTAGTAAAATATTAGGGCTTTACGTGAAGATTCATAGCAAAAGAAAAATACATATATACCCACATTTCAAAAAGACTTCAAACTGCATCAACAAAACATGGGTCGTAGTTCTATCCCAATAAATCAAGACAGATCTTATAGAATAAAAAATAGCAGCGGATAATTTTATTGGACTCCAACAGACATTAAAAAAATCTAATATTTGTGAGTAATTTTCGTTAAAGCTAGTATAGGATATTCCTTTTTTTACGATCTTAATATTTTCATATTAGAGTATAAGAATATTTGTATTTTAAAAGGCTAACAAGACTAAAATTTAACCAACAAAAAGGAAAAAAATCTAGACTCATTGTTTGAATAATATGTAAGTATCAGATCGTTAGACCAAAAGTTATTCTGGAAACATTTATTTTGAGCCATACTCTATTATATTATTACTCTTAATACCACATCCGTTTGTGAATAACATCCTACTAAAAAAAAACAGTTCCTTTAAAAAAAGAAAAAGAAAAAGAAGGGGAGGACTGTTGCACAATAAGTGCCAACTTGAAAGTCCTAGCTCTCCACAATGTGTCAAGCAGAAGGTATACTTATTTGGTATACTTATGTTGTATACGGAATAATTTCGGCTTACTTATTTTGTGGGATACCTGCAAGTGACGTAGTGTGGGTATCTCGATCCTGATTGGTTTTTTAAACATGCCATTAGCTTACGTTAACAACTGTTCTTTCCATTCAGTTTCGCGTAAGACAAGACCGTCAAGTATTAACTCTCTTAAATGACACGTTCTATATTCTTTCACAAAGATTTCGATTCTTTCACTACTTAACTCAAAGACAGGCACCGAGCCATGTAGAATGTAAACAAACTAATTATGCATCGAAGTTGCCAGAAAAGAAATCTATCACGGTTTCAATAATATACATAAGCAAATGATAAATCTAAATTATGTAAAAGGAGTAATCGAGAAAGAATTATATTTTAACAAATGCAATGTGCGATACGGCATTGTACTTAATTAACTTCAAGATTAGTAGACATTATAACTTATCTGGAGAAACTAAGCTTGGTTTTAACACGCCATCTTGTTCATAAATGCTGAGGCCATAGCTCATGTGTCTGTGTATCAGTGATCTTCTTCTCGAGTTGCAAGTAACGAATTAAAATAAATGAATAGCAAAAATTAAAAACTGCAAATAAAGTCTACTTATGCCTACCGCTGCAAGAATAGTTATATTCAGTTAAGATATATGCGATTGAACATGAGCAATAAAAACTTACGATGGAATTACGTCAAAACATTTGACAACCTTCATTTTTTATGGGACATTCATCAAGATCTGTAAAAATAGTACACAATTTTTAAACTTAAATGGTATCTATTGTTACGAATTTGTAACTATGTGTATAATTTCGTAAATATTCTTTTGTTATTAGGCTAAATATCTCAGACGGATTCAAAGGTTATAAGAAAACTGCGTAATTCTAACGTAATTTAGAGAGTTAATAACGCCTCTTGCATTTCTTATAGAAAACTCAGTTTACCAACATTTTTTGCCGTCTCTGGGATAATTTTAGCCAGTTGGCGACACCATGGCAATATGATATTTCTGGAAGAGTTTCAAAGCGACTGAACTAATATTTACGGGGTTATACGAGAATTGTCTAGAATCTTGTTGAAAGTTCTGGGACTTCGTCACCAAGCCTGTATAAATAGCAGTGTGTTAATGCAGTATTATTCTGATTTGCAAGTCTCTAGTGAGTTCATTGACCCGACTGAGATAGTGAATCCTGTGTTTTGAGTATTGCACTGATATCTGTTATAATTGAATACTGTACATTGCTAAAAATAATTTCTAAGGACTATTTTATTCATCTCCAATCGACATAAAACTTTGTACAATATAATATCATATTTATAGAATGGAAATAACATTAAACTATTATATCAAAAATGATCATATAAGTACATTTTGATGTAAAAATAAATTAATATTTCACATATTTAAACTCAAATCATGCATTTGAAATCATTTTAAGCTGGAAGGGAAACGTTAAATATTTCTAAATCTGAGAACAGTCTTCAGTTCCAAGTAATAAAATTCTTTAACACTAAATTAATTCTTTATAAAATTCATTTCAAATTCTTTATAATTTAAAATAATTATTGAAAGTCATTATTACTCAAATATTTAATAAAATTTAAATTTTTTTTTTTATTTTTATAATTCATAACAATTAATAAAAGTCATTAATATATTCATTCTCAGTGTGATTATAATACTTTTATTATAATTATAATAAAATAAATATATTGAATTATAGAAATGATATTTCAAAAAAAAAATATTTATAATAATTAATAAAAATATTCTATAATTCGTTATAATTTCCAACACTTATTAGAATTTAATTAATAAATAAATTTATAAAATATTGATAAACTTCTTAAATTTTTTTTCGATTTTTAGAAATATTTTAATTTCTCTTGTGCCATATAATTTCTTTTGAGATTCGTAAAACTACCTAGAATATGAAAGGAAAAAAATAGAAAAGAATATATAAGAATGGATGGAAATTCAAGCAAAGCTTGAATCCACAAAACATGTCTTATTGTCATCTTTCAGTTTGAAACCGGGAGGACAGTAGCAGAGTGCTGAACCAAGTTTATTCATGCAAGAATGTGGGCAACCAAAATTATTTGTAAGACATTCATTTCTATCTGGAAAATTAACAAACAAACAATTCAATAGTATATTAATATATACAAGGAATATATATTGCGGCAGGTGAATCTTAAATACTAATGTAATTAAGTTCTATACAAAATCCTTTGGTTAATTACATGTTATCATTATTAATGAATTTGCTAAAAACTTCTTTGTTAATTAAATGTATATTTTTACCATGTGCAAATCCATTTCGGGCAAATTCGTATTTTTTTAATTAAATATTAACTGTCTAAAATCGTATAATTAAATACCAATTTTATTAATTATAAACTTATTATCCAGTATTATCCATAACTAAATTATCCAGTATAATATTATTACATTGCGCCCATACAAATGCCACGTTGCAACAACCCGTTTAGGATCGAGATAGCCACTCTACGTCACTTACAGGTATCCCATTGTGGCTGCATATAGCTTACAGTTTTGTCCATGATCCGGAGCTGATAGATACTGATTTATTGCATATGATTTATTGATTTATTGCATTGATTTACTCCTCACGGATCATCGAGCTCAACTATGCTTACTAAATTAATTTTTGAATAGATGAGATTAATATTTTTATAATGCTTTGAGTTATATCATTAGGTCACTATGAGCGATCCGTTCATCTAGTGGTTCAACTAGTGGTATCCGTTCATCGAATTCTATCCCTGATAAAATTCTGGTGGGGAAGTATTGTTGCGTAACTACCACGACGTAAATTAAACATAAATTCACTAGTATATAATACATATTAACTTGATGCAAACATGATACTCCATATTCAAACATGACATGATTCGATAACTCCATCCCCCACAGAATATGTCCTTTATAAGAATTGATACTTGTGGGATTTGGCTTACCTGAAATAGAAAGGAAAGAACAGTTGCTAAAGTAAACAAATGCCCCGTTTCAACAACCCGTTCAGAATCGTGATAGCCACTTTTCGTTACTTGCCCCATTGGTGCTGCATATAGCTTTCGGTTTTGACCATGTTCGGGTAGTGCTAATTATTACTGATTTATTGCATATTTACTTTTCGGTTTACTCCTCACAGAGAACGGGTATTTACAAGCTTAAATTGAAGCTTTTAACATGAAATGTAATTTTTTTTAAATTAAAAACTTATGTGAGTTTTTGTCGCTAATAATAATCCTCACTCATAATATCGGAAATTAAATCATTCATTCAATTAATAGCTGCTTAGTAATTATTTCTTTGCGTGATATTCCACAAACATGTGTCAATTATGAGATATGTCAATTGTTCATTGAATAAACAGCAATTTCTGGAATAATATGGTATAGAGCGTGTTGTATCAACACCTCCTAAAAGAGAGAAGGTAGTATCTAGTAATCAATCTAGCAATCCGACTTAGCGAACATAAACGAAGGAAAAATAAGAAAGCTATGCTCTGGCTACTAAACTGCGCAATGAGGGAAAATTCTGAAAGTATCATTATGTTTGGGCTACTAAATGATCATTGTAACTCGTGCTGGGGCCTTTTCTCTTCTTGGGGGATATAGAGGGTAACCATATTGACTGTGATGCAGTCACAGTCTTATATAAAGGATAATCTTATAGAGGGTAATCATATAGAGGGTAATCATGCAAAAGTGCAACGTAACCCTCTAAATAACCAATATAACCAATGCAGAGCCGCGATGGCACAGGGGGTAGAGGTTTCGCCTTCCAATGAGGGGAACCGGGTACAAATCCCAGCCATAGCTGGTCGATATGAATTCTGCATCCGGCTTGCATCGACAACTGTGCATACGTGAAATATCCTCAGTGGTAGACAGATCATTGGTAAGAGTCCCCTTGCGATCAGGTTAACCGTGGGAGGTTCTCACGGTCTTCCTCTCCATGCAACGCAAATGCAGGTTAGTTCCATCGAAAAGTCCTCCAGGAAGACAAATTTCTCCCAGTACTTGATCCAGAAGTTCCCTTGTCTTCTGAATTGAGTTCAAAATTACAAGGCTACGTAGTTGAACATTAGTAGTCGTAAACTCAAAAATTGAGTCGGCTGTTCAACGACGGTGAATGAATTTTGTAATAACAAGCTTTTTGCTAATTTATTTGTAAAAATTATGAACACGAGTCTTCAGTGTAATTTTAATGCAATTAATGAAGCTGCTTCACTTTCATGCGTATTAAGAATGCGCACACAAATGCGTATTAAGAATATTTTATTTAAAATTATAGAGTGACTTGAGTTTCACAACGAACAATGCAAGTTCAAAAAATTTTTTAAAAAACGCGTGTTAATTCATGCAGCTAAATTATAACATAGACTTAATTCGGAACATAAAACATTTTTTAAAGGGCTTTTTTGCTATCAATTATGATACAAAATCGTTAATTTGGAATTCAAATAAAAATTATTACTATAATAATACATGATTTAATTGAAAGATAATTTTTTTCTAATTTCAAAGTTAAAATATGTCTTTTAGTGACTAATACAATAATAACATTCATTTTATCATTTTAAAATGTTAATTTAATAGGTTTTTGTCATTTTCAGAACTTAATGTCTCAATTCATTGAACTACTGAATAAAGTAGTTTCACATCTTGCGCGCATGAAATACTCAGAGTTGAAACTAAGTCAAATTAAGATCAGAAATTAAGTCAAGACTTACCGCCATATGATATGAATACTAAACTATTAATTACAAACAATAGCCTAACTATGTTTGGATACATGTTGTTTCATTTTAAATTTAGTTTAGTACATTATTATGCATGCATTTACGTAATTGCAGTCGAACGAATAAAATCACTACCAAATTGCTTCTGTTAACATTTCATATCAATCGGTCAAATGATAAGAAAATCGCCTTGACCTCACTTGACTGAAAAAATAATATCTCATAAAATCATAATTTACGAAAGTGAAACTAAAAGGAGATGTCACTTGGAAAATAAATACTTAAGATTTTAATTACTATTTAAATAAACGTTTTTTTTTTTTTTTTTTTTCGTATTTCAATCCTTTAAAATTAAACTCCTCATCGAAGAGGGGAATTTTGCATTTAAGAACTCTAGTTAAATAATTATCGAAAAATTTTAGCATTAAATTTATTTTCCAACTCTGTTATGTGCGGCAACTAAAACGTAAAGATAATTGTCTTTTTTCATATTTTATCTATATGATAAAATAGAAAACCACACTTTCAATTTTTCAAAGAAAAGAAAAAGATTTTTTTTTTTTTTTTTTTAAGAAAATATCCTCTTTTGATAAATCATAGGGGTTTTTTTTTCCAATTTCGTCAGCGCGGCCTCCTACAATCCACAATCCGAAGTAGTTGAAGTCCGAATATTTTTTTCCTCACTCTCAAGTGATTCGATAGACTTTTATAACGTTTTTGTTATTAACCTATGGCCTATAGTTTTTTTTTTTTTTTTTCGATATTTAGGGAATTCTACAAAACTTTTTATATTACCCTTCTTTTTTATTTTTTAATAATTAATCAAAAAATTAAATACTAATTTTATCCTAAGACCTATAGTTTTCGCAGGAGGAAATTTCATATTTAGTATATAATTTTATGATCTATATATTTATTATCTTTAAATAAACAAAAAATAAATATGCTTTTGTTTGCATAAAATAACAGTTTATTTATAACATAATTATAAAATAACAGCATATTTATAAAATAACAGCACATAAAAGAATAGGATTAATAAAATTATTGAAATTTCTTCCACGCCTGTAAGGATTGTTCAGAATTCTCACTCAGATTTATAGGTTAACTTCTCGTTTTTTTTTATTATTATAACGTTTTTATGTCAACGGAATTTCAAATCACGAATTTGTGACAATTAACATCACCAGATTGAAAAATGCTATGAAATATTGTGATGCCATAGATATCAGTCATATCGATTGTGACATCATTTATTGGTTTTTTTGTGTCCACTTGGCATCGCAAAATAAGTTCTGTGAGCACAAGAGTGTCTAGGGGCTTACACACCCCCTCCTTAATTAGCATTTGAAATTTCCTTTCCCAATCAGTGAAAAAATGAAAAAATAATAAAAAAATAAATTATAAAAATATCGAAATTTTCCTTCTTTTTTATAACATTAAAAATTCGAAGCAATTCTTTTAAACCTATCTACTTATTTTTATCCAAGGATTCTTCTCGTCCGATAAATCATCCGTCTGAAATATCGCTGGTTAAATATCTGAATTTAAAATAAAATAAAAAATACTTTTAGGAAAAAGATTGTTAAATCCATTTTCAATAATGTAAATTAATCTGAGCAATGTCATGAAAATAAACTAATTTAACAATTTAGGCAATAATCTGAGCGAGTCATAGCATGAATTTGGGTTGGATTTGGATTGATTGAATCAGTTTGCGTCTACAGTAACTTACGTAATAAATGGGTTCAAGAAGTTCCAACAACCCATTGTACGTGGCAAGTTTTTCTCTCTCTTTTTCTTTTTTTTATACTTTTTTTTTATACATAGCTTCTTCTTATTATTATTATAAAACAATTGTTTAAATATTTTACTGGGTGCAAAATAAAAATTAAAGATTCCTAGCTTTCTCTCAAAAGAGCAATAAAATGGTCTCTTCACAGTTCAAAATAAAGCTGCCAATTTGAACTGCTCGGTAAAACCTAACCCACTTATTACCGACATCAATTATATTTTATTTTAATAACCGTCGTTGAACAGTCGACCCAACTTTTGGGTTTACGACAACTTATGTTCAACTCCGTAGCATTGTAATTTTGAACCCAATCCAGAATACAAGGGAAGGGATGAAGTTTTGGGAGAAATTTGCTTTCGTGGAGAACTTTCTGATGGAACTAATCCGCATTTGCGTCACATAGAGAGGAAAACCTCCTACGGTTAGCCTGACGGCAAAAGGATTCTAATCCATGATTATACTACTGAGGACATTTTACGTTAGCATTCCGCATCCGATTTCAAACCGGATGCGGAATTTGTATCGACTTTCGAAAATTCATCACATAAGGGATCAGGAAACCAAAATAATGTACACCTTTCTTCTTTGATTCCCATGCCTTTCACAACCCACAGAGTTTTTCAGTAATCGTCTCATATTATTTCACAATTAAACTTTCAGAGAAGGATTAAGATATTCAAATAATTTACACTTAATGCGTTATTTTTTTTTAAACAAAAATTAAATATTTTTGTAGGAATCATTAAATAAGCATTATCGTATCAGAAAATTTTTCATGAGAAAAAAAAATAAAGATTAATAGTACATTTTTAATATATAACTAGGAGGCTTCGCCCCCTGCTCGCTAGCGCTCGCCAACTGTTTTCGCAGTTCATTTCGGATTACTTCGCAATTCGATGCTCGCTTTGCTCGCTCATTGGATACGTTCTTAACGTCTAGCTTTTGTATACTTTTTTGAACACTGAAGTTCCGAAAACTTTTCACTGTAGAAAATTCTAAACAGTTCATTAGAGCGGCTCTCTCTTCTTCGTAGATTTTTATATACCGTACGTAGATTATTAAGATTCATAATTTAACTCTAATAAAATTTAACTTAAAATTAAACAAAATATTAACTTAAAATATGAAATGTCCCGCAGTGGACTGATCGTTAAGACACGGTTCCCAGCAGATCACCGAAGTCAAGCATCACTGGCTGCAGTCAGTGTGCGGGTGGGTGACCACTTGGATCAGTCTGCGTAGGGACCGAGGGTGTGCGGTATTGGTCCTCGTTAAACTGTTCTACCGTAAAGTGCTCGACTTCGCGTGCAGGTCGTTGGGCTACCGAAGCAGGGGTGCCATCCCCTCTGCAGAGGATCAAAATTGTGATGGCATGTCTTCGGATCATCCTCAGGGATGTTTCCCAGACCGTCGCCAATAGCCCATTGTGCAGCTCTAGTGCGACGTAAATTAACTACAACAACTAAAATATGAAATAATAAAACAGCATTTAACTCATAACTAATAATATAACAAAACGTGGAATAGTAAAGCGCCCAACTCAAAATAAAATAGCAATAGCATAACACTTCTCATTTCTGCCAATGAAAAGAAACTATTTCAGAACTCAAAACCAACCAACCGTTTTTTTTCTCGGCGACAATCGGAGATGTGGCACAACCATATTCGGTTAGAATTCGGTGAGAATCGAAGACAAATGCTATTGTGTTTATGTAATGAGTTCACAACTTCTTAATTATGTGGATAAATACGAAAAAAAGTTTAGAGATTTGTACAAAACGCCTACAATTAAAAATGAAAACTGTTGCCAACGCGAGAAAAGAAATATCATCGGTTTTATTGATACATACGTACGTATTAGCGTTTTATATAATATAGATAATTAAAATAATCAAAAATAAAAGTTATAGCAATTTTTCATTTTTGACTTTGGAAATAATGAAATTTTTACATATATGAACACATATATGAAGACACATCGATGGTTCAAAATTAAAACGACACTTTTTCACTACTTTTCAGGAAAGCGTTTTTAAAGTTGTTTTTGGCAACAAAAAAAATTTTCTCAGTGGAATCAAAGCCCATTATTTAGTTTTTTATTTTTTATAATTTTTACTATGAATCTTCTTCGTAATATTTTTAAAAAACTTAATGATTCGGGAGAAATTTGAAACAATGAAAAATCAGTAACTGCGATCCAAAAACTTCACTTTTTAAGAATAAACTCATCAATAAATTAAAGGTTAAATCGACACATTAGCCAAAGCACCAGTTTAATTTTGAAACATAATGCATTAAAACTCTCAAGAATACAAGTCTAAATCGAAACATTAGCCAAAGCACTAGTTTAGTTTAGCTGAGAGTAGGTCTTCACTCACCGAGCTTCCCTCTATGTTACTGACGCATTGGTGTTACGTCGTTGTATCGCGCGAAATTTGCACAAGTGTCAAACAAACTTACTGCTCTCTAGCTGCCATTATTTAAACAATAGATATGCCGACACATCCTCGAGAAAAAACAAAAAATTAGGATTTTTTTGATTTTGCAGAAGTGTCGTTTTAATTTTGAGCCAGTGACATATATAAAGTTTTTCTTTTATGAATATATAAAAGAAATACTTCAATCAATGCAAGTCCCATATTTGAAGTGCGTTGAAACCACTTGGTACAGTATTAGATAAGTTCTAATGATTCGCATCGTAAATTTTGCATTAAAAATTTCTGTTTGTTTCAGAGTGGTTAAAATTTAAATAAATTTGAAAATAAACAAATAAAACACATATTTTAATTTATGATTCACTTAATTAATTCACTTTTCACCGATGCCTTTTAATCAAATATTATTGAATCGAATGATAATTTATGGATGGTTGACTAAATGTAAAAGCACAAGCTTCCTAAAACCGGAATTTTTGATTTTGGGTTAGCATCATAGCAAGCTTGTGGAGTCCTCCAAATTCATATGTTGTTTGTTTCGTTGTTGTTAAACTGACAAAACGCGTTATATTGAAAACACTAATGGTATAATAATATCGGATGGCGTGTTTTTTCAAGCCTAGGAGTAAAAATCAGTCAGAAGTAATTACTCGGAAGTCTTATGGTGAAAACAGAAGAACCACAGCGCCATCTGCGCTTATCTTTACACCGTCAACCATCCATACAGAAATCGCAATTCTGTTAAAAGTCGAAACAATCTTTCAAAACCGAAACTTATAACCCAGTGGTTTCCAACTGGCGGCTCGGGGGCCGCATCCGGCCCACAAAGCTTTTTTTGTGGTCCGCGAACTAAAATATATTAGTTGTCATTTTTTTGCAGACGATTTTCGTAAAAAATCTGTATGGGTTTAAGATACTTTTCTCGTTAATAAAAACCTAATTTCTTCGTTTCTGTGAAATTTAACATACCAACGATGCAAAAACATTTTATTTCTCAGGTTTTGTGTCCAAGAAAATATTTATTCAAATACAAAAATAATCGTGTATGTTGCTCTTTTTCATTTCATTTTTTTTTTTTTTTTGTATTTTGTGAATATAATTTAGCATGTGTGTATCAGAAATTTTCTCGAAGAAATTCTCCGATTGAACTTTTTGAAACCACTCATTTTGGACGAAACTATTTACACACACATTTGTAAATTTAAAATGTAAATATCTATTCTCTGGTGGTTGCAGCAGACAAACCTCAATTTTCTCATTGAACATTTTGTGTGCTACTATGTAAGTTTTAATACCAACCTTTTTAAAGTTTTAAATCTTAACAATTAGATATCTTTTGCACATTAATACATAGGTGCATATTAAAGTTATTGTAGCCCGAATTTTTTAATATGCAATTAAATATTTTTAAAAATCAACTTCTTATTTTAATTTTTAATTAAATACTTTTTATTATGACTCGAGATTCTTTTTGTTCCAAATTATTTTATTTTACAATACAACACTCAGAATAGGGCTATTTACAAAATACATTATTTACAGGTTTGTTGGAAGCATAATCGTACATCATAAAAATGAAAAATCGTATAAAATTCCCTTAAACGTAACGTATCGTAGGTTCTCTTACTTAATATTATGAACATAAAAAAAAGAACATAATATATAATTGCCAGATTCACAAACTCTAATACAAAATTAACTAGAAGAAAACATGACGGAAATGTTAAACTTGAAGTGAGTGGCAACATACTCCCACCTTTGTATTGCTCTGAAGCAATACAAAAAACATAATGTTGTAACATTTCGAGAAATTAAAAGTTATGAATACTTCACAAGTCCATTCCTTTCACGGGTACTATTCGACGTCTAAATCGAGTTGTTCTTGCTTCTTTGCAATTGTTCAAAGTTTTCCTCTAGTTGGGTCTTATTTTTTCTTTCCACGGGATCTGCTAGGCCTAAAACGTCTAAATTCCATATTTTTTGGCAACTCTATATTTTTCAAATTTAATGCGACTAAGTTAACCTTTCTCTTTTTTCTTCCTTGACCTAAAATTGTCCAACCTAGTAAGGTTTCTATGGCTGAAACTCCCGATGTTAACACTTCTATTCTCCCAGTCAGAATTCTTCCAAGTACATCAGCTCCTAGAAGAACTCTAATAGGGGGCGTATCTTTTCCAACATCTGTTATTTTGATTCCTCGAGAAGCTAGATCGGCAAGTAAACTTCTATCCTGCATCCTTGGTAGCTCTGAGCAAATCTTTGCTTGGTTTTTAAAAGATCATCCCGGCCAAACCTTAATTTTAACTGTTTAATGGCTTTCGGATAATTCTCTGCTGTTATTGGAAAACTGGAAACTAATCTTGCGGCCCTGGATTCGGGTACCATAGATTGGTATAAATATTGGAACTTGTCGATTGCTGATAAATCTTCGGATTCATGAATTTTTGAAAAAAATACTCCAGAATGTGAGATATTCTTTAGGGTCACCAGAAAATGTCTTCAATTCAAATTTCGGTAGCTTAATTTCACGGCATTATCTTCTAAAGAACCAACTTTGGCGATGGATCCAGAGTCCTTACTTAAAAAAGTTGCGACTTTTGCGTCTAGTTCAAGATAATTATCTCTATAATTTTCCGCCGCTTCAAAATCAGTTTCGTATTCAGCAACGGTCTCAGATTTTCCTAAAAGTACTGAGGATATTTCATTTTGAATTTGATTCAAACGAGAAAATTTATCTTGCAATTGTGACCTTAGTGCGTGCAACTGATTAATATCTTTGGCAACAGTTTCCGGTGTCGCCAAATATTGTGCCAACTTATTCGACGTAGTCGTAAATGTTGTTTTAATGACTTTCTTTTCACTTTAAGAGCATCCATATTCTTAATGAAAATAATATTTTGTCAGTTTATTAAATAAATTTACTTAATAAGCCCTCAGTTTCTACTTATTCTAATTCTCGAGTTATTTTCTTTCTTAAACTAAATTCAAATCAACGTATAAACTCTACATAAAAAAAAGATATAAAGAAAAAAGAAAAGATTTCGTAAAAAAAGATATAACAGAAGCCAGGGCCGTCTTAATAGCAAGCAGGGCCCCTGGGCACAGAAATGTTTTGGGCCCCTATTACACTTCATACTGTTTAAAATTTAACTAAAAAATTTCACATTCATAAAATAAAGCATTTTTAAGATATGCTATAATTTTAACAAACTTAAACACATTTTTATCGCCCCAAAAACTCAATGCGCATAAAATAAAGCATTTTTAAACTAGACATATTTTTTTTTAAATGAGATGCTAAAACCGAGAAGCTAATTAAAATAATTAAATTAAAAAACATGAGGGTTTAACAATTTTTTTAATATTTTATTTTATAACCGTCGTTAAACAGCCGACCCAATTTTTGGGTTAACGACTACTAATGTTCAGCTCCGTATAGCCTTGTAATTTTGAACCTAATCCAGAAGACAAGGGAACTCCTGGATCAAGTATCGAGAGAAATTTTGCCTTTGTGGAGGACTTTTTGGTGGACTAACCCGCATTTGCATTAAATGGAGAGGAAGACCACGAGAATCTCCCACGGTAAGCCTAACGGCAAAGGGACTCTAACCCATGATCCGTCAGTACTGTGATCTGTACAAGCCAGGTGTGGATTCGTATCGACCAGCCATCTCTGAATTCGAACCCGGTTCACCTCATTGGAAGACGAACGTTCTTTCCCCTGAGCCATCGCGGCTAGGGTATAACAATTAAAAAAATTCAAATGGGATGAATTGTTTCGTCAAACTATTAAAAAGTCAGTTATTATAATATTGATATTGAAACATCTTTCAATGCATATCAGACATAACCAGTTTAAAAGTTGCTGTCGTGTGATTCTAAACACTTTCAATTATTACTTTAATTAACTATAAATACTAAACAGAGTTGGTTGTCAAGCATATTTAGAGACATTATGACCTAGAGAGTTGAGTACCTAAAACATTTTAACGAAGAAAAATAGATTTCGGTTGACTTTTTTAAGTTTTTCTGGTGATAAACTATTCAAACTATTGGTGTTTGCATGATAATCAATACCTATTTTTAGAAAAAAAGGAACACTTTTTACACGAGAATATATCCTAGAAAGCATGTAACTTTACGGCTACCTTGCTTTGGAATTTTCTTTTTATTGTCACGAAAATGTTTGTACTAAAAAACGTTTTTCAATACGGCAAAAATATTGCAGTTTTTAATCCTTTCATCCTAAAAGGATTACAAATTATTTTTTAAAACTTTTTTAAAAAGTGTTGCCACTGAAGTAAAATGGTCACTTAGATCCATAATGGCGTTTTAGCTGACGTCACACTAACGATGGGATCAAATTGCCATTAAAATTTCATGAGAATGTGGATTGTAGCTGAGCATACAAGACTTTGTGAAAAAGAAACCTTATAATTACCTAGATTTAAGATTATTTTCACCTTGATACTAGCTTTATTAAAGGATTTTTTCATGCTTGAAAACCCTAAGTCAACCTCGATTTAAGGTTTTTATATAGAAGGTTGTTTTCTAAGGTTTTGAATTAAGAGCAGATTGTCAGGGATCTCGTTTTAAGGTGAGAAGCCGCATAACCAACCTTTTTAGATTTACATTTTGCTGAGGGAAAATAAACCTTATTTTGTTACCTGGGTATTTATTTTAAAAATTATGTAATGCAAAGTTGTTTATTCTTAGTTGCTTTTTTAAATACAATTTATAAAAAGTAAGATTTTCAAGGGCCCCCTAAGTGTCTGGGGCCCCTGGGCAATGCCCGGGTGTGCCCATGCGTAAAGACGGTACTGACAGAAGCAGTCAAAATTCAAAATTACCTTAAATGCAGAATACAAAGTCTATGTCACGGACGCCACTTTATTATGACTCGAGATTCTTTTTGTTCCAAATTATTTTATTTTACAATACAATACTCAGAATTACAAAATACATTATTTACAGGTTTGTTGGAAGCATAATCGTACATCATAAAGATGAAAAATCGTATAAAATTCCCTTAAACGTAACGTATCGTAGGTTCTCTTACTTAATATTATAAACATAAAAAGCGAACATAATATATAATTGCCAGATTCACAAACTCTAATACAAAATTAACTAGAAGAAAACATGATGGAAATGTTAAACTTGAAGTGAGTGGCAACACTTTTGTTTGTACAACTTGGTAAAAACATAAGTGAGTCCTACATAAAATTTTTATAAAGTTGCGGTCCGCCATTTGATTTGTTTTTTAAATTGTGGCCCCCCGCCTCTTGTAAGTTGGAAATCCCTGTTATAACCAGTCCATAACTTTTTTTTTCTGAATTGAATTGCTTTTAAAGTAAAAATCAATGATGCTATTACATCAAATTGATTATTTTCTATCTAAACTAGCTTAATGTATTTAAATAAAATAAAAGGTAAAATCCTAGAATAGGCCACCTTTTGGCAACTTTTTGAAATCTCGCCAAGTTGGCAATTATTACTGAGATCAACGTTGCTATTTGATTATTGGCGATCGAAATGGGCTGCAGGTGTCGTAGACGTAGAAAATGTTTCTCTACCTATGGCAACGCTTCGCATGCTTTCCACATTAGCGTGTGGAGAGTCATAAAGGAAGGATGTACGTTAGTTTCTCTCTTGATTACCATATAGATTAAAAATCTTTCAAGTTGGAAAACTATATGGAATTGAAAACTACATTAAGCATAGTTCTAAAGAAAAGCATCACGGAAATTTAAAAAATATTTTTATTAAAAAAAGGAAAAATGTTAAGAAAAGGTAAAATATCGTAGTAAACTCCTATACAACTGAAAAGAGGAGGAGAAGAGTCAAAGGCATGAAACTGCTCTCTCCCCAGATGGCGTATTGAAGCGTTGCGACCGCCAATTAAAAAAAAGATATTACAAATTTATTAAAATATTTTTAATAGAAATTAATAAAAATTAAAAAAGGAAATAATAACGGTAATAAAATAACGGTTTTTATAAACGGTTTAAATAAACAGTTAAAAAATGAAATAATAATGTTAACGATTATTCTAACAACAAGAGATCAGAAGCATAAAGGGCGAAAAAATAAACCCTGTTACCGCTTTTCTAACGAAATCCAACTTTTGCAAAGGTATATACGTATATCAAATAATATTTAATCAGGTTTAGAAATTTTGGTGGTGTGATCGGACGTACAAAATAATCTCCCCGAAATATCTTTGGGAAACCTAGTTTGCTTGGCGAAATTTAAAAAAATCGCTATGGGGTGGGTTATTCTAGAATTCACCCGAACTGAAAATTTGACGATCGAGAAACATACATCTCTTACATTCAATTGGAAACTCTATATTAAAGATTCAGTTCGCGAGGGAGGGGATGATCTTCGACGTCATGAAGTACGTCATCACTTACCTTAGAACAGTCTAAGCTATAAGCTAAACTTATACCAGTTATAACCTGAGTGTCTATTTGTATAATCCATTGCATATCTGTATTTTTGTTTATAGTCTCAATTTGTATAAAACTTTTAATATTTATTTATTACTTTCGGCTGTATGAATTTGACATTCATATCTTATAATCACTAATAATAGTTTACTTAGATACGCTATAAATTGAGTCATCAAGTAGAAACAAGCGTATATTTGTCATAAAAAGTACATCTACAATTTATTCATAGACATTTCGAATTGCATATCTTTAATGGAAGTGATATGATTTATTCTATTTACATAATATTATTTTAATATGTATAATGGATTTTTTAAATAAATTTTTTTTCCTAAAATACGTATTTTTAAAATAATCATTTTCTTGTTCAGTACACATCATTATGACTACTGTAAATTCCAGGATATCAATCAAGACTGACTCGACGGAGCTATTAGATGATGCAAAATCTATATCGACAACACCCTGTGATCTTGCTTTATCCCAGAACATTTCTTTCATTTGCCAAGATATTTTCTCCAGAACTAGCGTTTCGGATGTTTCTGTGTCTCCTAAATCCGAAATAATTATTAAAAACGAAGGTGGCCTTGATTCTGAGGATGTAGATGGCCTAAATGAAATGGGAGATGAAACTTCTAGTGAAACCTCAGTCTCAAAGTCATATAAATGTGATACATGTAGTAAAAGTTTCAGTAAAAAAAGTACTCTCACAAGACATTGTAAAATACACATTGAAAACGAGCATCATGTTTGTGGAATTTGCAACAAAAAATTTAGAGAGTTAAATAATTTGAAACGCCACTCCACGATTCACACCGAAGAAAAACCCTTCTGTTGCCAAGTTTGCAAGAAAACTTTTCGCTTAAAACATTATTTGAAACTCCATGCTAAAATGCACCCAGGTAAAGAAGTGTTTGAAAAGATTGACAAAGAAGAATCAAAACGACGGTTCTCGTGTGAAGTTTGTCATAAATCATTCGCTGAAAAATATCATTACGATAGGCATTCTCGCGTACACGCCGAAGAAAGACCATTTATTTGCAATATATGTAACGCAGCATTCAAACACCAATCAAACCTTCAAAGGCATGAAGGCATTCACAATGCAATTAGGCCTTTCAAATGCGATTTGTGCCCCAAAAGCTTCAGACTTCGGTTCTCTTTGCGCAATCATAAACTATTGCATACTGGCAACTTGCTTTATTTCTGTGAAATGTGCAATAAAGGATTTAAACAAAGTAGCGCATTAAGAAATCACTATCGCGTTCACACAGGTGAGAAGCCCTATATATGCCCCATATGTGATAAATGTTTTGGACAAAAAAGTGGCCTCAAAGAGCATTCTTATACCCATACGAATGACAAGCCTTACGCTTGTGAGGTGTGCTCAAAAAGATTTCATTCTAAAGCTCTTTTGCAACGTCACTTCCTGACACATTCTGGGGAAAGATCTTTTAAATGTGCTGTGTGTGAAAAAGGTTTTGCTAGAAGTTCTGATTTACAGGAACATATGCTTGTCCATTCAGAAGAAATGTCATTTTACTGTAAATATTGCAATAAAGGCTTCAAGCGAAAAAGTAATTTAACGACTCATGTTAGAATTCATACAGGTGAGAGACCATTTGAGTGTGAAATGTGCAATAGACGTTTCACGCAGTCTACTCAACTTAAAGAACATTATTTTACTCATACGGGTGAAAAACGTTATTCTTGTGATCTGTGTGGGATATACTTTTCTCGAAATTCTGGTTTGAAACGACACATGAAACGAAAACATTCAAATGTTTCTGCTTTAGATGATCGAGGAGATTCTATTGAAGCAAATCTGTGATCAAAAAGTAGATGAGTTGTGTGATAAAAAGCCAGTAGAATGTGTTTCTAATCAATTTAAAATTCAAGTTGTAAACAAATAATCTAGCTTTTAATTTTTCTTTGACATGATATGAAGTAAAATTTTTGGTTTCTTTTCTACAGAAAATTCCGTTCTAATTTTTTTAATGCAGTTATTACTATTGATTTCCACATAGTTTTAAAATCCTATATTTTTAATATGATATTATTTATTACAACAACTAAATCTCGAAATGAAAACGCGCATTTAGTATAACCCTTTTCTGAAGAGTCCAATTTACTGCTACGGATTTCACAGTCTTTTAAATTTTTTTTAAGATGATTTACAAAATGTGAAAAAGGAAATAATTAGTGTATTTTCCTCCTACAAAATGCGAGAATATAACCAATAATATTAGAATAAATAAATATTACATATTTAATTAAAAAATTATTTTATTTGATCTGAAAAGTTATTTTTATTTTTTTTCAAGTTGATGCTTTTGTTACTTTAATTTAGTAACATGTATATTTGTTATTTTCAAAAGCATCTTGCTGAAAGATTAGTATTATAGAGATATGTCGCAGAGAGCCCAAAAACATTCTGCCATAGGTGTTAACCAATAGGTCTCTATATTGAATCTTTGATTCCATGAGGAGTATTCTGACTTGATCTGGTTCGACTGGATTGTACCAATCAAATCCTTAATTTTTAAATACATATGCGATGTGAGTTTTAATTTCTATTTAAGAAATATACACTCAACACAGTGTTAGATTATATTTCCCATTACAAGTAAAAGTTTGTTGTTAAAACATCTTATTATAAAGTCTTTATTTTCATTAAAAGAGAAGATAACAATATCTTAATAGTGGTCTGAGGCCACTAAAATTTTACTCTAACGACCATGAAATAATTATCAGTGGTCTCCAAGGCCATCAATCAATATAAAAGAATAGTATGCTGGTTTTGTTTCATGTTTTAATGTGTTTTTGTCACAAAATATCATATTTCAGTATAATTGTGACTACACATTCTCTGTATTATAATTTTTCATTAAAATTCATCTTATTAACTTTTTTTTTTTTTTTAAATATCTAATAGAGACATGTAAAAGGACCAGTGAAAACAT
Organism: Parasteatoda lunata; assembly: GCA_949128135.1. NCBI lineage: Eukaryota > Metazoa > Arthropoda > Arachnida > Araneae > Theridiidae > Parasteatoda > Parasteatoda lunata. The sequence continues at coordinate 91,992,887 of OX421979.1, read as the reverse complement.
GTACTAACTAGTATTATCTTTTAGTTAATGGTACTTTGTATCCCTCAAATATATCTCCACTCTTATACATTTAAATCAATTAAATATTTTAAACATTTACCATAACGCAATGGTTTTAGAAACATAGAACACATTCCTCTGGCTCCTTTTTACAGAACTTATAAAATTTGTTTCTTTTTGTGTTATTTTGAAAATATTTTCTTAAAGAATTGTACTAACACACATAAAAATTTATAAATAATTGACATGTTATACATCAAGCAAATGTAAATGTAGAATTTTATCTTCAAGAACTCAGGTGCCCAGTTGCTGGAATCTTTGTAATTATCTGCAATACTTTGAAAAGAATTCTAAAATTTATCTGCAGAGCAGGATGTAAAACATTTGTATCCAAATGTTGCACTTAAAACATTTTCAAGTTTTTATAGGCAAGAATGTCTGATACTACAAATATGGATAGTAAAAAAAGGTTTGAGAGTTATATTAATTTTGAAAAAAAATCTGTAATAGCCAAATTAAAATTATTTTTAATTTTAATAATTTTTGCTTTTTGAAATAAAGCAGCCTTAAAGAAATTTAATTAAGTACAATTAATTAAATAGAAAACAAAATTGAATTTCCGAGAGGTCAAAATAAATATGTGCCATACCCCACTATGTCACACTATTTCTGCTACTGGGCTTAGGAGCATACTTTATTTGAATTGAAAGTCTTAAATTTAAATAAGTTGAAAAGAAGTAAATATGCTATTGAGTTAGATTTATTGTTTGTAAATTTATACTTGAAATGTGCTATTATTAACATAATCTATACCCGATTTAAAAGTTTATTAATCTGATCAACTCGAAGAATCGAATTTTCAAGATAATTTTCCTTGAGTTTACGAAGTATTTTTCACTTAATCTCACTTTAATTTATTTAGATACACAGTAGTTATAAAGCATTTTTGCAAATGTGTCATTCATCATGCCCTTAATTTTTCTATTCTCCTTAATCTTTCATTAATGGGTAGTTAATGTTTTTATTTGGAGGGGGAGGCTATGGAAATAATCAGCCTAAGTTTGTCTGTTTTAGGAAAAGAAAAAACATTGTAAATTCATTTCTAAAGTTAGTTCAAACTGGTTAAATTTTTTTTCTTTCTATTTTGGCTGCACTTGGCTTTATAAAAGTTAGATACTCTTAGCAGATTTTAAATTTTCCCCTTTATAGATTCTTCAATAAAATGCATCAATAAGAAATGTTAAATTTAGTTTCTGCTGCCTTTCATAAACTTAAAAAATGTTAATTCTAAAAGTATCATTCCAACTCCATTCTAAATTGTTTAATTTGAGAATCGTGCTTCAATCTAAAAAAAACTGCCTTTTTTAAAATTTGCAACTGTCACTGTGACAGTTACATAATTGTTCATAATGCTATTCTTCAAAACATTCCTTATAATAATTTTCTAGGAAGTTTTATTCTATTTTGGTTAGGTATATATTCTGTTAGATGGTAATAAATTGGCTAGGTTATTTTATAATAACACTGTATGTAAACTTATGTATTTTTAACCCTGTTGTTATCCGTTCTCTTTTTTTTTTTTAATTTTGGATTGCTCTGCATAAAGTCTTTTTTTTTTCTTCTTTTTAGTCACTTTTATAAAATTATATATGTACGTAATTTTTGTGCATTCATCTTAGTATTTTGAACTGATAGCTTTAGGAATAATCATATCTGTTTATCACATTATATAATTTAAAATGTCTGGATAAATATAATTTTTTGAAAAAGACATAAAATTTTTGGTTCTTTTTCAGTTTTGCAGGCGAAAAAGCTGCCAATGCAAAAGCAGTAAATTCAGCTGTTTTGATTTTTTTTAACCTTTTTTTCTATTTGAATAAATAAAATAGCTGAATTTACTTATGCCAGTGAAATGGATAAGTATCCTTTTTTGTTGTGTTTGGGTTTGATAGTTGCTATATTGTTACATAGTTATAATTTTTTCGAAGAAAAAAATGCATTTATTAACCTGTTATGAAACAATGCATTAATTTTCAAAATGTGGAATAGTTAGTTTTTTACTACAAAATATTTAAGTGCCTTTCCGTATTTCATTGTGTATCCATTAAAGTCTAATAAAGTATATTTATTTCCAGATTTATAACACTGTTTGTATAATTTTATTTGAATAATCTATAAAAATTCACTTTATTTAAGTATTTTATTCTATGTACACTTTGAAATCTAATCTTTTGAAAATAGACCAACCATTTAGGATTTGTCTTAATCTTAAGAGAAAAAAACCTAACGACCCCCCCCCCCCTAAAAAATCTTTTAATAAATGGACTTTCACAAACTAAGTGCCAAACTTAATGGTTCAAAGAGAAGTTTTATAATTTAATGTTAAGCACAAATGAAATATGCAATTTCATTTGTGCTTAACATTAAATTATAAAATCAAACATAAAAGTATAACTCTAGATAAACGTCTTTTTCCCCCAATGTATTTAGATTCGTGACTAAACAAAGGGACAAAATAAGGGAAATTGCTGCAATCTGGAAAATATGGTCCCAATAGTTTAGTCAGGAAATAAGTTGAAAGTTTAAGCATAGATTTTTTTTTTTCTTTGTGAATTATATCATACCTCAAAATCTTTTGCAAAGAATTATAAAACCTGTTTATCCAAAGGTAATTCCATGCAAAAAATAAATTTGATAATTGATTTTAATTACTAATAGTAGTTGCAAATTTTTTGAATGCAAGATAGATAAATTTTTGCAGTTTTAAAGTATGCAATGTCAAGTTAAGGGAAAAGTAGTTTCTGAGTTATAAAATTTCAAAAAAGCCATATTTTTAAACTTTTATTTCGCAAAAGTTGTTAACTGATTTAGTTTAATTTTCATTCATGAAATAACTAGCATTCAACAAACATTTTAGGAATTTTTTCTTGTAAACTCATGCATTTTAAAATTTAACAATGATAGTACCAAAATATTAAAAATGTTTGACTTTTTTTTTAAATAAATCAAAATATTTTATGTAGGGTTCATTTCATTAATTTTTCATGACAGCTAATATGAAAACAGAAAAAGCTAAATGCAACAAGTATGGTATATTATAGGGAGCTTCCTGTCTCATTCAATTTTAAAATCACTGTCAATTGCTAATATCAAAGAAAGAGCAAAATGGAATACAGTTTTATGTACATTTTATGAGACTTCCTTCTTTCTAAAGAAAATTCTGACGCTAATTTAAAAATAATGTGGATATGTTGGTTACATATTTACCGTTCCCCCTTACTTTCCTTCTTCATAGTTTACGATTGAAATCAATATTCAGTGTTAGGATTGATATCTAAAGCTATTGCACTTATATACCATAGAATTATTGCATTGATGTAAAGCCACATTTTAGGGGTGGCATATGTGATAATACTCAACATATGTAAAATACTCTGCAAATATGTAATAATACTCTGCAAAATTGTGTGATGATTAAGTAAGAAAGATTGAAGAAAGAAACAAAAATGAAAAGCTAAATAAATACTTTAATTCAATATACATATTTACAAGCAATTTTGGCACTTACTTCATACATGTTTTTCCTTTATAAATACAACAAAGTTTCACAAAATTCATTGTTATGTCAAGAAAATAAAGGCAATGTTAAAAGTGTAGAACATTGTTTTCCATTCAAAATAATCGATTCACCAGTAGTAGACCATTTAATATTTTTGATCAGCAATTCATCTGGAAAAATAAAATTATGTTAAAGGCAAATACACACAACACCACTATTTTTTAACAACCATTGCAAGAATACTGTGTAATTTTGACTCTGGTCAGACTATGCCTGAGCTGGCAGCCCTCTTTCCAAACTTTATTCACTTCAACACCAAAGTCATAGCTGCCAACATGTATAGGAAAAAATCCAGTAGATTTTATGAAATAATATAAGTTTCACTATATCATTATTGCATAATGTACTAAATATTTTACACATAGAGAATTTTAGGGATTTTTATTGTAATCAAAATAGAAAAACTGCAATATTTTTCAATTATGATTGACACTAAACATACTTGAAATGTTATGCATTTTGTTTACTTATAATTTTAAATATTAATAGGCATTTAATTCATCAAAGATAGTTGAAGATTTTTTAATTAACTTAAAAAGGGAGTTCTGAATAAAAATAAACTGAATATTTCAGAACAAAATAAGTTTTGAACTGATTTCTATAAATAAGGTTTGCTTCATTATGTATTAGAGATACTTAAATATTCAAGCAAGCAAGCAACAATCTGTACAAAAATTCTATTTCAATAGGGATTTTTTCAGGAAACTTACTCAATTTTAGGGAATTTTCTAAAATGTACAAAAACCAGGAGAATTTTAATTAAACCAGTAGACCAGGAGAAACTGGCAAAATCCAGCAGGGTTTGCAGTTATGCAAAGTCAACAGATTTAATGTACACGCTGATTAAGTCTACTTCAAGGATCGAACTCACAACCCCCCACCCAATTTCCACCAGCAGTGTTAGTGACACCATAACCATCTAACTACCCTACAGGAGCTAAAGACAGATACATCTCTAATTGATCACTTGGATATAGAGTTTAAAGGTTAGTTAGAGTTTAAATACAATAGTACGTAAGGAAATGAACTCATTTTCCCCCTCTGAGTTTTAAAACATCATAAAAATTTAAAAAGCGTATTTTTAGTTTGGAAATACATTTAACATGAATTCAGTTCAATGAGGGGTTTATTTCATAATGAAGCTTTTGTATGCATTCTTCAAATAGTTATGTAATTAAAAGGTTATACACACTTTATTGTTTTAAGCTGATAAATAAAAAAATGCACCAAAATTATGACAGGTCAGAAAAATAAAATTCGAATTACTATTATTTATTGTAAATTAATTTTATAATAACATAAACAATTATCAAATATAAAAAAGCTACAATGTAAGATAGTTTTTAAAAAACCACATGATTCATAAAGCGAAACAAATTTCTACTAATTAAGATTATTGAAAACCAAAATTTGTTTATACAAAAAGCTAAATTTTACATTAATTAAACAATACAATAATTATTTTTTACTTTCTGCTACAAGTTAGTCAATTATATAAAAAAGCAATATTTCGATAACTTTACTTCTAATAATGGAATATTTTTGTACTAAATGTCAAACTTTATGCTTGAAAGATTTGACCTGAAATGTGCTAGCTAAATAATTTTAACTATTGATTAGATTTGAAAATCAGCCACAAAAATTTCCTTTTTATAAAAAGCAAGCTTTTTTTCTAATGGATTTGAATTCCAAACTCTCAAAATACAATCAGGTAGATGCAATCTAGAAAATATTGTCTAATTAGTTTCGTCTAGATTGGAAGCAAAGTTTGGATCACACAATCTTATACTTATTTTTTGCATATTTTGTTTAAAACTCATTTACCGTAAAGGATTTCAAGTAAAGTATTATTATCCAGCATTTTCCATTGTTTAATTTTGTAATTATCAATTTACATATTTTGTCACATCACACATTTGCCCAAATTTAACTGTCAAAAACCAAAATTTGAATGAAGTGGGTTGAAAATTTTTTGAGGAATGAAATTTTAAATGACTTTTTTTTTAAATTTTAAAACTTATTTTTATTTGATTAATTTCTTTCAAATTTTAATTATTATGTATTTAATTATTATGTATTTAATTATTATGTATTTAATTATTATTAATTTCTTTCAAATTTTAATTATTATGTATTTAATTATTATGTATTTAATTATTATTAATTTCTTTCAAATTTTAATTATTATGTATTTAATTATTAATTTCTTTCAAATTTTAATTATTATGTAATTTATTATTATTATGTAATTTATCATTATGCAATTTATTATTATTATGTAATTTATTATTGTTAATTATAAATTAATTCTCAGATTTTAATTAATTGCCAAAAAAAAATTTTATCGTAAAGTACACACATTTTTAAATCATTTTAAACTATGTCAGTTTAAAAGACAAAAAACAAATTTCAAACAAATTCAATAAAATAATTTTTGACTAATAAAACTTCAACAAATATCAAATGTTTCAATTTTCATTTACTTAAAAGCTATTTTGTCAAGCCCGTTTAAATTTTATACATGTTAAAAGACAAGAATAGAAGCAAAATTCTAACATATTAATCAAACAGTTAAGTCCAAAATTTTTTTAAAAAGTCTCATTTTTCAATTTTTATTTCTTAAGAATTGTTTACCAATTCTGTTCAAATTTTACATTTTATTATAATTAAAACAAAGTAGTTTTAAATTATTTATTTTATTTTTCAATCTATAACTGAAAAAATGAAGACGGACAAGACTGCAATAATAATAGAAGATAAAAAAATATAAAAATTTCCTATTCTTTATTTACTGATCTAATTTATCTATATTATTTCACTCATCAATTCCATTTAATGTCTTTTATAAAAATGAATAAAATTATTTTGTGTCAAAATTTTAATATTCTTTGGAAACAAATAATCTTTGTATAAATAAAATCTACCAACCAACAAAAGGTGAGATCATTCGAACGCAACAAGTTGGAGTCCACAAATCCAAATGGCTACATCCAGAAAAGAAAGCCAAAATCGGTTTTCTCGGATGCCAAGTCACACCTAAAACAATAATGGAGTATAAACTGATTTACTTACTTACAATCTTACTATACAACAATAGGAAAATTTTGTAACACTGCCAACTTTTCGAATAATCCAGTTCATAGTTACCACAAGACATTTTTTTTATTAAATAATATTTATTTAATAATTATATTTCAAATAATTCTGTAAAAAAAATATATATATACCAAAACAGGTTAAAATATTAACAAATATTTGATTCACCACTTTTCAAGAGTTAGGTATCAGTTTTACTAGATCTGGTTTGATCTATTTGCCTAAATCGTACTAATCAGATCTTAAGTTTCAAATGCTCTTTATATACATGAATTTTCATTTTAATAAAAAAATTTACGTAAAAACAAAATTTGATACAGTACTAGAAAATAATTTATATTGAAATTAAAGTTTCTTATTTGGAAGGTTTGTTCTTTCTGATGAAAGAATAACATTTGGAAATTTTTTAATGTGTTTATTTGATTTCATTATCAAAAAGGAACCACTAAATGGCCCACTCAATATACAAAAATTAAAAGAAAATTTTGGAAATTACCTTTTATCTTTTCTTTTTGAATAACTATATCAGAGAGTGAAAATAATCTCACATTGAAGATGAAAATGACATTGGGAGCTGAACCTAAAAGTGAGAGAAATATAGAAACTTATTATTATTAATATTTGTTTCAATTTGTAATATGATTTTAGACATTCTTAAATATAGATTCAGTAAACTACCAATTAGGTACATTTAAGCTTGAATTAAGAAGTGTAGGCCAAATCATTCAATGCATAAAAATAAATTTATTTATGCATTTATATATATATATATATATATATATATATATATATATATATATATATATATATATATATATATATATATATATATATATATATTGAAACGTTTTTCCCTTAAGAAAGTAATGATAATGTGACCTTAATGAAAAAAATCATTTAAAAATATTTATTCCTTTTGAACCGTGTTATTATGACACAATGAAGAATCATGACACTTGTATTTCCTAAAAACCCTTATTAAAAAAGCAAAATACTTGTTTTTTGTGCATTTCCTCATATATTGTGGAACTTAAATAACATTAAAATGATTAAATAAAATTTGTTTTATATTTTCTTGTCTGACTTATTTGTGAATCTCCTTAGACTATATGTATATATAGTTATGAATAAGTTATATATATAGCCTGAATATGTATATATAGTTAACACTTGATAAAGCAATCCCAGTTCAGTGAAATTATTTAAAACTTAATATAATAAATATTAAATTTATACGTAAAAAAAAAGCACACAATTACATAAAGCAAAATAACTTACAAAGTTTTAAGAACAAACTTAAAGTTAATTAAGTACATGTGAAATGAAAACAACAAGCCACTAAGACACAAATCATTTGATAAAAAAGTGATAGATATATTTACTTACATCTAACAATGGCTACGTGTTGCTCATCTGGACTGACTACAAGTAAATTAATTCCTGTTTTAGAAACCTTGTGGTTCCCTTTCTTGCTTAGATGAAACTGGGGTATGGATACTGGTCTTTCGTAATCTACAGCATCTGAAACAAGATTGAAACTGAAATTTTATTCCAATACTTTACTTAAAATATTTCCGAAAACGAAATACTACTAAAGTTATTTAAAAATAAAATTGATTTAAAATTAATTAATAGTATATTAATTTTTTTTTTCATTTATAATAAAAAACGTCAAACTTACAGCAGATTTTAAACACACTGATCTATATATATTTGAAGAACAATGGCTTGAAATAGACAACAATGTAGGAAGCTGACTAGGATGGCCTTTATAGCCTGTTTTAGGCAGCAGTGACGAAGAAGAAGAACTAGATCTATATTGTTCCCTTTTTGTGTATAAAAATTGCTTAAATAAATGAAGTAGTTATTTTTAACTGACATTCTATTATTCGCATAGAACCGGGATCCCTGAAACCTTCTGAATTTAAAGAAAAAAAGAAAACATTCTAGAATGCTTTTTGGAGAGTAAGCACAGCTAAAGTGAATTTTTAATTGATATTTAAACTTTTAAATAGCGATTTAGAGTAAGGGATAATAAGTTGTGATTTATGATTTTACTTATTTTTTTATTCATTAAAGTTACATAAAACAAAAATATTTGTCCTTAGTTGTATAGCAACAAGCCCATACGAATGCACCAAGGTGTCTACAAGCCTATAGCTTGTGACCCTCGGTAAAAAATAAACATGTAAACACTTAACAAAATTCAAAAAACCTAATATAGTAAACGTTGAAATAAGGAAGAAAGTAAAAAATTTCAGATTGATGCCTTAGTGATTGATACATTACTTTTTCTCCTTTTAGTGCATGTAAGAAATTCTATAAATTTTTTAAGGGTTTTTAAAATTATTAAATAAATACCTATTCCCTACATATTTTTTATCTTATACAGGGTTATTCATAATTTCCTCTGGGGTTTCGAAGCGTCATAGTAAAAAAACAGAGACGAATATGGCAAAAAAGAACATATGAAATTATTCCAAAAGTATTCAAGTTTTAATTTAAGCAGTTGCTGGTAGATGGCAGTAACATATACCACTGAAGCCAGTTGTAGTAAAGAAAAATGGCGTCTACAGGCGGAGGGAATTATGAATGACCCTGCATTATTCATTAACTTAATAATACTAAAAGAGTACAATTAATATCAAAACAAAGTGAACAAAACTTCTTTTTAAAAAATGCGCTAAAAAGCAGCAGAATTTTCAAAAAAAGAGAGAATAAAAATAGAAATAAATGTAGAAAAGGAAAAAACAAAATTAAAAATATGACCACTGAAACCGACGTCTTCAGGGGGTACCGGCCCCAGTGGCCAAAAAACAAAACCTTTTCTATTGAGGAAGAAGGCAAAAGCCTAAAAACCTTCCTCAGTACCCCGAAGGTTTTGTTTAAAAGTCCAGGAGAAAAAATCAAGCAAGACATAAAACTAATACAGAAAAGAAACTCATACAACTCATCAAAAACTCAAATTATTCAGAAAATAAAAATCAACAGAAAATAAAAACTCACATAAACAAGGTCAGACAGCAAACTCTAAAGTAAACCAAATGAAAAGGAATCACTTAAACCAAAAGAAAAACAACGCCCTCTTTTAAAATGCGCAGAATGAAAAAAAGATAGATAAAAGTTGTCAAAGAAAATTTACGTCACATATTAATAGAATGCTTAACTGGGGCTGCTCAGTTAAGTCTTGAATTGCGCCCTGTTAAAAGAAATAAAAAAACTAATATTCTTCAATCATTTTCTTAATTAACAAATTAACATTACAAAAATTATAAGGAAAATCATTATTACTCAAATTATTCAAAAAATTATTCACAGCCTCTTGAAAACTTTCAACATTATTGCAAATATTTTTAATCCTAACCAATTGTGAAAAAACTAAATTTTTAAAAATTTTATTACACAAATTAGTATAAAAGTTGCAGAAAAAAATAACTTTAAATTTAAAAGCCTTTCTTTTATCAAAAACACCAATTTTAATAATTTTGTCAACGATAACAATTTTAAAATCTAAATACTCAACATTAAAACAATCCTCATTAGTTTTCTTCAAAACCAAATCTCCAGGATAAATACTATAAATAAAATTATAATTATCACTATTAAACAAAATCAGGTCATCAATATATCTAAAAGCTTTAAAATCATTATTTTCAAGAAATTTAGCTTCAAAAACATGCAAAAAAATATTAGCAAAAGCACCAGAAAAGGAATTACCTTGTGGAATTCCAATAATTTGTTTATAAAAATCTAAACCATTAAAAAGAACATTCTCAAAAAGATTAAACCTACACAAATCCAACCAATTCCTTTTCATTTGGTTTACTTTAGAGTTTGCTGTCTGACCTTGTTTATGTGAGTTTTTATTTTCTGTTGATTTTTATTTTCTGAATAATTTGAGTTTTTGATGAGTTGTATGAGTTTCTTTTCTGTATTAGTTTTATGTCTTGCTTGATTTTTTCTCCTGGACTTTTAAACAAAACCTTCGGGGTACTGAGGAAGGTTTTTAGGCTTTTGCCTTCTTCCTCAATAGAAAAGGTTTTGTTTTTTGGCCACTGGGGCCGGTACCCCCTGAAGACGTCGGCTTCAGTGGTCATATTTTTAATTTTGTTTTTTCCTTTTCTACATTTATTTCTATTTTATTCTCTCTTTTTTTGAAAATTCTGCTGCTTTTTAGCGCATTTTTTTAAAAGAAGTTTTGTTCATTTTGTTTTGATATTAATTGTACTCTTTTAGTATTGTAAATTTCAAATTTGGTTTTAGCTGCATTTTGCGCTTATTCTTATTTGAAAAGTTATTTTGATTAATATTCTGGTTTTTGGTTTTTTCCAAAAAAATTTTAAAGCGTCTTAGGGATTTTGTTGGATGTCTGGGTTTATATGTCTAATTATGTATTTTCCTTTTAGGTTTAATTTATTTCAATGCAAAGTACAATTAATGAATATTTCATGGCGCATGGCTCGTCGCGCGCCCAAACAAGGAGCACTGAAGTTAATCTTGATTTAGGGATTACTTCGGACAAAAAGTTACTAAGTCATGTATTATGTTTAAATAAATTAAAATATATAAAAAAATTTAAAAAGTTTAAAAAATGCAAAAATAAAAAATGTAAAACTTGTCCGTTGGCAGATAATTCTCAGATTGACAGTTTTTCGAATGTATTTTTTTGTAAAAGTTTTAATATTATTTATTTAATTCAATGCAATTGTTGTAATTTGTGTTATGTTGGTCAGACAGGACTTGAGTTTCACAAACGGATTAATTCCCACAGGTCTGCTATTAAAAATTTTAATAATAATAATTGTTCTACTGATTATGAAATTTTACATTTTCAATTTCATGATTTTGATAACGTTACTCTTTTCATTTTGGATTTTATGGATAATTTAGATAATAGACTTGATTTAGAAAATATTTACATTAGTAGTCTTAAAACTCTTTTTCCATATGGATTAAATAGTAAGTTTAATGGGGAAGGTATTGTTAATGCTGGTGATTATTGTATTTATGACAGATTTAAAGTTTTTGATTTTCCTGGGGTTTTTAATTCAAAATATAGGAATAAAAGAGGTAGTGGGAAAGGTAAAGGTAAAGTTGTTGCTTTTGATGAATTTTTGAATTTCTGCAATTTACCTGTTAATTTGAATAATATTTTCAATATTAGGAAATATATTTTTGGTTTTAAAAATAAGGTTCTTAAAAATTTTCTTATTAATTTTGGTTCTAAAATTAAATATGATACTGAACTAGTTAAATTTATTGTTTTGGATTTAATTAAATCAAAACTTGGGGTTAGTAAGACAGATTTGCTTTTTAATAAGGTTTATAGTTTTGAAAAGGTTTTTTGTACGATTAATTTTCATGATAAAAAATTTGAAAATGCTAAATTGCCACAGATTATACATGAACTTTCGGATTTTTTTTTCCTTTAAAGCATATTAATGTTTCTGTCGCTTTTAAGTATTCTTCTACACTTAGAAAAGGGTCTGCAATTATAATTTTTTAAGTCAAAATTTAAAATGTATTTCTAAATTTGATTGTTATTGTAATGAAAAGGAATATTCACAATATATTGATAATGATTATGGGCATATTATTACCAGAAATTTGGAGATTGTTGGTAATGAAGATTTAATTAATATTTTAGGCAAAGGTTCAAAATTTAGGACAAGGTTTAGAATGAATAAAAAAGATTTTATTTTGTCCATTAAAAAAGATCTTGATTTTTTTATAGCAAAAATTTCCAGAAAATATCATTGGCCCGTTGAAGGTTTTTCAGAGTGGAAGGCTAAAATTATTGAAAAGGTTAATTTTAATTTATTTAATACCAGTTTTGGTTCTTTTCCTAGTGGTACCATTATTGATTATGATCTGTCTAGTAAAATTAAAAATCTTAAGGATAAATTTATTGTTACGGTTGTGGATAAAGCTTCAAATAATTTTTGTATTATGTGTAAATATTTTTTTAAAAATTTGATTATTGGAGAATATAACGCAAATAATACTTATTTAAAATTAAAAGTGGATAGGAAGGTTGTTGAAAAAAGAATTATTGCGTTTAGTAAAAAATTAAAATTTAGGTTAAATAGGACTAAATTTCCATATTTATTTCCTATTGTTAAATTTCATAAAAATCCTGTTAAATTTAGGTTTATAGCGTGTGGTACTAATTGTTACAATTCTGATGTTAGTAAAAAGTTTTTTAGTTTTCTAAAAATTATTTTGCTTAAAATTAAAAAAGAAAAAAATATTATTATTGATAGTAATGTTGATGTTTTGGATTATATTAATAATAATGAAATATCCAACATTAATACTTTTGATTTTGAAAATTTGTATACAAGTATACCACACGAAAAGATTATTGATATCTGTAATGACATTTTTGATAAATATTTAATTAATGAGAAAATTGATAAGTCTAATTGGTTGGATTTGTGTAGGTTTAATCTTTTTGAGAATGTTCTTTTTAATGGTTTAGATTTTTATAAACAAATTATTGGAATTCCACAAGGTAATTCCTTTTCTGGTGCTTTTGCTAATATTTTTTTGCATGTTTTTGAAGCTAAATTTCTTGAAAATAATGATTTTAAAGCTTTTAGATATATTGATGACCTGATTTTGTTTAATAGTGATAATTATAATTTTATTTATAGTATTTATCCTGGAGATTTGGTTTTGAAGAAAACTAATGAGGATTGTTTTAATGTTGAGTATTTAGATTTTAAAATTGTTATCGTTGACAAAATTATTAAAATTGGTGTTTTTGATAAAAGAAAGGCTTTTAAATTTAAAGTTATTTTTTTCTGCAACTTTTATACTAATTTGTGTAATAAAATTTTTAAAAATTTAGTTTTTTCACAATTGGTTAGGATTAAAAATATTTGCAATAATGTTGAAAGTTTTCAAGAGGCTGTGAATAATTTTTTGAATAATTTGAGTAATAATGATTTTCCTTATAATTTTTGTAATGTTAATTTGTTAATTAAGAAAATGATTGAAGAATATTAGTTTTTTTATTTCTTTTAACAGGGCGCAATTCAAGACTTAACTGAGCAGCCCCAGTTAAGCATTCTATTAATATGTGACGTAAATTTTCTTTGACAACTTTTATCTATCTTTTTTTCATTCTGCGCATTTTAAAAGAGGGCGTTGTTTTTCTTTTGGTTTAAGTGATTCCTTTTCATTTGGTTTACTTTAGAGTTTGCTGTCTGACCTTGTTTATGTGAGTTTTTATTTTCTGTTGATTTTTATTTTCTGAATAATTTGAGTTTTTGATGAGTTGTATGAGTTTCTTTTCTGTATTAGTTTTATGTCTTGCTTGATTTTTTCTCCTGGACTTTTAAACAAAACCTTCGGGGTACTGAGGAAGGTTTTTAGGCTTTTGCCTTCTTCCTCAATAGAAAAGGTTTTGTTTTTTGGCCACTGGGGCCGGTACCCCCTGAAGACGTCGGCTTCAGTGGTCATATTTTTAATTTTGTTTTTTCCTTTTCTACATTTATTTCTATTTTTATTAACTTAATAATGTCTGAGTCACACTTTTTTTTCAATTTTGTATATTAAATGGCATGAAAATAACTTTAAGAAGTCCTGTATGACATGAAAAATTTGTTTATTTGCTTTTTTTTTAATTTTAACTGAACAAAAATAAAAAAGTATAAAAATTTTGCACGTAATGATAGGGGAAAGAAAAGGAATAAAAAGATAAATCTAAAAAAATGTCTGATTTTCTTTTGTTTTTTTTTTAATCTTTCTGTTAAATTAATGAAACATGTTCAAACCTTAAACATTTTGTTTAAATGATTCATATAATTTTAAAATTTCTTAATCAAGGGAAAAAAAACTAAAATACATTTAAAATATATTAAATTTACGTTCTGTACTCAATTAAAAACAATGGAGTATTTCGAGAAAAAAAGGTAGAATCTAAATTAAGTTCAAATTAATTTATGCTGACACTAACTTTCCTTTTCTCAAAACCTTTTTTTTTTTTTTTTTCTAATCTTAATTGCAGTTGCTTAAAAATAATGAAATTTTAAGAAATTTTGATATTGAAATTTGTACTCAATAAACACAAGAAACTACATAGAATGCCATAAGTATAGGAGTAAATTTTGAAACGGGGGTTCAATGGTACAAATCCAGAATTGGCTATAATACACAATAAAATTAAACAGCATTCCATTTTCAAAATAGACTAGAAATTTGCTAATTTATATGTTATTTGAAAGTACTTTTATTGCTTAATTAAGTATTATGGATGTTGCGATTTTTTATAAGTTATTAGTTCTGATGTCTAGTTAGTGAGCAAAGTTAGTAGGGATAAAGTCACAATGAGGCCTTGGGGTTTTGAGAAAAGCAGAGGGCAGAGCCTCCCCATAAAGGGTTTTCAATCTTGATATTTATTAATTACTTTCAAATACAAAATTTAGTAATTTTTTATATTGCAAACTTAAAATATAATTGAGAATTTTACACCATTTTTCTGTTATAACTTATTCTAATTGTCACTAATACTTGATGTAGCTATGCCAAATTTTTTGTTTCATAAAAGTACAGATCTAAAAATTGGAAATTTGATTTAATCTAAAACTTACAAAGAAAACAAAGTAACCAGTTTAACCTTTCTAAAGTCGTGGTAAGTATATTTAAAACAAAGTCCATGTTAACTTTTCTACCACTTTTAATTTAGGTTTCCATTTGTTAATAACTTCAGCTTTCTTGAAGTGCATTATATTATGAAGTGCATTATGAAGGCAACTATTTTAGCACAAGAAAACGTATAAAAGTTATAAAATGCATAGTTCCTTCTGAAGTTTGCAGCATTTATAAAATCTATTTTATAAATAAAGAAAAAGTAAAAGTGAATAAGTTCATCTTTTCTTATATCAATTACTATTCTTAAATGAATTTCAATTCCAAAAATTCTTTAATTTACCTTAATAGGAAATAAATGACCCACTAAAGGGTTAAAAGGAAATATTTCAGATAACCATTAATTTTATTAAAATTTATAAGCATAAGGGAAGTTATATGAATTTCTGAAAATGAAAAAGACAAATAATAAACTGAGAAACTATATATATGTAACTACATGCAAAAATTGGTAGCTTAACAAAGCAATGACAAAATAAAGTATTTTAAATTATATAAACCTACAATATTCCCACTTCTCAGCAGTATCTCTAAGCACACTTTCTTCATTAGAAGACATTTCCATGACTCGATAAACAGTCTATCAATAAAGTAGAAAAATAATTATTTCTAAGTGAGACATAAAAATATTTCTTAAGACAAACTGTAAAAACCTAACTTTAAGACTGTTGTCCCATTTTTTATAAGACACTTAAAATTATTTTTCAAAATTAGCAGAGGTTACAAACTACTGTACATAAAATAATTTGTAACTTAAAATCTATGTCAATATATTTTATTTTCTATAAAACCAAATTTGAAAATTTGAACTTAAATATTTGTTCTTATAGAAAAAAAAAAAAAAAAAATAATGAAGTTTTCTGCAGTATTAGATCTAGCCACAAACAAACTGATCAATTTAAGTTTGCTTAGATTTTAAAATTTTAATCTATAATAAATAATGTAAAAATACATAATATAAAAAGTTATAGGAATTTCTTATCTGCAAATTTAATTATTTACAACCACAAAGCTAATATGCTTTAGGAAGAATTGCGGTTAATGAAGAATTGCGGTTAATGAAGAATTGCGATTATTAAGACTTTCTTAGTTAAAAAATAATTCTACATCAGACAACTGTAAATTGTATAGAATGTGATTACTATTTTAAACTTAATAATTAAAAACACAACATAAAGTTCACTTAGACTTTAACATTAGATTGCAACAATCATAATTAAATAAATTACACTTCCTTACTACTGAATATTTTTTCCAACACTATAACTGTCTGCCAGATATTTATTAATTAGTAGATTAACTTTTTAAGAAGTTTAAAAACGCATAGCCATCTATGTGTTGAATTTGTTCATTCCATACTTGGAGAAATAAAATAACAAAGATTTTACTAGCGGCATTTGTTAGGCTGAGAGTAAAAATTTGATACATCATGCATAATCATGTAAGTCAAAAAGAGAAATTCAAAATTGGAAATAATATAAGCACTTACATTTAGCTAAGTAAAAAATATGTATATAAATCTTAATCTAAAGAAGAATTTTTAAAAACATTATTTATAATTACTTAAACTATTAACACTCCACATCAGTACTGGCAATAGCACCATCTGTTGAGGAATAAGAGAAGTATCTTTGCTATCTACAGATATTTTATTGGAAAAATTATTATTTTTTAAAAATTTCTTCAACAAATGCGGAGAAATTTGAAATTATATGGATAAATAGGAGATAGTCGTAAAATACAGGAGTCTTCATTAAAAAACAGGAGAATTGGCAGGTATGTCCTTCACATTTAGTACAAAATTAAAATAAAAATAAAGCTTGATAACTTACTGTTTTAAAAGACTGAATTGATTCTGGAAGATTTAGAGTGCTAATTTCATTATAATTTTTTCCACTTAAAATAGAAATCTAAGAAAGAGAGACAATAAATAACTAATAGAATCAAACTTTTATTCTAAAAAAATATGAATCTATGAAAACAAAAACAGATTTGAAACTTAAAAACAAAAAGCTCTACAGGGCGATTCCAGCATTCATGAATGTAATGTTTGCAGAATTGAAATGCATATAAATCAATTAAAAAAATCAAACACTTTTAATAATTTTTGTTAAAATCAAAAACAAACAAAAAAATTTCTCATAATAAATTTACTCAATTCTATAATAATTTTCATAAGTCTAAAAATTTTATAAAAATTAAAAATTTGGTATTACAAACAAAACATGTTATATTACATCCTGTTTTCAAATTTCAAAATTAAATAAAAATAGGAGTAAGTATAAATAACAACAAGAGTTATTTTAACAAAATTATTACTGTGTATATCAAATTGTAAGTCCACTTTTCACACTCTCAAAATTTTACAAAAATCAGGAAATCGATCTATACACCAGTAATCAATCATTATGAACAATGAGGTAGAAATGAATAACCTTATAATAATTTTCCTCTTTCAAAAATCATTACCAATATGTTATATACAATTAATTTTGAAGCTTTCATGAAACTAAGAGAACACTAAGAGAACTTAGAAACAATACTTTAAATTATGCTCAGAAGAAATTAAGAATAAGCAAACTTAAGATAATTCATTTGAGAGTATTTTAAAAAAATATTACACAATGAAAACTTTTAAAGTATATCATAAAGCTACAAGTATAAATAGCTACAAGCATAAATAGGTTGACTTATTCTATGGGTCAACAACTTAATAACTGAATTAAATACAATATGCATTTAAAGTCTTTAAACATAACTTTGTAAATGTTATATAATACAGGGATGAGGTGGGAACTATTTCTAATTTAAATTCACTTTTCAAAGCTTTTTAAAAGAAACAGAAATCATAAATTTAGTCACATAAGACAATGCTTGTGAATAATATCAAAGAGCTTAATTTGTGACACTATTAATTAGTTAAGTAATTCTTCTCAAATTCTAATACAACTTTATTTATTTTTCAACTTTAATAAAGTCTAATTATTTAAATATTTCCATCACTTTGAGCAGCAAACAGACCTTGTGGCTGAATTTTTTCGAGCCATCTGCGACAAAACACTCTAGCAGCAATATCTTTCTACAAAATACTTTTAGTAATAACAAACATATATGTTACTAATATATATATATGTTTAAAACAAAAGTGCTGTGCTTACAAAAAAAAAACTATAAATAATTTTTTTTAATTAAACATTTAATACTTTTTTATTATTCTCGCATTTTGTTAGGGGGGAACACACTAATTATTTCCTTCTTCGCATAATAATTAAAAAATCATGAAATCTGTAGTAGTAATTGCTGAAAGAAAGATCGACGACGAAATCAAGTGAATTAGACTTCTCAAAAATGGGTTACTCAAATGCGTGTTTCATTTTGAGATTAGGTTGTTGAAATAAATAATACTGTGTACAAAATATCGGATTCAAAAACTATGGAGAAATCAATAGTAATAACAGCCAAAAAAGTGATAGAATCATTGCCTTAAAAAGTAAATACTTAAATGGATGATTTGAATTTACCATATTGTTTGAAATAGTATATCGGGATATTTAAAAGCCATGTAAAAATCAATATCAATAACGGCCAAAAATACAATCGAAACATTATATCGATTTATGATGTTATCAACGTAATTTGAGGCCGCCAAAAAGTTTTTATCTAACTGCATGATTCAAATTTTAGGTGTAAATTTCTGTAGAAAAAAAAAAAACTAAAATCTTTTCCTTTTCAAAAGAAAAATCTTTCTGCAAGAAATCTGTAACCTTCTGCGACAATGTTGCTGTGTCTCTGCGATTCTGAGAAAGGGCAAACAGAACACACGCTTAGGAAACCTCAATTTCAATAACATATTAAACTGCCAATAATGCAAACGTTTAAGACAAAATGGCTATTAGAACTTTAAAGTATTTTTTCAATTAGAAGCTAGCGAGTAAACAGTAAAAGTATTGCAAAATCTTTATTTACTCTTACACAAGAAAGGGCAACCTATAAATTTAAAGCTCATTTGCTCAAAACCGCACGAACATTAGTTGGCTCAATCATTCACTCTGCTCGTTATTTTTGAAGCTAAACAGACTTAAGTCTTACAGAGCTATCAATAAATTCAGTAGAAGAAAAAAGAATTACACAAACTTAAGGTTGCTATTATACTTATTGATATTATAAGCCATAAGTCAGTAAAAATTAACTTACTCTTTCTAAGTAATCTCCTACAAAAATGTAAAAGCTTTGTGCACTCCAAGAAAAGGAAGTGATGCCAAGTAAGGCATCTGCTTTTGTAAAACTGTTAATGAGTCTCCCATCGATAGAATAAAACAACACTTTATACTGCAAATGTACACAGAATAAAACTAATTAATAACAATAATACAATGGTAAAAATAAATATAAATAAAAGCCTCTAAAATGACATTTATTTACATTTTAGGACATTTATTTACATTTTAAATAAAATTTTGCAGAAAAAAAAACATTTAGTTACAATTTGAAAGAATAGCTCGAATTTTAAAAAAATATACACTTAGAAAAATACATTAAAAATCAAAATAATTTAATATTTATAAAAGTCGAAATTCATTATTAGTATTAGTAGCTAAGTAAAGCGGTGAAACCTAAGTAAAGTGATCATCCTCCGAACCAAGAAAATTATCTGCTTAGGAGAAGGATATGCTACTTGAGAATTCTAATGCTAAAAATATTTCCCCTAAATTTATTTGTAAGTTAAATAAATAAGAAAGAGAAATTACATTAAAATGAATTATAACTTTTGGTAAATATCATAAAAAAAATTAAGTTCATGATAAAAATATTATAAAAAAATATAAATAAAGGTTTTTTCAAATCATAAACTGTCTTAGATTATATAGACAATTTTTTAGATGTAAAAATAGGTATATTTAAAGCAACTACACTCATCTTTTTGTTAAGCCTTTATTACTGTAAAGACCAAACAATCTTCTTGAAATAAATGTTAGTTTTGCCAAAAAATATTGACAAGCAATTAGCAGCAAAAGAGCTCGTTATTTTTTAGCATACACTGCACAAATTCATATTTAAATTTGAAAAACCAACACGAATGTCAAGGTCAGGTTGCTAGGCAAGATTTTTGAAAATATTAGAGGAAAGGGTAAAAAGGAGAAAGAATGAAAAAAGCATGGGAAATAAAAAATTAATAGGATCGAGGTTAAAGATGTTTTGATTTGAGCTGATTTCAAGTTTCTTCTAACTTATTAAGGTAACTCATAACTTGTAGAAGAAGAAGAAAAGAAAAATAACATTAATAATAAATATTAAATAGTTTGGATACCTTATCTTATTCAGCATTATAACTTTTCTATATCTTTTATTTTTTATCTTTATTATTTTTTCGATAATAAAATATATATTAATATTATATACCTATAAATTTCTTTTTTTTATTAACATATTGTAGTTTGGTACTCTGAAAAGACAAATTTGCATACATGCATCAAATTTCCTTTTTATATATTTATAAAAAATAAAATAATTGGTTTTAAACTTTAAAATAAATGCATTCTTGATTAATAAATTTTAAACAATGATGCTTAAAATCTATTCATTTTCTTATGTGCAAATTCAAAAGAGGGAAAAAAAATATTTTAAAGCCAAATTTAATCAGAGTTTAATTAATAATGGTATAATATGAATGCTTAAAGGAACTTTAAAATTTATTAACAAACATTAATTTATGTGTGCTCACTTGTCTGAATATTCTCTTCGGAATATTCAAGGTGCAAAATAAAAGTAATGCAGGCTGATATCACAACTCACTTCTGAAAAGGCTGCAACAATTGCAATAACAAGTTCAACTGGAGAAAAATAAACTTCCCCAGCATTTTCACAATCTATAGAAAATTCCTAAAAAAATATTCGTTTTATGAGTGAAAATAATAGATAGATTAAATAGCAAATAACAGTCAAGGTGCATAGCCAGATTTTTTACAACAAAAAATAAGCACCTTTAAAGTACTTTTTAAGCACTCAAAAAATATTTTTAATCACTTTCCAAAAAAAAAAAATCATAATTGGGAGCTGAATAGTAATAAAAAGGTTTTTTTTTTTAATATATTGGTTTAAGTTCTTAATTTATAAACATAAAATAAATAAAATTCAAAAATATTTTCAAAAACTTCATGACAACTACTTTCTGATAAACATTTCTGATAAATTTTGAAAATCATGCATTTTTTTTTTTTTTTGTAATTTAGAAAGACAATCGACACAGCAAACAAAAAAATCTCTTTTTAAAAGATAGAAAATTCAGCACTTTTTACAAACCCCAAATAAATAAAAAAAAAAAGCACCTTCAAGGGCTTAAAAAAAACGTAAATCAAAAAATAAGTACCTTTAAGCATTTTTTAAAAACAGTTATTTTATATCATACAGTTATTTTATATCATAATAAATAAATTGATTACTTATCAGAGCGACAATTTTAAGCATAAAGTATTGTTAAACAATTCTAATAAAAATATAAAAGTCAGCAGTACATTTCCCAAGAGAAAATAATATATAAATTGAAAAACAACTAATTATGATTTCATATCATAATAAAGCATGGGGCATTGTCAAATCTTTCAACAAAAAATAAGCACCTTTGAAGTACTTTTTAAGCACTCAAAAATATTTTTAAGTATTATATACGTTAGCAACATGCAAAATAATTTTCAGACTTTACATGATTATGATAAAATAACTAGTTTTTGACAAGAACTCCTTTCTTGATTATGTTAGCCATTATAAAATAATCAAGAGATTTATCAGTTCGATATCAGAGGGTGGAAAATGAAGCCTGAAATTGAGAATAACTTGCAAAATGCAGCAGAGTTGCACACGAGTGTGCAATAATCTCACGGAAACCAGCTCAGTCGAAAATGAAAATTTAAAAAAATGAAAATCAAAAATAAGCACCTTTAAGTATTTTTTAAAAATGCTACACACCACGTAATAATATTAATAAAAAAGAATACTCATAAGGGTAACAATTATAAGCATAAGGTACTGTTATGTAGTATATTTCATGAGAGAAAATAATATATAAGCTGAATAACAACTAATTATGATTTCATATAACAATAAAAATAAAAATTACTCATAAGAGTAACAATGCCAAGATTGAATAATAAATTGAATAACAAAATATAATGATTTCATACCGTAAGAAAAAGATTACTTAGAAGAGTAACGATTCTAAGCATGAGGTACTATTCCAATAAAAGTATACAGGTCAGTAGTAAGTGTTAGCTGTTGATGTTTAAATATTTTTAAATGAGGAAGCATATCTTCAGTTACAGTTAGCGCAACAGAAAACAGAACAAATTAACTAAAAACTTTCTTGTTGCACAAAATATTCTTCCAGTAAAAATTTTACTATCAGCCTATCTAGAGCAAGGACAGAATTATTGGTCAATGGAACGGCAAGTCCTGAAAGAATTCAGGGTAATCAAGCATCTCAAGAAAGGGGGGGGGGGAATTCAAAGAAAAAAAAATTTCATAATGTATACAAATTAAAACATAGAATCGCTAAGTGCGTTTATGTCAATTATAAGTAATATTTTGCAAACTTGAAATCATTTTTATAGCATCACTAAGAATTATAGTAAAAAGCATTTAATTTCAATTAGGTATGAAAAATACTAAACAACATTAATTACTTTAATCCTTTAATTTTTTTAATAATTATAAGAAATAATAAAAGTTATTACTAAGTATTTTAAACAATCAAGCAATATAAGAATTGTTAAAAAGTACTGTCTATTAGTACATTATATGTTAATTCCTTTAACAATTTGAAAGCATTTTAAAGTACATATAGTCTATTTTACTTTCAATTATTTAATTATTATTGAATAATTGAAAGTAAAATAGACTATATTCGATTCAAATTCAAATTATTTTATTGAATTAGTTTGTTTATACTTTATTTTTTAAAAAAAACATAATCAGTATTAAACTAACTTACATTAAGGCAACCAATTAATAGCCATAGTTACGACACACAACTATATTAAAAGTAAAAATACAATTAAAACCTAAATTAAATTTTTTATAACATTATTAAATAAAGTTTGGTGTAAATTTAAGGCATAATCACATTATTCATAAGACCATTTGTTTTACATTTGTAATGCTAAGTTTTTGACAGTTTTTAGTTGCTGAAACTTATGTTTGACTTTTGTCACATTAAAAAAAAAAATATTTGACACCAAAACTGCCCTTCTTTTGATTATTACTGAGATATTAAATAGGCAGAAGGAACTTTCATTATTTTTCTCTAGACAAATACAACACAACAGTATCCAAAAATTTGAATTCAAAATAAAGTTTCCTAGTGATTTTAATGGAAACATTTAAAGAAGATGTTTGAAAAAATAGCAACAACGAATTACGGCAAAATTTTGTAAAAAAATAATTTCAAGAAATATTTTTTACCTTTAAATGCTGAAAATAATCACAGGAATAAATGCCAATAAAATCCATAAAATCCTTTCTCTCAACAACAGCCATGTACTTGGAACACTTCGAAAAGGCATAACAGTTCTTGACACATTTTGGATTTGCTATTACAGTAGATTTTGATAAAGCAAGTGACCAAATTGTGATTTTAAACTGAAAAATAAATATTTGAAGTTTTAAAAATAATCAAATACTTAACATCTATCAAGTTACAGAATTATTCTCGAAACTTCTTTAAGAAGTTATTTTTTCAGCAGTTACTTTTAATATTTCGCTGATAATAAAAAGTTTTTAAACTAATTTTTTTAACAAATGAAGGTTACATATTTTTTATAAATAAAATATGACACCGCAGCAGTTACTTTTAATATTTCGCTGATAATAAAAAGTTTTTAAACTAATTTTTTTAACAAATGAAGGTTACATATTTTTTGTAAATAAAATATAACAAAATGCATCTTCCAAGTTTTGAGCTAGACAAAAAAAAAAAAAAAATTAAAGATAATTATTGAAAATAAGCCTTTGCTTTAAGTTATAATTTCTTCAGTGAACTTTACATTTTCAAATAACTTTAAATTGCAGTTATCAATTACAATATTACATCAATTACAATACATTACAACTACACTATTTATATATTACTCGTGCAAGATTAATTGTTTTTTTCTGTATAGTAACTGCAATCATAATTTTTAGCATTATTTGAAATTGCTTTGCCAGTTTTTAAAGCCCTTTTTATACAGGGGAAGGGAGTTTGTTTTGTATCTTCTGAAAAATATTTCTTTATTTAAAAATAGTATAATGTAGTACGGAATTGTTTATACAATAGGTCTCTCTACAAAAAATTTAAATTTCTAAAAGCCAGCAGCTCAAAAATATTCAAGCTTTCAAACTATAATTGCTTTTTCTTAAGTTAAATTATACTAACATATTATGTGTTGTGGCAACTGAAATTAGGAGATGGTTTAAGCTAGGAAATAATAATAAATTATTAATTTGTATTTATCAATTATTCTACAACCATTAAGATTCAGGGGAGATTTTGAGCCCAACTCAAAAACCTGAAAATTTCTTGAGTAAAATCATTAATGATGCATTTCAAAAAATTAATGTTTTTATAAATTTAGATCATTGATATTTTCACAACATGAAATTTTAAATAAATTATATGCAGCATAATTTAAATTAATAATTATGTATAAGTTTACTTTTATCTCTAATCACATTTATTATTCTACCAGAAAATATATTTTCAAATGAAACAGATGCCAAGTAAAAATTCTAGTTCGCATATTTTTAAATAAAATATATAAGAAATTTTATACATAGATGTGATCGATAATTTCTTGAAACTTCTGGACCTTGGATTTCGGAAAATTTCCGGATTACAGTTAGCCAAAAATCCAGATTTTTTCCAGTGCACAGTCATCTTTGAAGATTGAGTTAAATGCATTTTTAGAAGAAAAATTTTTTCTTTGAACAAAAACTAATTAATAACTTGTTTTAATTTGCTTTAAATCAAAACAAAAAATCAAAATACAACTAATAAGACAAAGAGAAATATCCTCACATAAAATTCACTAAGAACTATTAAATGTCTGCTGTCTGGAGCCCAAGAAATGTGTGCTATATTAATAGCATTTTCGTTAATCTTACATCTCCAACTAGGATCGGAAAGACTCCATACCTATAAAACATTACAATTGTAGCAAGATAAATAAAACACAAATAAAATAGATTTTGAAACATATCACAGTAAATACTCAGTTATAAATAGATAAATCAATGAGCAACTCACACTTCAAAATATATAAAAATATTATGTTTTAAGTCAAAACAGACTGCCACAACAATTTCTATAAAAAAAATAATAAAGAAAAAAAGCTTAACTTTGCTAGACAAGAAAACTTTAGAAACAAAATGTCGAAATTACGAATTAAGCTATAATAATTACAATCTTAATCCTCGGGCAGGGCGAGGTTGACTCAGCCTTTCATCGATAAATGAGTACCAAGCATGCTTGGGAACTAAACACTGGGGGTTTCGCGTTCGGCTGACCACCTAACTGGAACATCTGCTCCTGCACCCAGGAGCCCAAGGTCAAGAAAACTGAGATGGGCACAGTAGGCCTTGGCCCTCTATGGGCTATCGCGCCACTGAGTTTAGTTTAGTAATTACAATCTAAAAGAATTATTATATTAAATATAATATAAAGTTTGAAAGAAAAAAAACATAGTTTTTTTTATAAATATTTTTAGTCAATTCAGTTCAAACTGTAAAATTCTTCTGCTTATTGTTTCAAAATATCATTACTTATCAAAATCTCAATTAGAATAATTTTTTACTAAGAAACAATCTAAAGATTTAATATTCCTTTGAAAATCGGAATGTTGTTTATTGGAATTATTATTGGGATTTGCTTACAGAAACAACATATCAGTTAGAATAGATAAAATACTTGAATCGCTTTTATACAATTTGTTGATAAAAGTGATTCAAGTATTTTATCTATTCTAACTGAACCCCAGCTGAACTAACCCCAGTTACACAAATAAATTTTTGCTGAATTGTTAATTTAAGGAAAATAAGATGGATAAAAAAAGAGGATTTTGCAGTTTTGAAGTAAAGTGGTGCATGGCAGAAATATTTTCAATAAAATTAAATTTAACATTGTTTTATCATTGCAGATGTTTATTTAAAATTTTTTACAACTGAGTTTTTTTAAATATATGATGAAATCTTGATAGCTCGAAATGTCAATAATTCAAACCAAGAATATAATCTATTAATTTTAATACTAATAATTAAATAATGAGACATAGAAAGATAAGATTAGTTCACAGACCAATTTTAAAAATTGAAATTAAACAATGTGCTTTAAAAATTTTAAACTGTGAAATATGGGTTAAATGCTAAAACTATAGGAAGAAGTATAAAATGTTGTTACAAAAATTGGGAAAATAGTCTTGCGAGTTAAGAAACACCTAACAATAAATTTTAAAGTTGAAATTGCCACAATATGACATGATGCAGAGATTATTCCCTTTGTTGATTTAAGAGATGGCATAGAATTCAATGAAATTATTTTGTTTTAAAACCTCTCGATTAATTCTCAAACTTTAGGGATTTTACAAGAATAAATCTCTCATAATGATTTAAAATGGGATTTACAAATTATAGTTAAATACTGAAATTTAATAGCCTAGTGCTACTTTGCATTTTAAAAACAAGAAAGTAGCAAGATGCATTAAATACATTCAAAACAAAATCAATATAAATTTCATACTTGTATGAGATTCTGTTTCAACATGCAGCAACATATTAATTCTGAATCAGGTGACCACTATATAAAATGGAAAAAAAACATTAAAACAAAAATAAATAACTAAGTTTACCAGCAAAATATTTATTTCTAAGATTACATATCACATTTGTAATTAATAAATGTTCCAGAAATTAAAAATAATTGTAAATCAGAATAATAAGATGTTATACATATTTCTCTTTTAACAATTACAGCTGTGTTTCAGAGTTTTTGGCATACATGAGCATACAAATTTATATATTTAACAGAGCTTAAACAAGAGCCGTAAAAAATTCCCAAAAAGCCAATGAAGGCGTATAACAAATCAGTTTCCTCAAAATTTTTAAAATAAATGTAAAATTTAAAGAAATAATAAATAAAACTCTTAAATGAAAAATTTTTTTTAATTTGAACAGATTAGAAACAAAAAATTTAGACATCAATAGTTAGGCTAATGCAGTAAAAAATCACAAAAAAAGATAAGAGATCAATGATAAAATCAATAACCAACAAGGATAGCAACTTTCTTCCATAGTGGAAAAAAACAGAAAAAAAATTATATCTAAACAAAAAAAAATTATCTATTATGGTAATGCTGTAAAAAATTACACACAAAAAAAAGATAAGAGATCAATGATAATATCAATAACCAACAAAGACAGCAACTTTCGTCCATAGTGGAAAAAACTGCCCCATAAGAAATATGTTTCTTTCAACACAAGTAAAAGAAAAGAAAGCAACTGTTTTTAAAAAATAAGTATAAAAAATTTAAACAGTTTATAATTGCAATCTAGTATAAATAAGAGTATTAAATTTTGAGCTATATAAAGTATAATTTTTAAATAAATGGAAACAGGAAATTTTATTTTTTGAAAATTAATATTACTTGATTAATTATTACTTGAATTGATTTATTATGAATTAATAAAAATTAAAATAATTAATTTTATAAAATTTTACATTAATGAATTAAGGAAAACCTTATTTTATAATTAAAGAACTGTTAAAATATCATTATCAAATTTTATTTATACCATTGAATTAATAGGCACATACTTATCATAGACACTAAAAAGCACATATATTTAGTTCTCTATTACAAAAAGCATATTAACTTTTTATAATCAAATACTGTTAACACAAATAATCAATTGAACTAATAGATTTTAAACTTCTCCATAAAACTAAAAAACATAATAATAATAAATAAGTAACATTTTAAAAAAGGAAAAAAAATTTAAAACTTTAAACTTTCTGATTATATTAAATTTAATTTGCTTAAACTTGAACTATTCTTATACTACTTATTATTGCTAAACAATTGTATTGGTCATTTTGTGCAGTTTCTTCCATTTTTTTTCTTTTTATTAGTTTCTTCCCTTGATCTGAAAGAAACAGATTTCTTCTACATGAAATGCCAACCCTGATAACAAATATAATATTAGAAAATACTTAATTTTCAGAATTTAAATATAATTATTAAAATTTCATTTTATCAAAAAAAATTCTAAATAAAACATTGTACTTACTAAAAGAAAGTCAATTGAAAAATCGCATACAAATCTTCTCTTTTCTCCTTTGACTTTAAAGTTTTCTATGATCAATTCATTTTGAGCAGCATAAGCCTAAATCAAAAATAATTAAGTAAATATATATTTAAAGGGTACATTTATAAGAAAAAAAAAGTATAATATAATAAATGTTTCAATATCCCTTTATATTAAAAAAGAAAAGATACTGCTGTTTCCTGTTTCAAAAAATTTTTGCACCACTCGCTTCTCATATCTAAGACACTATTGGATGAAACAATGGGTCAGTTCCTGACTAGGAGATTTTAGATCTCGCCATTAGGTGTTCTGACGAAGCCATTCCAACAACAACAAAAAATTGTCCTTTCCTTTAAAACAAATGATTTTAAACTAAATTAAAATGTTTTGAAATTCAACTTATTTTAATATAAAACACATTTTCAAAGCTGCACTGATAGTATTTTTTACAGTGACTTTTTCATCAAAATAGAAATTCACATAATTAAGAAATTGATTGGTACATTTTAAGCAGAATGATCAAACCAGATTCAATTAGAATGTTCCTTAATTTTCTAAAAATTGTGAATAGTATTTTATTATTCTATAAGAGTTTAAATTTTATTATTACCTATAGTTTGTTTTTCTGATAGAATTATTTAAAAAAGAATTATTATTAAATAGAGAATAATGATGTCACATGAAAACTATAAGCTGAATTGTTCAAAAAGTCGACCCTCAAACGGTTGTCTATTTTTCAAAAATTTAAGGAATTTGGTGTGTGCTTCAGAAGCTCCATCTCACAATAACTGACCCAATATAGTTTTCAACAATTGACCAACACTAATTCCAGTTATTTTAAGCAAAAGTTGTTTTTTGGAAGGGGGCAGTATGCATAATTTGGCAAAAACTATTAGCAATAGAATTATTGTCTTTGATATTTTGCAGCCATTGATATTGAATAATACAATGAAGAAACTGTCTCACATTGTTAAAATTTCTAATTAGTTTTGGCACAAATAAATTATAAAACTGTGTTTTCTTACAAACGAACATTAATCCACTCCACTAAGGAACAAACTCCCAAGTTTCAAAAAAATTTTATTAAATAATACACAGGAAATGTTTGGTCTAATATAATCAAACCCTGCTCTCCTTTCTAGTGGTCTTTCTATTAAAACCAATGTTGTTAATTAAATCACAAATGTTATTTTAATGTCCTTATATTTTTCTTTAGGTTGCTTTTAATAATTCAACCTTACTTAGTACTGGAGGAAAATATACCAATTTGAACTGAACAATTCAATTCTGTATGCAGCCAACATTCAGTTAGTTTTTATAATTCATAAAGAAATTACAGCAAATACCAGCAAAACAAAGAAACTTCTAAACAATCAATCACTTCATAACAGAAAATAGGTTTAGAAAAGTCCAATGTTTATTAGCTATGACTATATATTTTTGCTGACTCCATGATATAGTGACTGACTGCATGTGGTAATCAGGACTGTGGAGTTAGAGTCATGGAGTTCTAATGGGAGATTTTTTTTAATAAAACGATTCATTAAGTCGCTAAAAAGACATCAACTCCAGCTCTTGTTGAATAGTGTGAATTTTGTTGAAAGACAAAAAAATAAATAAATAAAAAAGTAAAGAAAGCTATCTATGAACTTTTACTAAGTAGAAAAATATTGTCAGAACTATTGCAGTATTGTACTTTTCCAATGTTGAAGTAGATTTTAAGAAGTACTTGAATGATAAGGAAAAAGCTAAAGCAAACCAAATGAAAATAAAGAGCCTTTAAGTTTAAAGGTGAGCCTTTAGCCTTAAGTTTAAAGGTAGCCTTTAGATATGAAATTGAAAAAATACAAACAAGATTTCTGCACAGCCCTTAAAGAAAAATGATTACTGGCAGCTGGAGATTAAAGAATTGTTTCACAATCGGATTTGATTTATAAACCGATCCAGCACTGTTTTGAAAAATTTATTTCCTTAAACTACCACCAGTTAATACCGAATAAATATTAATATACATAGTTTAATTATACATAACTCAGTGTATTTTATTTTTCACTTAATAATTAACCATTGTTTTAAAAATAGCACACATATATGCAATATACTGCATTTATAAAAAAAATTTTTAAAAAAACACACACATACTATCATACAGTCTTTTGAGTTTATATTGACATCGACATTATGTACGATAGGTTTCAAAAAAACAATGGAATCTGTATTTATCATCATTGATTCCATTGCAAATATTAATTATATAATCTTGACCATGCAGTTAAAATAGTTGTTAGCTTATGTTTTTCTTGTGTTTAGAAAATTTCACAGAAGAAACGAACTTTTAAAATTCAAAACAAACGCTGATTTTTTTTTTTTTTTTTTTTTTTTCTAACAAAGATTTATTCAAATTGATAGAAACATGTTTTGCTTGAAGCTTGGATCGTATAAAACTCTAAACGATCAACCATGTACTTGTTCCTAGTCCTTGGTTGGTCCAAGTTTTTCCTCCTATAACCAATCAGCTTCTTAAATCTCAAAACGTCAGCAAGCGGGCATATGTGATCGTTTCTTGTCAGTTTTCATATATTGGCGATCGAAATGGGCTGCAGGTGGCGTAGAGAAGAACTCTTTACCTATGGCAACATTTCACATGCTTTCTCCATTAGCGTGTGGAAAGTCATAGAGGAAGGGAAGAAAGTGCGTTAGTTTTTCTCTTGATTTTCATATAAATTAAAATCTTTTAAGCTGGAAAACTATATGGATCTGAAAACTACATTAAACATAGTTCTAAAGAAAAGTATCTCGGAAATTTTAAAAAATATTTTTATTAAATGAAAAGGAAAAATATTAAGAAAAGGGAAAATATCGTAGTACATTCCTATGCAACTGAGAAGAGGAGGAGAGGGAAGGGAGAAGGGCTAAAGGCATGAAACTGGTCTCTCCCCAGATGGCGTATTCGAGTGTTGCGATCGCGGATTCTGATAAATAAATTTTAATCTGCCCTGATCGGTTTGTTAACTTTTGATCGTGTTAGACAAATTTTGTGATTTTGCCTTCATGTAAATATGAACTTTTAGAAACCCAATTTTTTTTTCAGATATATTTTCATTTATAAATGAAATTTTTGAAAGTACTTTCTTATTTTTATGGAAATGGAATGGAGTATACCTAAAAGGATATCTACAAATTAATAGCTGAATATAAGAAGAGGCCCGAATTGTGGGACAGCAATATTCCTTCATATTCTCATAGATGTATGAAAGATAAATCTCTTAATGATATAGCAAAATGTTTTGAATTTTGATGAATTATTTCCCTAGCACAATTTATTATTTCCCAGGATAATAATAAACTCTACTGTTTCCCAGGTAAAAGTTATTATTAATTTTCAAATTAAATCAATTTTGCCATATTGTTTTCCAACCACAATTTCTTGTTTCTGCACCTTTTTTTTTAACTAAAAAAACATGTAAACTCAAAACAATTAATTATTACTTTTATTTACACACTTTCATCAATATATTTTTTTGCCTCAGTTTCTATTCATTTTATAAAATTAAAATGATTCATTTAGATTTAATCTAGAAAAGAAATGTTGAGTGTGCTTTTCATGGCTAAAGGGACATGCAAATAATAAATCCTTGACAGAAAAAAAGATTAAAGAACACAATGAGGTCTCTAAAATCAATTGACAAACTTAAAGACTGTGAAAGAGTTTTTAATGACTGAAAATCTGAAGGGACAATTGAGAGAGTTGGTGAACCAGAAGACTCCTCAACATCAAATGTTAGTTACTTACCACACAGGGCAGTATTTAAAGAACAATCTACTACTAAATGTAGATCCGTTTTTGACGGCTCTGCTCGCACTCAAAGCTCTGTTTCCATTAAGAACTGCATTGAAAAAGGTCCCAATTTAATCGAACTAATTCCCTCAGTTTTGATCGCTTCAGGGTTGGAAATTTAGGAGTCATCGCTGATATTCGCAAAGCAGTTTTTCAAATATCATTATCTGAGCGGGACTATCTGTGTTTCATATGGTGGAAAGAAGAAGATCCTAGAACAGAAATCTGTGGGGCTGTCTTTGGGATATAAACTGTAGCCCGTTTCTCTTAGCTGCGACTCTAGACCATCACTTAGAACAAGCCCCTGCGCATCTTCTAGCCACTAAACTTAAGGACTCGATGTATGTGGACAACTGCGTGGCCAGTGTCGATTCTCCTCAAGAACTGGACTATTTTCGAAATGAATCTTATAAACTTCTCGCATCATCCAAATTTGATCTTAGAGGATAGTGCAACAGCAACTATTCCACTAGCATTGCAGTCAAAGAGGAATTTCCATTTGAAACTTTGAATATAAAATAAGTACCTGTACTAGAATTGCTCAGGAATACAGAAGAAGATACTTCAACTTGTGATTTAAGAAAATTGGAATTTAAAGATGAATCTGTAACAAAAAGGAGTATTCTCTCATTAGTTCACAAGCTTTTGATCCAATTGGGTTTACTGCACCATTGACCTTCATTTCCAGAATAATTTTACAAGAATGCTGGAAAATCTAAGTTTCATGGCACTATAAGTTGCCTAATAATATTGTTAAAGAATTTCACAACTTGAAAAATGAACTCTTTCAAATGCAAAACGTGAAAATACCCCGAAGATTGAGTGAGTCCACTCTGCATTTAGGAAGTTTATCCTTGCATGTTTTCTGCTATGCTAACAAAAATCCTATGCCCCTGTGTTTTCCTTAAAGTAAAAGTTGAGAGCGATGTAATGTAACCTGCCAGTTAGTCCAGGCTCGATCCCGAGTAGCTCAGTTCTATCCCTCGTCTAGAGCTTTTAGCATGTGGCATTGGAGGAAGTTTAGCAGAATCCGTCAAGAAAAATCTGAAACTTGAAGATGGAGAAACTCACTACTGGACAGATTCCATGGATACCTTAATTATATTGGATTAGGACTGACGTGACATGGCGGGTCACATTTGTGGAAAATAGAGTCAGCGAAATCCGAAAATTATCTTGCTCGAATTCATTGAAGTTTGTTCCTGGAAATAAAAACAGCGCAGTCTTACCATCACGTGGTTGCTCAGCAAAAACTCTTCTGCAATCTGAAAGAATCTGAATAAAGGTGGCCGAAAGGCGATATATTGTCCAATAGAGATACAATGAATACAGAAAAAAGAAAGACTATAGTTACTGCCACTAACGTAAAGGAGAGTGAAAACTTTTACAGCAAGCATTCGTCTTATTAATAATATAAAGAAATAATTATAAAGTGTGTCCAAAAGGATGCTTTTACAAACAAGGGAAATAAGAAACTAAATTCTTTGAAAACAATTATTGATGATGAAGGACTGATCGGCATTAAAACTAAGGTATTTATGAGAGATGATTTTAATTTTCGTCTTTCAACAGTTTCTTCCCTCATATTACATTGTGGTTAAAAATCTGATTTATTGGAAACAATTGGGACATTGCGTAGTTCAATTACTGTACAATTGCGTAGTAAATCTTTGGAACCGTACATTTATCGACGAAATAAAAGTGGGCTGTGATACCTAACATTCATGTGAGCGGCGCTACCCTAAATCCAATTTTTTTGTAAATTTGTAATTACTCGAACAATTTTTCACAAATAAACTTCGTTCTTTGTGCAAACTAAACTTAAGACTACATACTTTAATGCTGTATGTATAGAAAAAATTATTTTTTTAATATTAAAATGAAGTTTAATCGAAACATTCAACCAATTTTTCTTAATATCATGACAACTGTATTCAACATATTTTCAAAACTATTGTTTACCATGTTACCAGCTGCATAAATACTTGAAACTTTGAAAATAATCTTTTTTTAATATAACAATTATTGTCCAATGGCCCATTGACTTGAAAAAAATATTCTCTACATATGAAATTGACATTGGGCGGGGGTACCCGACTCTCCCTTATATAAAAAAACAAATTAGGAAAGGATAACTAACAAAAAAAAAAAAATAAGCTAACAATTAATAATTAGCAAAAAACTAGTAAACAAGAAATCACAAAAAATAACAGTTAATAACTATAGAAAACAAGCTAACAATTAATAACTAGCAAAGAGAAGAAGAAAAAATAACTGTTACTAACTAATAAAAAATCACTCAAAAGAAATAATAATCCCTTAATAAACGTGCTTTTGTAGTACTTATTATTATCACAAACTATTTAACACAGTGTGTTGTAGGTAAGTGAACAACTTTTAATCTAATTTTTTTCATTGTGTGCCGTCAAATTTCGAAATGGTTAAAAGTGTGCCGTAACAACAAAAAAAAAAAAAAAAATGTTGAGAATCATTGCTCAAAGCCCTTATTCAATTTAGTTCTCTAAGTTTCGTTATATACTCATTAATAAATTGTGTTTTGTTAGTCTTTCAGTTTTTATTTTTTAAATGTTATAATATTACTCAATGTTTTGCTTCCAGCTACAGTTCTCGAACGCTTTGAGACCAAGAGCTTGCGGAAAAATTTGGGAAGGTCTGCTTCAGCCACTGATTGGGAAGGACGAAAACCTAAGATAATTGACGTGACCAATTCTTTGGACTTGGAGACCTAAGAATGTGCCAATTTGTTTTAATAAATTTTTAAATGTTTATTCAAATAAAATATTCATAGCTACTTTTTGTTTTATTCCTCTGCATTCACACCTTCTATATTACAAAGCACGTTCATATCAGAAGTGTAAATTTTATTGAACCCATAAAATTATAATATTTTTTGAGTTTTTAGTGCTATTGTGCAATATATTAAATTATTAATTTTCAGTGACTGAATCCTGTCTGAAGATCAAATGTACCTTGCAAATGCTAAAAAATAAGAAAACTAATTTACATACATGTTAAATGTGGTAATTTTTAAACAAGCAAATTGTCTTTGATTTATAAATCATAGTTGAGCTGAAAATAATTATCATGCCTTAAATTAATATTCACTTCTTACATTCCATCTACAGTGCTCACACTTATTCCTTTTCACCTATTTTACACTTAATTAATTTTTAAGCTTATTACTGCTCAAATCCTAATTATATATATATTTTTATTGTTTGGAAACTGATTAAAAATATTTTTGGGTGCTTATTATTATTATTATTATTATTATTTTTTGAAAAATCTGGCTACACACCTTGAACTTTGAAAGTATGACTTAAATACTTGCAGATATTTTATTCTAAGGCAATATTAAATCTTTGCTCACTAGTTTGCAGAATGCTTATTGTCTAGCATGCAAGGAAATGATTAATTTTCTGCTAAATAGGCATAGACTGAGCAGAGCATGTAGCTCTTTTCAAGTTATCCTTGACAAAAAATGAAGGATTTTTTTTACTCATTATAAATCAAATTAATTAAATCTGCAACTGTACAGCCTGGAGTATAATTAGCGAAATGAAATCTGAAGTGCAAAACCATATAAAATAATTAACAGACATCTACCTATATCCTACAATATCCAGTGAAAAAAATTTCTTGAATAACGTATTAAAATTATCGATAGGCGTTCTGCCGCATCTTTAAATGCTTATTAATATTTGTTGTACGAATAACGTGATAAAAATATTCATCTACATTCTACTGTATCTGTAAACGCCGTGGAATATGGTTTTTTCAAACTCGACATTCTACGGCGTTATTGAGATATGGATCTATATCAATTTTACAATGTCGTACAATATAAAAAAAATCTGACGTTTTTACATAGATCGATGTTTCGGAAGAACATCGATCGACGCCGTAAGCGAAGTTTTTTCGAGATCAATCGATATTGAGTGCTACTTGGGTACGTGAAGATTATTGGATCTTGAAAAGTCGAAAAATCATAAGAAATACTATAAAATCCTGAGTTTTCTGCAAACGTTTTCATTCTGAACCTCCCAATGTCTCAGAATGTTTTTCGCCCGAAGATAGAGTGAAGGAAGCAGCGATCTTTGAAATCGTAGGTGTTGACCTGGCAGGTCACCGCATTCTGAAAGATGGTCAAAAAACTTGGATTTTGATAGTGACTTGTGCTATATTCAGGGCTGTTTACTTAGAACTCTTATCATCACTCTCTACTGAAAACTTCATTTTGGGACTTAGAAGATTTATCTCAAGAAGAGGAAGACCATCAGTTGTCTACTCAGATAATGGGACTAACTTTGGAACACAGATCCTTCCAAAATTCATTGATTGGGAGAAGCTAAAGCCTGAATCCAAACTGTCATCAATTACCTGGAATTTCATAACCCCTCTGCCCCTTGGTATGGGAGATTTTGGAAACGTTTAATTGGCATGATGAAGAGAATACTAAGAAAGGTTCTGGGTAGAACATCATTGAATTACGAGGAAATGGTACAGTTCTCTGTGACTGTGAGAGAGTGCAATGAATTCACGTCCCCTGACTTATGTGTCCGATGATGCGGAGGAGCTTTCACCAATAATATCTATGATGAATACAAGAAATAAGACAGGCGGGTGTTGCTGATTTCGATATTTTAGCTCAAGAAAAATTTAAAAAACAACTTGCTTACAGAAATGAAATCTGCCAA
This sequence comes from Parasteatoda lunata, assembly GCA_949128135.1. Taxonomy (NCBI): domain Eukaryota; kingdom Metazoa; phylum Arthropoda; class Arachnida; order Araneae; family Theridiidae; genus Parasteatoda; species Parasteatoda lunata. Next base: position 91,955,632 of record OX421979.1, on the reverse strand, counting down.
AATCTTAAAAGATTCGGAGTGGAATATCTTGGTCAACTTCGAGAAACATCTTCAAAAACCAAAACTTTAGAAGCTCTGCAAGTTGGTGACATTTTTTTTATATAACCGTCGTTGAACAGCCGACCCAATTTTCGGGGTTTACGACCAATGTTCAACTCCGTAGCTTTGTAATTTTGAACAAATCCAGAAGACAAGGAAACTCCTGGATCAGTATTCCCGTAGGTATGATTTGTTATGGAAACATGGAGGACTTGGTGACTCAACAGATTTAACGTGCATCAGTCATTATTTACTACACGGGGAGTCTTCGGTTGGCGGGAATCGAAACCTCGACGTCTTGGATAAGGGCCTAGCGCCCTACTAACCGAGCTATCCCTGCCTCAAGTTAGTGACAATTTGGAATGACAATGTGAGCAGAGTTCAGTGGCTTCTCAGGCGGATTTTAAAGATTTTGATAAGTAAAGATGGAGCATGCCCCAACAACTAAGTTGCAAACCAAATCCGGAATCATAATCCCTCCTTTGAAAACACTTTGTCCTCTAGAAGTCAACAAGACAACTGGAGAAAAATTGACTTAACAACTAAAGAAGCAAGCTCCTCTCCAGTGTGCGCCCCTGCATATCCGTGCTGGACAAGAAGTGCGTGTTCCTGATCGTTTTGAACCTGTGACTTTCTGAGTTCAATTAGTCACTCCACTAAACTCAAGGAGGGGAAAATTGAGAATTCCGCGATCCCCTCTAACGGACAAATGTTGAAACATACGTTGGCGAACTCTTTCTAATGAGGAGTGTGTGGCCTAGAATTTGTTAAGAACAACGTGTTGATTTTTCATCTCTAAATAGCCATTATAATTTTATAATGGTTATTAAATATGCTTTTTAAACTATTCAAAGCACTTTTCAATATATATGATAAATTAGTTATCTACAAAAGGCCCGGAAGAAAACCAAATGGATAAAATAGAACCGAAACAAGATAAGATTCTTTGTATTGAATGAAATATAATTTTGAATTTCTAGGAGTCTTTATTTGGCATCGTTACAAATAGCGTTAAAATTAGGAAATTCTTTGTCAATATTTTGTATTTGCGATCGCAACGCTCGAATACGCCGTCTGGGGAGAAGACCGGTTCCACGCTTTTGGCCCTACCCTTTTCCCTCTCCTCCTCTTTCGGTTCTACGATATTTTCCCCCTTCTTAATATTTTTCGTATTTAATTGTCCCTTATTATTTTTTAAAATTTTCAAAACGCTTTCTTTTAGAGCTATGTTCTATGCAGTTTTCAGTTCCGTATAGTTTCCTAATTTGAAAGTTTTTAATCTATTTGAAAATCAAGAGAAAAACTGACGTACTTCCTTTTTCTGTGACGTTCCCCATGCTAATGGTGAAAACATGCGAAATGTTTCCATAGATAAAGAGTTCTGCTCTACGCCACCTATAGCCCATTTCGATCGCCAATTACAATATGGCCCTATATTCCACCCTAATGATGACTCAAAATATTCAAACTAGGCCACATAATATATCACCTCTTCATACGCCAAAACGATAGGGTGTCCAACCCTGAGTCCACCAGCCCTCCTTAACTCCCCATATCATTATCTCACCCTTCAAAGATTCAGCTTCTTATCCCTGTATTCGCCGTTGACACTGACCTAACGCGAACCACCAGTTCCGAAACCACGGTTTGGAAATATTGACCACGAGTTGAAAAGTGTATTCTTCATTATTTTTTGACCGTCTGTTTCATAACTGCGAGTTTCTTAGCCCAATGTAAACTTGCACTCCGGTGGTAGGTTTGCAGCCTTATTAACGGTGTTTGTTTTCAATTTTCATTGCTGATTCTAAAATAATTTTTTTATTGAAAAAGAAAAAAAAAGATTGTATTGAGTAATTGAATTTAAATCACTCTTTTACTGGACAGGTGTGAAATATGTTAAGTTTTGTTTTCGAACTGACTTGTGTATTGATGAGCAAAATGATTTAAGTTTTAGTATTATGATGATTATGATGTTTTATTATTATAAATATTATAAAGCCGCACATAAACATAAAAATATTACTGAAATTCAATTAGAAATACTTTCATTTCACACTATAATCAAGGGGATTATGCCTACATCATTCTCATCCTTATTCACATTTTTTTCCATTCATAACATAGTATCGACAACTTAAACCATTGAGAAGATTTTCTTTTAAAAAACCTTTAAATGAAATGTGTAAAAAAAAAATTCTTAGCTCAGATAAGCGTAAATAGACACATTCCTATTATTCAGAAGTTATAAATGACTACTTTTGTGTTACCATCTGCCAATGATAGAGAAAATTACCGTTGGGGATATGGTGAATAGGATATAAAAATTTTTTTTAAAGGCATTTGTCATATCTAAACAAATATTCAAAAATTTTAATAAAATGTTCCTTTTAAAATTTAATTATTAAAATAATTTTAAATGAAAATAAATCAGTTGTATATGCACCAGATGTCATAAAGTAGCCGGGCCATACATTAAAAAAGATGTCAACTATAGATGGGAAGTTTAACTTCATATAGTTTTAAGCAATTAATCTCTCCCAAATGATTCTATTTTTTTTCAAATATTCAACAGCTTATTTTATGGCTATATAAAATTCTAAACTTTTACATTTGAGCATAAGTTATTTGATGCAGATTATTGTGTAGCTTAAATGTTACCTCAGATCAAAATTTGTATTGATTACATAATATTTATTTCTGCACAATTTTTAACATGTATTTAAAATACTGTATATGTTTTTAATTTTATTAATGGTTTTATTTTATGGATAAAAAAAAAAAATGCCATTCGCTATAACATAAATAAAAATTTGCACACAACGCATCCGCTGTAACTCAAATCGGGGGAAATCTCCAGGTTAGAGTTAGTTAACTCTGGGTCCAACTGACACGCAGTTAAGTACATGGGGAAAACAAATTTTGAAATCTAATCTGGAGTTACTATCTTAAAACCTGTTTTGAACTGTGACTGAGAGGTAGTTTCCATGGTGAATATGAGTCTTAGGGGGGGATGGGGCTGAATTCCAGGTGCATCTAAAACTGGATGAATCTCCCAAGATACCATAAACCATGCATCATAAACCTAATCAGGCGTAGCTTTAGGATCATTATAAACTGAAACATTCCTTTGTAGGCTAGTGATCCTTTGGAAAATGTTGACAAATTTTACTTTGCCTAGCCTGAAAAAGGTGGAAGTACTATCACAGCCATTGAACGCCTTTAAAAATAACAGAAAACTATCCTCTTTCTCTTTTCCACATTCATTACATATGGAGCCGCGATGGCTCAGGGGATAGAGCGTTTACTTTCCAATGAGGTGAACCAGGTTCGAATCCCGGAGATGGCTGGTCGATATGAATTCCGTACCCGGCTTGCATCGACCACAGTGCAGACATGAAATATCCTCAGTGGTAGTCGGATCATGAGTCCTCTTGCCGTCAGGCTAAATATGGGAGGTTTTCCTCTCCATGTAACGCAAGTGCAGGTTAGTTCAATCGAAAAGTCGTCCACGAAGACAAATTTCTCGTAATACTTGATCCAGAAATTCTTTTGTCTTCTGGATTGGGTTCAAAATTACAAGGCTACGGAGTTGAACATTAGTAGTCGTAAACCCAAAAATTGGGTCGGCTGCTCATGGATGGTTAGAAAATAATATGTAATCTAGAGCTCTACATGTCTCATTATAACAGGGCTCCCACTGTATTATAAAAAGACAAGACTAAAATATGAACAAAAGAAAGTTTATATATTTAATTCTTCCTATAATTATTTAATAAAAGCACAAATATTCTTTTTAACAGTAGTCATTAGTTAGTAGCTAATGGACATGGTTCCACAGGTCTTATATAATCTCTCAGCAGCTGATCGTGGTAGGCATGAATTCTGAAGGGTTTCAACTCGTAGAATATTCTCTCCTCCATGGGAGTCAGGTTTATTTCCAGATCTTGCAAGTTTGGGAGATCAGGATTCACAACATCAGTCTTGCTTTCCTATAAAACATAAGAGTGAATTTAAGATTGATATTTCGTTAAATCAAATAAAAATGTAACATATTTTTGAATTTATTAAATACAATAACATAACCTTGCAAACATAATGACATATGTTTGAAAATATTTAATATTTTAAACAGGGATAAGTTTGATAAAAAAACCAAAAAAGCTGAAAAAAAAATAATTAAAAACCAGAAAAACAATAAAAATTCTGCAGCAAACGGTTAGAAAGGAAAAAATTGTGATCGCTTTATTACGATCACTGATTACCCGTTGGTGAAATGACTTTTTTTTCTTTTCTGGATTGATTCCGATAAACGCCACAACATTTCATATCATGGGTTGCAAAAACTGTCTCAATAGATGTTTGACTTCTTGTCGGCGGATTGGTTTTCAAATCCTGCCTATATACGTGTTTCATGATGTCACAAAATAATTTTCTTTCTGCAGTTTTTATATTTATATTAAAATCATCGTCAAGACAGTAATTACAAGTTAATAATAAAAAGAATATAAAAATAGAATTTCTGATTCTTAATTGAAACAATAAAAACATCGTTCAAATGATGAAATTCTCTTTTATTCCCAACTCATGAAGTATTTATGGGATCTCTCTGGTCCCATATTGCAAAAATAAACCCACCAACTTAATGCATAACAAAATTAAAAGTGAAAAAAAGAATTATAAAAAAATTATCAAACAGCAGTGGTCACCATAGCAACGCATGCACACTGTTTACTATTACTCTTGAACACAGTTGAAAAGTGTGTTGGCGTTCAAATAAAGTGCGCATGCCATCAAACCCAAAACAACACACATTTTGCCAATGGGTAATAGAAATATAAAATGTTATGCAGATAAAAATTTTTTGAAAAATTGTTAAAAATACTTGAAATTTGTGTAAAAAAAAGTGTGTAGGAAAAATATTATTAAGAATTCATCCGCAGAATATTATCAACGTTTTAATGAAATATATCGATGCGCGATTTTTATTTAAATTGTGAGAATATAAATTTCAGTGTATTATTATTAAATTGCGTTAATATGAATCCTGATGTGATGTTTTTAAATTGCGCGAATGTGCATGGGCGATTAGTAATTTTGAATATCATGAGAACAAGAACACCATGTGCAATTTTTAAACTGGGTGAATAAGCATAGGGATGTGTACTTTTAAATAGCGTGAATTCAAATAGCGAAATGTGAACGATGCGCAATTTTTTTAAAAATTTTGTGAATACGAACTCTATGTAAGATTTTTAAATCACACGAATATGCATCGCGATGACTAATTTTAAATCACGTTTACATACAAGAAAAAGAAGTCTTCATTGGGGGGAGGTTGATAGAACTCGAAAAAGCAGAACTTACTTTAAAAAAGCGAAAATTTTCTTCTTATCAAATTAAAAAAAAAATAAAAAATTGAAATTCCGCATAAAAGCAGAAAAATCTCCTCCATGTTTAAAGAATAATAAGAATGTGTTTAATAAAACAAGTCATTTTAGTATTTATGATTAAATAAAAATTTAGGTAACAAATGTGCTTACATTGAATGGTAAATAAAAAAAAAGATATATTAGTCTTTTTTTTTTTTTTTTGCTGAAGTAAATTGATTTTTTTAACAACCTATTTTACCCTTGGGTATTTTACCCTCAATCATAAACATGCCATTCTTACCCATGTCTAATAAACTACTCATAATCACACTTTTTGTCAATATAAACTACTTCATTTTTGTACGGCCATCAAACTTTAAACTCCTTTTAAGCCAAACATAGAAATTTTATAAAATACGGTATTGTTTTTATTGAAATATGCTTAATTTGCATTAGGACACATGCACAAAAAAAAAAGGTTTTGTGTATGAAAAATATTTTGTTTATGAAATAAAATGGTTCTTATACACACCATTGGCCAAATCAAAGGACAGACCATAATTGAACACTAGTTTTTTTTTTCTTTTTATGAAATTTGTATTATTTTCATTTTATTTACAAAACTCACAACTTTTATCCACCATAAAAACATATCACGAATCTCATATGAAATAGTTATCTATTTTCAAAAAGTCGAATTTGTCTGTGATAGTTTCAAGTTAAAAAAATACTCGCATATTTTGAAAATTTCTCAACAGAAAGTGTTTACACCGATTGAATTATTATTATTTTATAGATCACTTTAGAACCATTGACATTATCAGAAAAATAAAATTAGCAAACTATATGCGTCACAGTGATAATAAAAAATTACTTATTGAATTGATGTGTTTACGCACTTTTGGTCGAAAATGGGTTAAATAAGTGTTAATTTAGAGTCAATATTTACGCTGAATGCACAAAATTTTACCCATTTTGAAGTGTGATCATTAATAATTAGAAAAATATTATATAGCAAAGGATAAAAAAAAACAGCAAAAGGAAGTTTCTCTCCTCCTTTACCAAGGTTGATTTGTAGCAATAGAGAATGTGCAATATAATAATGATATGGTATTTAATAAACATATAGGGATATAAAATAAATTATGCTGCAGAAATGTCAATATTTAGTCAATATAGCACAAATAATTAAATATACAGATATTGTAATAATTAATATAAGATTAAAATATATTTGATTAATTTAGAGAGAATTATCAGTTATTTTACGATGAAGGTTAGTTTAAGCTATTTATTGAAAATTGGAACTAAAGAACAATTTGAAAAAAAAAAAAAAAGAAAAAAAAAAATGAAACGCATTAAAATATTGACTAAAGATAAAGAAATAAGGGAATAAAATATATGATAAGTAAATAAGAAACATTAAAGGAAAAGTGTCAAAACTTACTCTTTCTAATCTACCCCAAGAGAGAGTTCGGTAGCGTGGGAGAACTTTTTCTGCAATAAGCAATCTAGGCCTAAGAAAAGTCAAATCATTAGTCAATGATTGACACCATTTCTTAAATACGAAATTTGAAGCTTAGGATAAATTAAATTAATAAATTAATTAAATAAATTAGTTAAGTAAATAAAAAAAAATAGAATAAATTAAATTTGAAAATTTAAAAAGATAATTAGAATTCAGATCCCATATTAAACACATTTTGGTGGGTCATCAGGCTTATATGGTCAGGGAATTAGTTATTAGTCAGAATCTATCTATACAGAAAAGATATTCTATATAGGAGATATAGGAGAAAAACAATGAAAACAAGATTACTTTGAATAAAAGTTTAATTTAAGCGATAAAAAAATACTTTTTTCAGGATCTAAACAAGAGTTTGCCTGTCTTTTGATCATTACAAGCCATTGTTGCATTTATTTTGGCAGAATAAGTTTTTAACTGCCTCCTTCCAATACAAAATTCACATGTTTCAGATATTTTTAAAAATTGTCATAAATTAAAAAGCTATTCAGGGTGAAAAGTTTTCCAATAAACACATTTAACATTGTTAATAGAATTTTTATGTGGCATGATGAAAAATCAAATGATGATAGCAAACAATTAAATTTCACTCAGTTACTACAAGGGTTGAAATAAGAAAATTTAATCACTGATTTGCTAACCAGTTTCATGAATCATCATTGACTTTAATTTAGCTAAGTTAAAAACAGACAAAAATATCTTTAAAAAAAGTCATTAAGTTAAACTTCTTTGATTTTTTTTTCTTCAAGTGTGAAATTTTGAGAATTATTATGAATGTGTATTTAATTTTGTTGTACTAATTAAATTGTTTAATAACTTTTTCTTTTGTATTAATTTTTGTATTTAATTTTTGCTATTTTCTTTTCTTCAAGTGTGAAATTTTGGGAATTAGAGTGAATGCGGTTTAATTTTGTGCCCTTCAAAATTGGATTCTGTCCCGCCATGCTGTTTTATATTAGAAATAACACTGAAAAACTGTAAAAAAACTATGAACAGACATTGATGTAGGCATAGATGCCAATTTCATGAACCACATTAATAACTATAAACTATAATTTAATAGGTATAAAAAATGAAAATTTTAGCTAAGACATTTCTGTGACTAAACAAGAACAATTAACTTTTTACATTATTTGTTCAATAATTTGTTAAAAGAATACAACTAGAGGCCAGGATAGCCTGGTCGGTAGGGCGCTGGGCCCATGTCCGAGAGTTCGAGCCTTCCGGCCGAAGACTCCTTGTGCAATTGGTGACTGATGCACGTTAAAATTCTGTGGAGTCGCAAAGTCCTCCAGGTTCACATAACAAATTAATACCTCTGGAGGTACTGGATTGGAGATCGATCGCTCTCTTATTCAGGTCAAAATTACGATCTGTGGAAGAATGAATGGATGTATGAATGGGTCCACCTTATAAACAGGTGTGACGTATGATGTGGAAGAATTCGAATTCTTGGCCATAGATGGCGCCAGTGAAAAACAAGAATCGCATAGTCTGCCTTAAATTTGCTCGGTTTCACCAAGCAGGCTTGTCTGTATGGCAAGTGGCATTAGATTTATACAATTTTTTCTTTCAATCAAATAAACACTTATTAACATAAGGTTAAATAAACACTTCTTAGCTTATAATCTTTAAAAAATTAATTATTTAAACATACATGAACATCTGAATTTTTTTTAAAAAAATAAATAAAATAGTACCAAAATGTGGGATCTAATCTCAAATCTAATCTATAGTAAAGCCTTTCCCTCGTTCTCAACATGATGCGGTGGAACCAATCCATCAATTCTGAAAGCTCATAACGATGAGGCCTGTCATGAAATACATATAAATGGATTTTTAAAGAAAATACTAAAAGCAATAAAATAAAAACATACATAATACTAACACATTAACAGGAATACACACTCTCTTCAGAAAAATATTAACCATGCAATGTTGGATGAAAATCATGATTTTTTTTCCTTTAAAAAATTAAATAAATAAATTTAAATCAGATATTTTTGATTATTTTTACACTTCAAACAAATTATCAGATAAAATTTATTAATAATACTTCATGTTATTTATATACATCATAGTTGGCCAGACAGCCTTATGTGAGCCTATGCCTTCCTCTGAAGATTTCTCCATAACGACTTCTGATTTATCAATGATTCCCAATATTTTTCATTAATTGCAAAAAAAAATCAGACTCCGCTGAACCAGTCCATCTTAACCGCAACCTTCCTCGCTTTCTTGTTCCAGTGAGTCTAAAAAGCAATATGTTTTTTACTGTATTGTTTCCACTCATTCGAATCCAATTTCATCCAATTCATTCTATTTATTTTTATGTATTTAATAATATCAGGTTGTTTATAATTCTTGTACAGTTCAAAGTTAAATCTTCTTCTCCAGTTATTGTTTTCATTTACACAACCAAGTATACTCTGCAAAATCTTTCTCTCAAATATTGAGATACAATTTTCCTCCAGTTTTGTCATTATCCAAGTTTCAGAAGCATATGCCAAGACAAGCCTGACAAGAGTTTTGAAAATAAAGAACTTTGTTTTTCTAGAAAGAAACCTAGATTTAATAAATCTTCTTAGCCCATAGACAATCATAGTTATTTCTGTTCAAGCTGAAAAGCCTAAAATTTGCGGAATTAAATAAATAATGAAGAGTAAATTAGTTTAGATCAGAAATTATTAATGAAAAAAAATTTAAGTTTCTCTGAACAAAGCAAATCTTTTTCCATTATTGACATATACTAATGGCATATTTAATAAGTTTTATATTTAGGAATATATTTATAAATTGTATTGCATAATAACATTTTCATCTTAAAATCAAGCGATTTAAATCATGCCAACCCTGTTAGCAGACTGATATTCTTATCTACATAAGCAAGAGATTAAAAACCAAATAAAATAGAACCTCCTTATTCTAAATATTTCTGTTAATCTAAGTTGATTATAATTTTTTTTCACATGTAACTAAATTTCTTTTTTTTTTTCTAATTCAATAATATGGTGTTAAAATTCTGCTATACATGAGGTCTTTAAACTAAAAAATATTCTTTGAACTGCATGACTACAGAGACTTTAACATTTAATGAGAGTAATAAATAACTAATAAACTATTTGGTAAAACGTTTTTTTTTTGTTCTTTTTTTTAATAATTAATTTAAAGTTCTTATTGTTTTAACTGTCTCTTCATTTTTGTTAGTGTAGTTTCGTTTGACCATCAATTTTGCTTCTATTTCATCTAAAAGGAAACATGTTATTGCAGCAAAAAAAAAATAATATTGTAGTACAGCTAGAAAATTCATCTTCGAAAATCAATAAAATTCCACAAAAGATTCAGAATTAGATCCTGCTTTGTATGAATAGTTTTTATTATGTACAGTAAAAGATCTATATAATGAATGTACATGTAATGAACTATGTACAGTAGAAGATCTAGATTTTGTACAGTAGATGATCTATATAACCACAACTCACCATAAATCACATTAACTTTGAAGATGTGAACAATGAAAACCACAGTTAAAAAAATTTCTGTAACTAAGCAAGAACTTTTTACATTAATTGTTTATTTACTTGTTAAGAGGTTATGATTCGAAAACTATGGAAACCAAAATTGCTGAATTTGTAATTAGTTCTAATGCTGTAGAAAATTTCTATTACCCCCCCCCTGTAAATAATAAATACTTAAGTGCAAATGTATTTCAGAATTTGTATCTAAAAAAATTTTTTTTAAAACATTTTATGATTGATTTGCTACAGACTAATATCACTGCCAAGTAGGTAAGTTTAAAGATATGTGAAATAATCTAAATAACACAAAATTCTGTAACGCATTTCAAGGTTTATGTTTTAAAGATTTTTTTACAATATAAAAAAAAGGAAAGCAGTACAACTAAATGGCATAACAGTGCAGATTTTCGAAATTAAATATATATTAATGCCTATTTCACAAAGGAAATTTATTAAATGATTACATTAAAATTATATAGCAATATTAATAAAAAGTAACTTCAATAATCAGTTCATTGATGAAAAGTAAAAAAAAAAAAAAAAAAAAATTACTTGGTATTAAAGAAATTAATAGTAAGGTAAATTTTATTAAAAAATCATTAACATTAATTTTTTTAAAATTATTTTTTACTGTTTCATATTTATTTAAAAAACATAATACAGATTAATTGAAAAACTGCACAGCTGATATGTGAAATGTGGTAATCAATTTATGGAAACAATTCCTTACCCGACTGCTTGGAATGTGTGCCCTGCTGCATCAGGATCACATACAGCTTTTACTATGCCTTTGGCAACATCCGAACCATAAACTGGCTGTTTGATAATGCCGACTCCTTTCTTCCAGAGGGACATGGCACGCCAAGTTCTCCTAGCTAGGAAGTTTTTTTAAAAACATTACTAAGCTTAATAAATAAAATGACAGTACTGCATTCACCTTCCAATGAAATATTACAAAATATTAAGCCAGTGGTTATCTAAAAATGTTCTGCAGAACCTTAGGGTTAGGTATATTACTTAACCTGCACTATGTGAATGAATCACTGGCATTTATAAAGTGCATGATCTTTGCCTGTTCCTAACCTTTTTAGAGCACCAGACACTTTGCAAATCAAACAGTTTCAATATTATTTTACAGGGAAAAAAAGCAATAAATATAGCAATAAATAATTATTTATTTTTTGTATCATTTTCAAGTTTTTTATATTTTTATTATCATAATCTTCTATCAAGCCTTGAAGAAAATATACCTAATGACTAAATCATTTACATTAAAAACAATATTTAATTAATTAATAATATTAACACCATTATCATAGAATCCTAGTAAAGTAAGTGAAGATCCTATCATTAGATCAAAAGTTATTCAGGGTGGTCTATTTTATTTTTTGTGAACTTAACATAGAAAAATAATACATAAATAAATTTGAGCAATTGTGGAAAACAAGTAGACACACTTACCAATATTGTTGTAATAATAAATGAAACTGTCTTGCTGGCCCCACATATCTGATGGCCTAAATATAATGGCATCTGGAAACTCTTCCCTCACTGCTTGTTCACCTTCCCACTAAAACAAATATTTAAAAATTGAAATAGAAAATTACCTTGCTTTCTGATATATATAAATCCACTTTTTGAACCCAAGAATTTCAATGAAAATTTGGGGTAAATTTATACATATGGATACTATAATTTCTTTTGAAATTTGATTTTAAAAAAAAATTAACATAATGTATAAAACAAATACATAATATGCAAACAAAAGAAAAGTAACATTACTTAAACACAATCAAAATATTTATACATATTATATAATAAAAATAAAACTTTTTACATATCATGGTAAGGGTTCCACTCTACAAGCTTGGCTGCCAACTTTTACATCACATTACATTAAAATTTTTTACTCTATTTAGAGTGACTGCAAAATTTATAATCTAAATTTTGGCAAAATGAAAAAAAATATTTCTGCCAACAATGTTAATATCACCACCACTTCGAAAAAGTATTTTTAGAAAGAGAAAAAGTAGGGAATTCTGTAAGGGATTTTACTTTGTCTTCCTTTGACTACCAAAAAATATCATTTTTGTTACCCTCTAATGACTTGAAAATGCCTATTTCTTAAAATATTTCATTATTAAGTTTGCATTAACATTTGTCCATGAATTCAAAATAATCTGGCTCCAGGAGTGACAAGGAAAAAAGCGCCTAGAAAAAAACAGTTTTTCTTCCAACCCAATTGAAAGAAACTCTCTATTTCAAGATAAAGATAAAAGATACCAATTATTAAAACAATTTTTAAACAGTTTTATATCACAATCTAGTTTGAATTATACAGTCAAGCCTTGATCCCTCCTTCCAGCATCTTTCATTTTCCTATATGTATCATCTTGTTTTACCGGTCCAATTACAATTGCTATTCTTATAATTTTACTAATTTCCACTAAGATAGTTTCAGAAACTAAAAATTCCTGCATCTATCATTCAGAAATTTTACCCACATTTGAAAACAAATCAAGTTTTTTTTCATTTAAAGAGCAAAAATAGTAACTCTTGAAGTTAATTCTACAGTTTTGGAGAAAACACCTCAGACATCATGTGTAATATTTATGCATCATTTGTTAAAAACGTTTAAACTTATTGTATGACGGCGGTTTAAAAAATGGTTGCAGAAACCGATCAGTTAGAAATTATACCTAAACGACAATGAAACAGAACCACGATTAACGATAACATTTGCAGAAGACCTCAAAACTTTAAAACAATTAGTAACTTACTATATTCACACACAAAAAAGAACAGCAATCTATTTTAAATGTCTAAAATGTATTGTTAATGTTGAGAAAATAATTTATTCAAACCAAATAATCTATAAATTTTAAATAAATAAACATAGCTGCCAACACAAATAGGAAAAAATCTAGTAGATTTTATGAAATAAATATAAATTTCATGATAATTATCGCAAAATGTACTAAAATTTTTACACATAGGGAATTTCAGGGATTTTTATCGTTATCAAAATAGAAAAACTGCAATATTTTCCAGTTACAACATTAAATGAACTTGAAATGTTATGTATAATGTTTACTCATAATTTTGAATAGTAATGGGCATTTAATTCATCAAAGATAGTTAAAAAATTATTTAATTAATTTAAAAAGAAAGCTATGAATGGAAGTAAACATTTTAGAGCAAAAAAGTTTTAAAAACTAATATTTATAAATGAGGCTCACTTCATTATGTATAAGTAACACTTATTTAAATATTCAAGCAAGCAATAATCTGCAAAAAAAATTCTAATTCAACAGAGATTTTTTAAGGAAACTTACCCAATTTTAGGAAATTTTCTAAATTATACAAAAACCAGGAGAAACTGGCAAAATCCAGTAGTCTAACTGGAAAAACCAGTAGAGTTGACAGCTATGAATAAATATTGTTATTCATTTTTCTTTTGCATTTTAAATATTTTTGCAATAAGTACATAATCCTCACAAATGTTCGATTTTTCAGTACATATTTGCCTCGAACTTTGATGTTATTAAAAGGACAAAACGAGGTTCAATTAGTTCTCTTACGAAACAATCTCTAATAGGAGAAGAATAAGCGCATTTCAAAACAAGTATTTTTAGATTTTGAACAAAAATGAGGCAAATATTTATGTTTTGGATCGGTTAACAGTTAACTTTGATGCATCACAAAATATAAAGATGACTAGCTGTCCATTGAAATAATACGAGCAATAGTCATTGGTTGACCCACAACTCTTAACCTACATGATTGTTAAATAATGGGTAAGATTCATGATTTAAATTAATATCCGTAGATGGTGATGTGTCAATGATTTATTCTTTCTCATATTTTTGTTACATTTTTTATTCTCTCTTGTGCTGTCTGTATGAAACAAACGTTGTGTTCGTTGCTTCGTAGTCATTTTATTTTGGAATCCAAGTATCTTTACAGAACAATTTAATAATGATAGTCAAGTTTGCCCAACACTTAATATTTATCCTACAGATTTATTATAAAAAAGAAAGCATTTAAAAGCATTATAACATATTAAATTGAAAAGAAAAAAAAACATTCAAAAGTAAAAACTCACCTTTGAAGAATAAAATCTTGAGCCTTTCTTGCTTACAATGGGCACCGGGTTTTCAGACACATTCAAAGTCGAGACATGGAGTAACGTCTGCACTCCAGCTTCCTTAGCTAAACGAGCAATATTTCTTGCACCTGTCACATGCACATCCTTATACTTGAAATTCCTTGAAGTAATAAAAATAGCAAAATTTAGAATTTAATAAAAATTTAAGCTGAGTTGTTGCAAAGATACTGCTAAACACAGTCTAGAAAAACACTTTTTCCTTAAAAATTTTCAATGTGAAAGAGCATTAAAATATTGCTAACATATTTTTTTTATTATTAATAACGCACCAGCACCCCATTTTTAAATCTAATTTTCACTTTACAAAAAAATAACGTCAGGCGTTTAAGCATTTTAAATATCTAGCTCTTATTTAATTAAACTTATACCAAATGCAAATAAAAACAAACTTGAAGTCTAGAGCATTCGGCTAGGGCCATGCTCCAGAGAGATAATAAAAAAAAAAAATAATTCAATAGGAATATAAATCAAAATGAATGAATAATATAAATGAAAATTGAATTTTTTTAATGCAATTGAAAACAAATTTTGCTATAGAGAAAGAAGTCTCCACATTCCTAAGTGCCATGCACAAAAATCTTCATAAGATAAAATTAAAAGACAATATTTATTTTAACATCTTTAAATTATTTCAAATATTTTTTTCACTTTTAAGAATCACCAGTGTTATATACATAAGATATTAAAATAAATTTGTTCATTTTGAAGAATTAAATTTAAAAAGAATAAAAAAATAATAAATAAAAAGAAAAATTAGAGAGAAAAAAAATTTTTTTTTTAAGTAATATAAAGTCCTAAATAAATATATAAAAAAAAAAAAAAAAAAAAATAGCAAGAAGAATATTTAAAGAACCACCACAAGTATAAAAATGGTTCTAACAAAACAAATTTAATTGCATATAGATACATTAATTCTATAAATTTATTAGTGTTTCAGATCATTTATGGCATTGAAATTTGAAATATTTCCAAAACTTTAAGCTGTCTGTTTATAAAAACAGCTTCTTTTTAAAATCAAAAGTCCACAGAGAGAAAGTGGTTTTAAATGAAGATAAGTACTGCATTTATACAGAGCACTATTCTAGAGTTATAAAAATACTAAGAAATGTAATCGGGGCAATAACTGAAGTAGGCAAATTCTTCTTTTTAATTATTTTATACTTAACTAAGAGACTAAAATTTGAATAACATCTGGGACATATAACACTTCATTGAGCGTTAGATTATTCAAAAGCACATTTTGTTTATTCATTCATAAAAATAATAACTCACAGAGTCTCATAATCTCTTCCTATAAGATTTATCACAATATCTGAGTACTTCATAGCTTTTGCAATGCTTGCTTCATCTTTAAGAAAGAAAGGCTAAAAGAAAAATTGCATTAAGAGGCAAAGAATATTTCCAGCACTACAAACTATGTAAGAATTTCCCTCATTGTAATTGAGCACTACAATCAGTGACAATGGAAGAAAAAAAAATGATACTTAATTTAAACATGATCAATATTTGGCTTTCATATTTGTTTTTAAAAGTATCAATACTTTTGGTTGATACTAGTGAAAACTTTTATTTATATAACAATATAAATATATTAGATTGAGTTATATTTTATTTACATTTATTACTTCAGTTCACAACAATTTACAATTAAAATTTCAGATACAAAAAAAAAAAAGCTTCAATCTGATTGCTAACAATGAGGCTAGCTTCATTATGCATTAGCAATACTTATTTAAATATTCAAGCAATCAATAAGTTCTATTTCAATAGGGATTTTTTTAGGAAACTTACTCAATTTAGGGAATTTTTGAAAATGTACAAAAACCAGGAGAATTATTATCAAACCAGTAGAAACTGGCATAATGCAGTAGTCTACTGTAAATCCAGTAGAGTTGGTAGCGATGTATACACCATTTTGTATGATCAAAAGAACAAAAAATTTCGGAATACCTTTAGATTGTAAAGCACAAAAGTGATTTTCTAGAATATCAAAAAACAAGTTTTGTCATCTTTTCTCAAAATTTTGACTAACACAGAAAAACTAACAACATAATATTTGGTGTTCAAAACGGAAATAATTTAAATATAACTCAAATGAGCTAGTTCTGCATGAATTAAGACATTAGCAACAATTTTACCTTGGCCCTAGTTGGACTCAAAATTAGCTCAATATGCGTCCTTTAAGAACATGCACGGAGGAACCAATATTGGGATGTACAAATTATTTTAACACTAGACCTAGAATGGCTTATATTGGTCCTAGAATGGCCTACATAGGGTCGATACTAACTGAATACTAATAATGAAATATAGGGTGAATCTGACAATTCTAATAGGGAAATATTGGTTGTAAAATATCAAGTGAATCGATGTGGCAATATCAGTGGGCTATATGTGGGCAATATCAGAAAAATTATTATTTTGCTGCTAGGGGATAAAGTAACTCCTAAAAAAAGATATCATCTATACACACTTTGAAGACAGTGTTTTGTTGGTTTATCAGATCCTGCACTAGATCCTGGACAAAATCTTTAGTATAACAGAAAAAAATTTTTACTAACCAATTGAATACATTTTCCGGAACTGTAAAAAGCTGAATTCAACTATTTTATGAATTTTTTATTTCTTATTTGAAATATTGATTTTTTTTACCAAACATGCTTTTCATTTTTCATAACTCAAAAACTATTGGATGAAACAACATGAAATTTTGCACAATTCTTGAGAAATCCTGATATCATGATGTTTTTGATGCGGTCATTAGTTTTTTGTTACTTTATGATGAAGTTGATCTTACCTTCCAAGCACAATTAAATTTAACAAAAATATTAGCAGAGCAATTATGATATTTTTTGCAACCAAGAACATAGGTTTCTGCTACGAAGCTTCTGAGTAAAAACTAAAAGAGTAAATTTCAATTTTAAAATTTTTTATTTTGAATTTCCATGAAGATTTTAATAGCGATATTTTTTAGGTTACGAGTAAAGTTATGATAGATCATGCATAATCATGTAAGTCAAAAAGAGAAATTCAGAATTGGAAATAATATAAGCACTTACATTTAGCGAAGTAAAAAATAAATATATATAAATATATATCTTAAATCTATCATTGGAAAGTGAACGATCAATCCCTTGAGCCATCACAGCTCAACTTAAACTATTAAAACTCAACACATTGCAGTACTAGCAATGGCACCATCTGTTGAGGAATAAGAGAAGTATTTTTGCCATCAGTCGATATTTTATCACCAAAAAAAAAAAATTTTTTTTTAAATTTCTTCAACAAATAATAAATTTGTGAATATATGAGTGGACAGGAAATAGTCGTAAAATACAGGAGTCTTCGTTAAAAAACAGGAGACTTGGCAGGTATGAACATGTACAATGAAAAATAGGCCTTAATTTACTTAAATTTCTAATTTATTTGGAGAAAATAAAGTTCAATTTTCTAAAAAAGGAATCTCAATCTACCCCAATATTTAGATTTTTTTGTGGCTCAATGGGTAAAATCTCCTATTGAGAGGTGGAAAAAGCAAATTGAACGCCAGAAAGAGTCGCAGTTCTGATAAAAAGTAGAGAGTGTAACCTTTAATACTAATAATTTAATACCCTTAACAACAGCTAACTTTAAAAGATACAAAAACTGGGTACTAAAAAAGACTTAGGAAAAAAAAGAGTGAGTGAAGCTAAAACTATCCGAAAGAAACTGTGTTAGTAGTTTAGGAGTTTGGTGAGGCAAAGCCTCATTGTGAATTTAAATCATAAAACAGTTATACACATAATTATAAAATGAATTAAAATATAAATTTAGTAGAAAATTAAGCTTACTGTAAACAGAATTTGTCCCAAATCACCACACAATTTCAGCCTCAGAATATTATAGGGATCTGTTCTGTAAGGAATGACAACCTGGGTACCCATTTTTCCTAAAAAAATTTGCATATGATTTCTTAAAATAAATTAATCTAAAGATAATTCCATTCAGAAAATAAATCCTTATAATTATTTATTAGATATCCTCATAATCCTTAGAATTGCTAAATCCTAATAATTGTCTAATTATGGTTAAAAATTTTTTTTAGCAGGCATGCCGAATAAGTTTTGAGAAATGAAAGTTTCAAATAACAATTTTGTTTAAAAATTTCCTTTCTCTGAAACTATTCAACCACGTTTAATCATATTTTATTTTGTCACTTATTAAATACATAGCTAAAAATTAGATAAAAATTTGCCTTTTCAAATGTTTCACCATTTATAAATAAATATTTAGGATTAATTAAATAATGAACATTGATTTTTTCACCCATGGAATTATCTCCAAATAAATAAGTTTCATAATTGGTGAAAGATTTTTTTAAAATTATCTCAGATAGTTTCAAAGACATGGTCAAAAAGTAAAATTTAGATGAAGGCCCCCTAAATTTCGACCACTCTCCTTAACAAACTAGCGTAACCATAATTTTGATTGTTTATACTCCAATATTCTACAATTCAAATCTGTCGAAAAAGAAGGCAATACTTTAGAGAAAGTATATTTTTGGTCAGATTTTGGTTATACTTATATTTATAATCTATAGCATGAATATATGTGAAGCTGTACAGATAAATTCCTCATTTTAAATAATATAATAGATATATAAGTAGCAATTTTATCTTAAGAAGTAAATTATTGTTCCTATCAATTATTTAAAGGTATCTTGTTTCAATAATTTTGTAAAATATTTTGTCATAATTCCAAAAAAAGAAGTTTTTTTTTTTACCCATACACAAAAGATTTCGCTCTGAAAAGGAGTTGAATTGCAACGGTTATATTTTTCTATTTTTAATCTGTAAAAGTGAAGAACAATTTTTTTAAAAAGAGGGCTGCAGGAAGAAGAAAAACTCTCTTCTTGAGGGGCTTTTAGGGACTGCAGTTAATTTAGTTTTTTTTATCAATTAATTATTTCTTATATTAAGAAGGACAATATCAATTTCTTTTGAATGTGTGCTAGTTAAAGAAAATTTTCTTTTTAAAAAAATTGAAATGCTAAGATATTTTGACACCATCAATTAGTACCTCTACACTTTGGATTTTAAAAACTATAATTTGAGTGGATCTTAAAAACTATTATTTGAGTGTTTAAATTGAATTAGTACCTCAACACTTTCATTTTAAAGGTCATAAATTTGGTATTTTACCGAAATTTACAAAAATTACCTGCAAAAAATTTTATAGATTTTTTCATGCTAGCTTAAGTAGTTTTCTAGAAGCATCAATTAATTTTTGATTGGAATGCAGTGGGGTTCCCACATTAACCATTCTATAGCTACAAGTCGTGCACCTCTTAAATAATACTATCTGTCGAGAAATTTAGAAGAATTATTTGACTTTAAAATTTAACTTTAACTGCGGTGTAACCGCAAAATTAGAAGTAAAAAAGAAGTAGAATGATCACCTTTGAATTATGAAGTTGAAATTTGCTGTTCCTATTCAAAATATTAATGCATCATCTAATCTTGCTTATTACGTTTTTTATGTGAATATTAAATGTTTTCAAAAAATGGACAGGAATGGCATTTTTACTAATGCCGTCTATTTTTCAAGAGTATTGACCTTTTGAAGCAAAAGAAAAGCATTCCATCTTCCCCCGGATAAATAGTAACTTGAAGAAACGAAACAGAAAATACAGATATGGTAATTTTACCTTTAATAATGAAGTATTGATTTTAACTCTACACTATCTTTTAAATAATACCTAGTTGATTGACCACTGCTCTTCCAAGAAACCCAGATGCTCCAAAAACTGTAGCAACCTTTCCATTAAAAGAGGATCGACCATCAGTTCCTCTTTTCAGGCTATGCAAGTCAGACTTGATTTTAGGGAATTTCTTATCAACAGAATCCACAACATCACTGCTGCTGGAATATCGAACGGGAAGTTGTCGGATAACTATGAGTTGCAAGGATGAAAAAGCTGTAAATGAAACTAATTATCACTGACAAATAAATACTATTATTATTTAGAAAAACGTTTATACCATGAAACAGTTAGTAGAAAATTTGTTCTAAAAAAAATAAAATTGCATTTAAGACACTTCAAGAATTAAATACAGAACCTCGCTTATCTAAAGTATTTAAGACAGGTCAATCAAAGCCTTTGAATAATAATTTTGGCCTGGCACCAGTAGGCATTTTTGGAGATGGTCTGGGATTCATCTTTAATGGTGATCCAAAGAAAACAGTGGTGAGTTTGCACATTTCTGATTTGCAATTAGAAAATCAACATTAATATATTGTACACATTGTTTTTAATTAACATATATATATATATATACATATATATATATATATATATATATATATATATATATATATATATATATATATATATATATATATATATATATATATATATTGTAAATGTATATATTGTATTAACATATATATGAAATTAATATGTTAATTTTAATTTAGCTATTTATTTATTTAATTTTTTTTTCATTGGTATTTTACTTAAATACAATAACTAGAATGTTAAAAAATGGATTATTGGTTGGGTACAAACATAATTCCAGGTTTTTAAAATCATTACAGATAGTAAAAAAGTTCCCAACTCCTGGAACCCCAGGATTCGATAAAACACCTTTTGAGAACCACTAAGCTAATGTTGGCCAGGTATTGGACACACAATTGGCCAGGTATTGGACACAATGGCAAAAACCACAAAGTCATGTCCAGAGATCGGAAGTAACATGCTACAGTAACAAAACTATAGCAATCATTACTTTTTTATAGTTTGTAGTGTCCTACTTTTTAAAAGAACAAATTAGCATATGAGTATTGCAATGCAAAAAAAAAAAAGTAGTTTGTAGCGATTCATGGCTACAAACTACTGTAGCGATTCATGGCAACTACTTTTAATGTACATTTGGAAAAGAAACAAGGTTAAAACCAACTAATTTTTCGAATATAATTGGTGCAAATCTAATATGGTCCGTCAATGGATGCAATGAGAGCGCCTTCATGACTGAGCTTTAATAAGAATCATGTCTAATGCTTCAGAGCAGCAAGTTTTTCTTTCCCAGCAAATTAAATAATGTATTCATATTTTAATAAGTAACATAAATTTGAACTAATTATTTTATTTAAAGAACCAACTTTATATGGAAAAAAAAACATTATATTTCAAAATAAGATTAAGCATTTATTTGGTAATAATATTATTGAAATCATATTGCATGTTGAAATAAAAATATTAAAATATTGGGATATCAATAAAAAATATTGGGATATCAAATGCATGGCGCTAACTACCGTAAAATGTAGAAATATAACTTATATTTAAGATGAAATATGGTCAAATAAATTGTATCAAAAAGTGGTTATTTAAATGCACATCAAGAAACAAGTTTATCCTAATAACATAGAAATTAAAGTAACAGGATTGTTAAAATTCATGAGGCAAAAAAAAATCCTAATAATTGCAACAACAAAAAAGAGAAATATCGCTAAATTTTACGAGTTATAAAAGTAGGTTATTCTCAAATTAAATAAATCTTACAATTTTTGGGAATATTATACATTGCTAAGGCCATTCTTTCTGTTTGTCAACATTGAGTTGCCCTTAACACAAGTTTAGAAGTTTTCTAAATATAATGTTTACATGTTTTGTTGTTTGCGCTAACTTTGGAGCCTCTAAGGAACTAAACCAGAACCAGCAGTACACGATACTTCTCAACTCAACTCTCCCATATCTTCTTCCGATGATGTCGCGGCTCTAGCGTGAAGCTGTTTGTAAAGATTGAAGAAATTTAAAATTATCCAAAAAGAATCGGTATAGTAAGGTAATTCCTTTGAGTTTTTTAAAATGTCATTTGTATTATATTTCATGTTAAGATTTTGAAATATTTAATTATTTCTTTTATAACTTTTCTAAAAGGTATGATTTTGCACGTGGCGCGGTACCCAGCCTTAGTAGGCTTAAAAAAATGCAATATCAAGTTTTAGCAATTCTAAGTTATAATAATAGATTCTGTAATTTTTTGCTACTGTCTTTTATTCCTTTTCAAATTTTTTATTTCTAATGTTTGCTGTGATATAAATGAACTGTTAGACGTATTTTAACTAGATCTCGTGTAGCCCAAGTTTATCGATGGTTTATTGTCCTTGTATTAAAATTTAATTCTTATAATGATTTCAATTTTATTTTCTTCTGTTGTAGTGATTAAAAATGCCTCGTGTGCCAACTGTACATAGTAAAACCTATGTAACGCCACGACGACCATTCGAAAAGGAAAGATTAGATCAAGAATTGAAATTTATTGGTAAGTAATAATAATAAGCGTTAATTTTTATCTCAACTTTATTTTGCTAAGATCATACATTGCTGGGCGACTGGAATTATACCTTCATTGGAAATATTATTAAGACTAAATTTCATGTTCTGTTTTATGAGATCTTGTGATTTGTACCCTGTTTTCAGAGATTGTTAATTATTACTACATATTTTGGACAAAAACATCAAGTCTGAGTCCAATTTTAATCTTAAACGTAGGCTCCAACTTATTTGCTTCGTAATGTTTGTTTCATGTTAGAGATTTTTAAGTATTATAGTTTTGTGTACCAAATCCTTTTCTTTTTTTTAATTTTCATAATTATGTAAGGATTAAGTAGATAAAATAGAAAGTTGGAGATACTTTTTATCTCTTTTTGACACATTCTGCTTGTTGCAATGAGAAGCGTAAGTGAAAATGAAGTGGTTATCTAGGTTTTACACTTTATAAATTTCAAAATGTATTTAAAGTATTAAATAATACTAACTTATATACATAATTTCATTTTAAAATATTTTTATAGTATTGCATTATGTAATATGCAATTGCATTGGGCTGTACCTAAAACCAGAAAATTTTTCTACAGCATCTACATGTTCTAGACTACTCTTAGGGAAGGACAAAAAAAAGTGCACTTTGGCACATTTTGTCCTAAAAAAGCTTTGACAATAATCGAATTCTGTTAGTTAAGCACTGAGCAACTCAAAACAGAGTGAGTGAAAAGAAACTGGCCTGGCAAAAACTGGTTTTTGTCAAGCAAAGTGGCAAAAACCTATATTTTCCAAGATGAGAGAACAAAACGCATATCATCAAAATATAAGTTGTGCTGTCTCCACATAGCATAACAGAACACTAGTTTTGAAACAATAGTGATATTTTTTAAAATCATACATACCAAATGTTATTATGAAGTAGTAAGAAAGAATACAGTTTTTTAAAAAAGCATTTATTTAAATATTCTAAAATGAAAAGAGGTCAAAAACTTTCAATCTTTTAAAAATTATTACCCTTCTATTAGTTATTACAGGATTGCCACTCCACAGGGAAAACCTGGAAAATACAAGGAGTTTAAAAGTCACCTAAAGTGGGGAGAGCAGGGAATTTGAAAATCACCTAAAATATCAAGGAATTTTGTTTTTTAAAAGTTTGTTTTTTAACCACTCAAAGCATAATTTATGGGATATTTAACTGATATTTCAGTTATAATAAACTATTTCATTTACTATAGCATTGTTTAAGTATGTTCAGTTGTTTTTTTTTGGCAACTAAAACTAAAAAATATAGTTTGCCCCCAATATAGCTCACACAAGAACACATTAATTATTGTTTCCTCTTAATATATTGTGTTTAATTTTTATAGGGAAAACACAGGAAATTTTATTTCTAGATTTGAGTGACAACCCTGTGTTAATACTTTGTGAATAATTTTCTCATGTAATGTATCAAAATTATTATTCCTTGTGATTGATTTAAATTTGTTTCAAGTATTTTGTGATAATATTAAATCAGCAATTTAGATAATTTGGTATTTGCCAGTTTTTGCCACTGTCCTGGCAGAAAACCCTTTTTGTCTGCAATAACTCCAACCCTGGGTACTGTTTATCTAAAAAAAAATATTAGAATCAATCAGTTAATAATCTTTGGTTCCAATATTAACTTAAAAATTTTGCAGTTATTAGTTAAATGAAAAATTAAACCATTTTTGGGGTAAAAGTTTTTTTTATATATATTGAGTTTTATTTATACATTTTATCACATGTTTTGGTTGGTAAGTGTAGAAAAGCTAAATAAATCAGTTTTTTTGCATCATAATTTTACTAACTTTGCTCTGACAAAAAAATATAAGTAGGGATATTATAATCTGTCATTAAGTTACTATATCCACAGACAGTTCACTATAATGGGGTTAGGCTGTCTCAATTAACTATAACCTAATTCTGACTATAATGTAAATAGTTCTAAAATGTTAAATTCTTTTTTAGGTGATTTTGGATTAAGAAACAAGAGAGAGGTCTGGAGGGTTAAATATACTTTGGCTAAGATTAGGAAAGCTGCTCGTGAATTGTTGACTCTCGATGAAAAAGATACTAGGCGTCTATTTGAAGGTAATATGCAAAACCTTTTGTTTAATGTAATCTTATAATAAGTAAAATGTGTAGCTCTTGAGTATATTTACCTGTTTGAACTGAGAGTTTTTTAAAATTTATGATTATTTATGATTAAGTATTGTCATGTGGAAAAAATTAACTAGATTGTTGAATGTTCTCCGCTTATTACTTAATGTAGTAATTCAGTGTTTTCTTTGTCACTATTTAAAGCTATCTGGTATTAACTTTTCTGTTATGCCATGTGGTTTGGCACATGGCATTTTTCACTTCAGATTTCGTGTAGTGTACAGGATCGGTCATAAGCTTAGAACATTTAATGTGTTATACTTTATGGCTTATGTATTACTTATGTTATGTTCCAGGTTTTTGTATTCTTCTAGAATCTGTGGAACAGTGTCAATTTCGTTTTCACCCATTTAAATAGTTTCTCTTTGTAATTGTTTGACATCATTCCTGTTCATGGAAATGAAAAATATCTATATTTACATGTTTTTAACACGTAGATAGAGAATCTTGAATGCACACGTTTTAAAATCTAAAGTAGTGATAAGTGTGCACGTAGTTGTAATATTAAAAATTACACATTGCAATTCACTTTCGCACGATCAGAAAGTTATGCATCATTTGTATTTATGTTATTTTAAATTGGATATCATGAATTGTATTTTTGTGGTTATAAAATGCAATGGGATTCTTGTAAGTTCTTTCTTGAACTCATTGCTATAAATGTTGTTATCTTCGTTGGAATGTAATTTAAAATTAAATGCTAGTTTAGGCAATTATCTCAAATATGAAACATATATTTTTTAAATCATATGGTTTAAATCGGTCATGCTCAACATTTTTGTGTGAAGAAAATTATTAGCTATTATAAATAAATAGTATTAATAATTAAACATGGTTAAGTTACAAGTGGTCAAATGCCCAAATTTTAGTGTGTAATATAGTCGGATCCCGTTTTAGCGAATTCCATGGGACCAAAGCTATTTCTACGCAATAATGAAAATTCATTATACCGGTGTTACGAATTTTCAACATTTTTCGTTACATTGGGATTATTCGTATGAAAAATCAATTTACAGTTTTGATATTATATTTATTAAAAGAGCGCGCAAAACTATTGTAAACAATGAATTTATGAACACTTACTAATTAGGCAGATACATAATCAGTAATTTTTTCCTGAACAAATGATTTAGAACCAGTAGAAATTTAAAAAATTTCCAAATTATGCACATGTTCAAACAAAGTATCTGAAAAGTTTTTTTGTGCCGATAAATATCTCTTTACAGCTTCCAAATTGGCCAAGGCTTGTGAAGCTGTAGGTACATTGTTTTCTTCTGGACATTCTTCATCATCGCTGCTTTCCGGAAGTTCTTGAATCATACGTACAGTATCATTGTCTGTCAATGCTTCGCATGTTCTAGCATCATCATCTGCAGTCAGAAAATCGTCAAGACTGACTTCGTTTGGCACTGATGTTTCTTTTGTCACACGTTCCCATAAAGGCTGCAAATCGATGATAACATCATTAATTTCATCGACTGTTTCATTGCCAATTGCTGAAATTAAATTTGCTTCTTCCATCCATTACAGATGACTTTTTGGCTTATGTCTTTCCATGCTCCAGCAATCATATCCATTGCTTGCTTTACATCTGGTTTCGTAATTGCTTTGTTTCCGCTTTGCCTTTCCCTTAAAGCGTATGCCTTTCCCTTTACCACTTTAATTATACGCTGGTCAAGAGGTTGTAAAATTGACGTACAGTTAGGAGGAAAGTATTCGATGTGAATACATTCCAATTTTGGTGGCTCATTGTGGGGTGAACAATTATCAATAAGAAGGAGAATTTTTCTTTTCTCACATTTCATATCTTCATCACGCTTAACCAACCACTCGTTAAATATTCCAGTCGTCATCCACGCTTTGCGGCTAGATCTATAATCACAAGGTAGTGAATTTACATTTTTTAGGCGCCTAGGTTTGGCAGATTTGCCGATAACCATAACTTTTCTCTCTTCAGTGCCTGGCATATTGCAGCAAAACAAAGCGGTTAAGCGCAGTTTGGAATTTTTGCCTCCAATGCATTTATCCTTTTTAAACGCCAAGGTTTTGTTTGGTAACAACTGAAGAAAAATTCCCGCTTCGCCTGCGTTGAAAACATCAGAAGAATCATAAGACCTAATTGCATCTGATATTTTTTCTGATTTCCAGTCATTCGCGGCTTTTAAATCAACAGGGTTAGCTTCACCACAAATTTGCTTTGCAACAATACCATGATGTTCCTTGAATCGATTCAACTAACACTTGCTTGAAAATTTTCGTTTCCAAAAGTTCTTGCAAATTCTAAAGCCTTTTCACGAATTAGGGGCCCGGAAATTAGAATGTTTCGGGAGCGAATATCCTGGAACCATATAAAAACAGCTGCATCTACCTCTTGAAAATTTGTAAGTCTTATCTTTTTTTCTATGTGTTCCGATCATCCTGTGATACTGATTGCACTTGCTGTTCCAACTTCATTCGATTTTTTATAGATGGGGATAGTCCATTGTTTGTCGCAACGTCAGCTTTTTTTATCCCATGATCAACTTCTGAAATAATTTCCTGTTTTTCCTTAATGGACGATTGTTTACGCTTTTGGCCACTCATTATGCTTAAGAAGGAAAATAAAATGCTTGCAAACATTGAAAGCAGACAAACTGATTTAACTAACCTTCTCCTATTGAAGTTGCACACCCCTTTTACACCTTGAATTCTTAGAACAGCTCCCCCCCCCCCCCCCCCCATTTAGTCTGTTATAATTCAATGAAGGAATTGTTCTGCTAAGGGATTGAATAGAATTCCCTCTTTTAAAAGCATGTGTATTTTGACTTCTTGAAACATGAATGAATCAATGCAAGGGTCAACTCTGGGTGGTTTCTTTCCAGTGATTCTTCTTTTTTTGACAGGTTTTTCACATTTGAAACTTATTAGTATTTTAAGGGTGATAAAACATTTCATTTCTGAGAACATTTTTGATGAAATGTGTCTTGTTCATCAAAGAAAATAAGACCTGGTGTTCATTTTCGCCTTCGCTAAATCGGATAGTTGATGTCGTAATATCGGTATTTTTTATACATTGTTCACATGGAAATACATTTGGGGATTCGGAAGATATTCGTTACTTTGAAATTTTCGCTGTTTCGCAAAAACGGGATTCGACTGTATATGAAATAATTATAGATTATAAAAAAATTTTATATTAGAATTTTATCCAATCCATTGAAACTTCTTTCCTAGAGGGGAGGGGGGAGTTTTGAAGCCTTTTGTACTCATTCTTAGCAGTTCAGTTTTGTATGAATAAGACCAAAAGGAATTCAAGCTAATGTATGCATAAAGTGGCATATTTTTTGGGTAAGTTTTGCAAAAAGGTATTTTTTTAACAAAGAATTTTGTTTGAATTTTTTTGGCTAAAAGTTTCCTCATGACTACCTGCATTTCCCCCAAAAACCTTGTTCATGCAATCAGACATATTGATATCATAAATAACAGCAAATATTAAAGAGTCAATTAAAATATATATATTGTCAAACTCCGGGGAGAAAAAAACAGCCTAAACTGTGACTTAAAAGGATTAAGATCAATACTTAACAACTTATAGTTATTGCTTGTAATATAAACTGAATGGTTATAATATGTCTTAAAATATTAAGATTACCATTAGAAAAACAATTGTTTCAGTAATCTTAACAAAAAAATTTCTGTGTAATACAAATTAAAATTATTGTATATAATTTAAGTATTGAGCATGATTTACAATCTGTTTTACACATTTTAGGTAATGCTTTGTTGAGGAGACTCGTCAGAATTGGTGTATTAGATGAAAGCAGAATGAAGCTCGATTATGTGCTTGGTCTGCGCCTTGAAGATTTCTTGGAAAGACGCTTGCAGACTCAAGTATTCAAGCAGGGTCTTGCCAAGAGCATTCACCATGCTAGAGTTTTAATTAGACAAAGACATATTAGGTGAGATTCTCTAAGTTTTTCCAGCAATTCAGACTATTATAGTTGGCCTACTGTGGCTCAGGCGGGAGTACAGTGTTTCCGTTGCCTTTTAATATATTGTATAAAATACGTACATGGAATTTTTTTTTTCCTTCCTGTTTTTAGTGGCCAACCTGAGTTATTATAAAATAAAGATTTTATGAACTTTTCGTTAATTTACAAAATTAATTGTTGTTTCATTTATGGTTCATTATTGGTGACAATCAGAAGACTAAATTCCATCTATTAATAGGTATCTCTTTCCCATTTGTTTCTTTAAATTAAAATATTAAATTTTAATGAAGTGATTTTTTTCATTAATTACTGCAAGATGACCAGGTAATGTTACTCCTGAACGAAAGGGTGGTTCTGATTTAAGCGCCTATCCTAAACAAAATTTGTACTATTTTGTACCTAAATTTGCTTGAGTTTTCATGTTTCTCCTTTGTTAAAAGCTGGCCATGGTCATGTTGAGATTATTTTTAAAGAGCAGAAATTCTTTGGGTAAAGCTTACGATAATGGGTGAGCCATTGTCATGGATACTTGCATTTTGAAGTCAGTAAGCTGAGAATTATAGTAAACAAGGTGCTGATTCAATTAGTTAAAAAAATAATTATTAAAGTTCTCCTAATTTTTGTATTGATTACTAATGTTACTAATGCATAGTGATTATGGAAATCAATTCAAAACTTTTTGTTCTAGGATATTTGGTTCATTTTTTATTCGGAGCTCTCTTTCTAAATTTAGAGGGGGGGAAATCTTAACTGTCTGATGAATTAAATTCATGTTAATGTTTTAAATTATGGGTAAACGTAATACATAACATTTCAAGTATGTTTAATGTCAATCATAACTGGATTTAATAAAATCTAATGATTTTTTCCTATCCTTGTTGAGAGCTGTGCTTGTATGAATGAAAAAATGTTTTCAATTGCTTTTTTGGATTTTTCTTTTATGTTATTGTATTGTATGCTGTCTAGAATAGGTTATTTTTCTTTTGTAGGGTAAGAAAGCAGGTTGTAAATGTTCCCTCCTTCGTTGTCCGTTTGGATTCCGAGAAACACATTGACTTCTCCCTGAAATCACCCTTCGGTGGTGGACGTCCTGGACGTGTAAAGAGGAAAAACACAAGGAAGGCTGCAGGTGGAACGGCCCAAGAGGATGAGGAAGAAGATTAATTGTTTTGTTCAATTCTAATAAATCTACCAATCCAAGTTTTTTGTACTTTTTGTTTCGTTTTGAGAGCTTCAGATCTCTAGAATTGTATGAATATCAATACTCTATTCGTTGGTTCGTACCCCCTCTATGGTTAAATTGTGACTTTTTTTCTCCTTAAGATGTAAAAACACTGTTGTAGTAAGATTGCCAACAGATTGGCAGCTCTTGATAAATAAAGATAACGATAAAAAATTCACGAATTAAAGGGGAGAAATCTGGTAAACCCATGTTTATTTGTTTAGTTAATGGTTTAATTTATAACTGACATAGTAATATGTATTCCGTATTATAGCTAATATCAGTGATTAATATTGATTAGATAATTTATATATCGGCAAGTAACAAACCATTGGACAAATTATATGTAAGCTTATCTCCTAGATCAGGGATGGGCCAACTATGGCCCACCGGACGGTTTTATCCGGCCCGCGGACAGAATTTTAACTTGCCGATCCGTGGCGAATATATACAATATACATAATACATCCATTTTCTTGTCTACTTTGTTTCAAGTTTTTTTTTTTTGTTTCTTTTTAACAAAGTACTGATGACCTTTTTACTTTCTCTATTTTTGTTCTAGAAAAAATAAATTGATGGAAATAGTTAGAATTGGTAAAATGTTGAAAGTAGAAGTTCTTTATAGAATAGCCGTAGATTAGCTCCAACTAGTGTTTGTCTTTCTCGAGGAGAAGACATATGGAATCTAATATAGGTGAATTGTACTTCGCATGAAGCAGAATACGCATTTTTAAGTTGCAATGAGCGGATTTTTCTGCCGGCTTTAGTTCTAACATTATTTACTGCGTATGGAACGATTGCACACATACAACGTCATTGTGAATAATGGTGAAAATATTAAATGTATAAAATGGCTACTGCTTTTTTGAGTTATTTGTAAAAAATTTTAACCCCAAAATGGAAACTAAAAAATGCAAAGTTGATGTAGAGTGCCATGCGTTCAATGATGAATTGTTTTTAATTTATTTCAGAAGTTAGAATTTTTATTTTAAAAGTTTTTACTCGGCCCGCCAAACTTTTTTTTCTTGATTTTTGGCCCACGACCAAAAAAGTTTGCCCATCCCTGTCCTAGATAGTAAATGTGAAGCCAGTTAACTGACTTTTAGTATGAGTTAATAACCATCAATTAGGATTATAGTTATAAGTTATGTTAAGAATTTTACAGTAGTTTGTATGTGCACTTTTAAGATCAAAATAATCATTTTTTCATATAAATTGAAAAAAAATTTTTTATGTTTGAAGATTGCAGAAATCCAGAGGAAACACAAAAATAATTATCAAGTATGTATATATTAGAATAGAAATGTTATAAGAACCACTGACAATATATTGAATACACTAGTGTTTAATCTGCCGAGTTAAATTGGCATGATAGGTTGGTATAGCAGAAGTAAAGGTGCATAGTTAAATGTTAGCATTTTATTCGGGTTCTCGTGTCGTGCTTGTTATCAATTCATAAGAATTGTAATCTTACAAGTTGTGTTGCAACAGTCAACTACGACTGTGTTCCATTTTTTAACAAAATTTAAGTTGCAATATATTTCATAAGCTCCATAGTTTTAGTAAGTCACATTGATCTGATAAAGATGTTTAAACAGTTAGTTAAAGAAGTTTTAATTTAAGATAGGCTTAAGGGCAAGGTATTTGTTGTAATTTAGGTGTAGTCCTACGTTTTAAGCTTCTAAATCTGAGCTAGAACAACAGCAATTGCTCAAATGTTTGGATTTGTAGAAACGTCGAAGAGTTCTTTTAAACTTCAAACCAATGTTTGGATTTTAACTTCATTAAAACTGTTATCAGCTATTCGACAAGTTTTTTAAATAGCTAATTTAAGTTACGATTAGTCAAGATATTTTTATAATCACCGTGTCTTACCTTTTTGTAATGCAATCGAATGAGATAAGTTGATGGGACGAATTTATTGTTAAAAAAATTGTTCCTGAATTACCGCAAAGTAGTGCAAATTGGATTTTTGAGGGCATTTTTCTGTATCAAAAGATATTTAATAGTAAAAGTTATGGTTGTAACTTTTCATCATTTGAAAGTTTTCAGTTCAATTTAAATCTGAAAACTAAAATGACTTTAAAGGCAAGTTTTTTGTTATTGCATTTAATCGACACCAACATTCAAATCTCTGAATCAACTTTTTATTAAAAATCTTCCCTTTTTTATGCCATAGACAGATCTGTTTTCTTTTATAACTTAATGTACCCGTAATGTGGATACATTAAATTTTTTTCTTTAATTTAATATTGAGGGTTTTTATTAGTATTTTTATGTCCATTTTGTTGATTTTTCTAGAGGAGGTGTATATCTCTTGATTCAGGTAACATGTATGGCATTAATTTGAATATTAGTAATATTCTACTGAATAAAGTTAAATTACAAAACTTTAAAGCTAATGTGCTAACATTTTTGTTCAGTAAATTAATTTCTAGCAATGTGTTACGAATTTAGCTCATCCTTTTTTTAAAAAAAAGTTTAATAGTCTATATTTCTTTCTTAGAAATTTGTTCTGTTCACAATACATTAGGGGGTTTTATACATTTTAGTGATGCCTGAAAACTCCCTTTTGTACTATCGTTTCAACTTGAAATATCACTCCCGATTGGCTTTTTTGGCCTATTTGATTAAAGCAGAAAAATACATAGGAAACAGTACTTAACTTTTCTGTATAGCAAAGATGTGTAAAAAAGAGCTCGTACAAAATTATATTTTTTTGTACATAAAACGCTTACAACTTCTAAACTATGTTGGTCACATATAGTTGCATCGGAAAATGAATATTACATGTTCATATCAGGTAGCAATATTAAGTGTATACATTAGTCGGTGCTAAAAAATAAAATAAAAAAAGGTATTGTTTTATACATAAAAATTCTTTCAACTTTTTGTTCTATTGATTAGTGTATAATACACGAAAGCAAAGTCTTACTGTTTCAGATAACAATATCAGAAGTGTAATTAGGTTCGTACAAATTGGTACTTTTTAAACAAAATCCTTTTTACTTCTAAACTATTAGACTGTCTTGGAATTTGTCTCATTAAATTCACTGAGAAGATATATAACGAAAAATATTTCACAGGAAATATGCTCCCTGCCCCCCTATTCTGTAAGCATTTTCAGGCATTTATAATAAAACTTTCTGTGAACGAAAAAAATCTTGGGGTATTAGTATTTGGTAAAAAAAAATCTCATTTTACTGGACTATTAAGATTTATGGTATAAGAAAATCGTATTAGTTTCTTGTACCGAATTTAATAGATTTTCTAATACAAATTGGATATAAATTTGTCCCGCAGTGGACTGATCGTTAAGACACAGTTCACCGAAGTCAAGCATCACTGACTATGGTCAATGTGTGGGTGGGTGACCACTGTCTGCATAGGGACCGGGGGTGTGCGGTATTGGTGCTCTACTTCACCTGCAGGTTGTCGGTCTACTGAAGCGAGGATGCCATCCCCTCCTGTAGAGGATCAAAATTGTGATGGCATGTCTTCAGATCATCCTAGTGATCGCCAATAGCCCATGGCGGATCACTGGGGTGTCGCGCCACTGAGTTAGGTGACTCATTATAGAACATTTATTGTATCAGTTTTGAATATTTAATCCATTTAAAAATCTATGAAGCGTAAATTTAGACACCAGTTTTAAATTTAACCTCACTTCAATTTTGAATTTCTGAACACCCTCCCCCCACACACGCACATGGAAAGGTTATACCAGCGTGCTTGAGTTAGCTCAAATGCTTGATAGAGGAGAACCATATTATAACCGTCGTTGAATAGCCGACCCAATTTTCGGGTTTACGACTACTAATGCTCAATTCTTTGGCCTTGCCATTTTGAACCAGAAGACAAGGGAACTCAGTGGCGTACGCAGAATTTTTTGAAACTACTGAAAGAAATGAGAGTATGTAACAAAGCACTATTAATTCCCTAATTTTGTATTTGGACAACATTGTTTAGTTAAATTTTGATTTTTTAAGTTTTAGAACATTTTTTTTATAATAAGAGGTAAAATATTTTATTTTTATTAAGAAGTAGGAATTAATCAAGCCAGAAAAAACTACTCGTAATGTAACAGCTACCTAAATAATGTAATGTGAATATTCTACAGAAAATCAATGATTTTGACCAAAAATTAGGGAATTAAACCAGTATACAAACACGCTAAAAATGTATTGATTTATACAGTAATATCCAAACGACGGGTTTTTTTGCAAGTTCATTTAAAATGTCTTCTACAGCTGGGGTAAATTTTCTATGAATGTTTCACAGCGCCAATACATTCATTCTATTATTACCCGTTGAATTGCGTAGATAAGTTTTTAAACGGCGCTAAGTCGATAAGGATCTTTCGTTTGCACTCGTTGAAACTAGAGTGCCTAAATGAAACAGGTAGAACGACCAATATTTCTAGGAGTTTGAAAATGTCAGGTGTTATATCTTTATTGCACATTCCAAGAGCATCTGCCTCAGTTTTTGGAACACTACCTCCGTCTTCACTAATCCTTTTTATACCAGAGTTTTAGTTCAAACTTAAGGCTTTTTTTACAGGTATCCAAATCTTGAGCGTAAAATTCCACTAGTGCTTCAAAAGCCTTTAGGTTTGAAGGTTGGCAAATGAAAGGCGGGTGTCGATGAGGGAAAATTAGCACGATTTTTCTGTCTTCCCGTTATTCTAGGGATTTGTATGGAAGATTCAATGCTTGTTTGCATAAGAGAAGAAGAGCTGAATATTTCAGTGGCATTTTCACGCATTAAATTTAGTTCTTTAATAACATCTTGATAAAGACATTTCTCGTGCTCAGAGAATCGCTCTACTGCTTTTTTTCCAGTTGTCAAATTTTACATTGCGCACAGTTGACCTAAAGGTTGCTTGTTAAGACAAAACAGATTTAGCGACGAGCTCCGAAAGACAAGCGGCAGAGATAACTCTTAGTCTGACTAACTAACTTCACTGTACTCCGTGTTCCCCCTTTTATATAATTTTTCACCACATCTCCAAAATTCTCGAATTGTCTCAAAGACGACTGAACGTTTAGAATTCCAGAATCATCGCGTAAAGATCTCGCGAATGGCAGCCAGTCTCGAAAACTATCGCGACTGGCAGGACAGAAAGGAACCAGTGATCGGGGCTTGCCTGTAACAGTATCGCGTGAATTTGGTTTCAAAAGTACAACCCTATTATAGTAAATGTTTTTTCAGTATTCTGAGAAATACCGTGAGAAAAAAAAAGTAGGCATAAGGCAAATAAAAATATATAGTCTTAAAAAATAATAGCCCGCATAATTTCTACAATTTTTTTTATTTTTGCCATTTTGTCTGAGCTCAAGGGGGGTGTTTAAACCCCTCCCTTGCGTACGCCCCTGAGGGAACTCCTGGGTCAAGTATTAAGAGAAATTTGCCTTCGTGGAGAATTTTTTGATGGAGCTAACCTGCATTACGCTGGTATTTTAAAAACTTCACCAGTTAAGATTATATTTTTTCGTAACAATGAATGAGAAACAATGGGGCGCACGTTTAAGTTTTCGTCGCATATCAAAAATAGTATGACTTAGGCAGTTGCCGCATTTTGAAGAAATGCCCCTATTACAACGTCAATTAGAATAAACTGCTGTTTTGAAGAATTTTTTTAGATCATTGTGTGAAAATAAAGAACAAGTATTTCATCCGATTAGTGTAGGCGTTGTAAAATAGAAATTACCTAATTATAATAAATGAAGGCGCCTAGTTTCAGCAAGACTAGGAGGACTAAGCCTCTTAGGGGGAGTATTTTAACCATGGAGACTAGAGATCCATGATTTTAACACTTTATTTTTGATGTTGAATAATTATAAAAAATTGTTTATGGGTATTTTTTAACATCGGGGAGATGGTTAGTCTGGACAATTTTAAAAAAAAAAAATTGGTAAAGACAGAAGCTTATTAATCTTTATTTTGAGCATATGAAATAATTCAAGCATATTTGGCAAATTTAGACTCCCCTTTCCCTCTATAAGTAAATCACAAACTCCTTCTCTTGCTTACATCAGAGAGTCGCAACTCTCAGTTTAAATTTTTTTTCACAAAAAGAAAAGGAAAAAAAAAAAAAACTTTGCTTTTGTCTACACTAGCACTTTGATATGGGACACGTCTTAAAACTGATCACTAAGTCTATTGTAGTTTTTCAAAGGAAGCAATAATACATTCAAATTAGGAATAACGATAGAAAAAAATTATAAAATTTTGAATACTTGGGAAAATACTCATGAGGTCTAGCAACGAAAAAAAAAAGTTGCCCTTGAGGGCGCTGCTTCCTCTTTCTCCTCTAAAACTATCATTTTTAGCTACATTATAAATATTATTTCATTTTTCATTCCATATATTTCCTTCCTATATTTCATTCTATATATTGCCGATTTGTTATAAATAGTTAGTCATAGACATCCTGTTCAATTTATCGGTAAATTGGATAAAAAATTGAAAAAGTTATGGTGCCCTTAATTTGTTGCTGTTGTTTCTAACCCCACTTGCCAATGCCAGCAAGTCTGCTATGGGAATTCAAGCGATTTTAAAACAGAGGGTGCGTTTCTTGTTTTTTGATTTGCGCCATCTATGTCTAAGAATATGACTTTAGCCACACATACGACACAGTCCGTTTTACCGGGTGGACCTATTTATGCTCCATTTATTCATCCATAGATTTTTTGACATGAACCAAATGACGATCAATCTCAATTCAGTACCCTCAGACGTATTAATTTATTATGGGAACTTGGTGACTCTGACAGATTTAACGTGCGCCAGTCACCATTTAATACACGGGGATTCTTCTGCCGGTGAGATTCGGTCTCACGAACATGAGCTTGGCATCCTACCAACCAGGTTATGCCGGCCATCCTTAATTTCCAAATGTTCTTATGTTATAACCGTCGTTGAACAGTCAACCCGAATTTGGGTTTATGACCATCTTCGTAGCTCCAGAAGGCAAGAAAACTCTTGGCTAGTATTGGGAGAAATTTGCTTTCGTAAAGGACTGTTTGATGGAACTAACCTGCAGTTGCGTCACATGGAGATGAAAACCTACCACGTTTAGCCTGATGGCAAGGGAACCGTCTACCACTGAGGATGTTTTAAGTCAGCGGTGTGATCGGGCGAGGAATTCATAAAGACCAGCCATCGCTGGGATTCGAATTTGCAAATGAAATTTTTCTTATTTTATAACAGTCGTTGAACAGCTGAGTAAATTTAGGGTACTAATGTTCAATTCCGTAGCCTTGTCATTTTGAACCCGATCCAGAAAACAAGGGGACTCCAGAATCGAGTATTGGAGGAGGAAAAAATTCCTTCGTGGAGGTCTTATTGATGAAACTAATCCGCATTTGCGTTACATGGTGAGGAAAATCTTCTACAGTTAGCCTGACAGCAAGAGTACTGTAACCCATGATCAACCACTGAGAATATTTTACGTCGGTACAAGACAGGTGTGGAATTCATATCGACCAGCCATCGCAGGGATTCGAACCTGGTGCACGTCTTTGGAAGGAAAATGCTCTAAAGCCACCACGGCTCTGCAAATGAAATTGGTAATGTTTCAAAAGAGGAAAAACAGTTTATTCTTAAATTTTGCGCCTCTTTAAGCCTTCGTCTGGGGATTGATGTCTTCTTTTGTCCATTACTAGGATCTATATACGTTTTTTTTTTTTTTTCCTAGCATTTAATTGATTAAAAACTTTATTTGAAAAAAATAAAAAATTTTTCATAGAGTACCTAAAAATTAAACAGAAAAAGAGAGGAAGTGGGAGCTTTTTTGTTTGACGTATTGCTAGACTATGGATATTTTCCCAAAGTTTCAAAACTTTATTAATATTTTTCCTTTTCATCATTTTTGGACCTGATTTGAATGTATAAGATATGGTACTAATTTTAGTCTAAAAATGCAGTCTTTTGTAAATAATCTTAGCAATATTCATAGTAAATTAATGTTAAAGCCAAATAAACACATAAATGTCAACTTCTCTTGAGCAAATGTTATTTACTATTTGATTTTCAATACAATGAATTTCATTTGGCCACCACGACATGTAATCGATTTAATATTTATACATAGAATAATTGTAGGCTAAAGTTTTTAAGTAATGGCAAACAAATTTCGCTTGCTTTAACTGTTCTTGCTTTACCACTTTAAATATTGCAAGAATCTACAATTTCCACATCTGTACGGTAACTATGTAAATATTGTATCGGGGTTCCTATAGCCATTGGAAAAAATTAATGGTAATAACTTCGACCATTATGCTTTTGAAACCTGGACCATATCTTGTACGGATGAAGCTATGTTGGGTACCTTTGAGAGAAAGGTCTTGAGAAGTATTTATGGAGCAATTAAAAAAAATGGTGTGTGGGTTACAACAGTGGTTACCAACTGGCGGGCCGCATCCGGCCCACGAAGCCTCTTTTTGTGGCCCGCGAACCAAAATAATTTAGTGGTCATTTTTTTGCAGACAATTTTCGTAAAAAATCTATATGGGTTTTAAATACTTTTAAGCTTTATATCTTAACAATTTGATATCTGTTGCACATTAATATTTGATATCTGTTGCACGTCAATTGTGTAAAACATAGGTGCACATTAAAGTTATTGTAGACAGGGTTTTTTAATATGCAATTCAATATTTTTAAAAATCTACTTCTTATTTTAATTTGTAATTCAATACTTTTGTTTTGTACAACTTGATAAAAATCTGACAGTAATATTTAAAGTTCCTTCAAACAAAAAAGAGTCCTATATAAATTTTGATAAAGTTATGGCCCGCCATTTGACTGGTGTTTTTAATTGCGGCCCCCGACCCCATGTAAGTTGGAAACCCCTGGTTTAGAAGAACAAATTTAAAGCTTTAGCATTCATATAATGAACATGACATTATTAACTTTATTAAACGACAAAGAATAAAATGGGCATGTAACGTTATCAGAATGGATGATACCACAAAAAGAATTTTCAACTCCAGACCACTTGGCACACGAAAAAGAGGCAGGCCGAATTCAAGATGGTCTAGAAAAAAACCTTTTGCTCTTAAAAACTGGAAAACGCTGGCAGGAAAAAGGTTAGCCTGGAAAAGACTTCTTGAGAAGACCAAGGCCCACCCTGGGCTGTCGATCCATAGACGATGATGATGAACTTCCACCATTTGTCACCATCACTTAACAGGGTGCGGCAAAAATAATATTACAAAGTTATTGCGTCATAGAATAGAAGTCCGCTAATTTGTTTTTAATTTGTGTGATCACTTCTTTTTATCTACCAATAAAAGAGTAAAATATTTTAAAATATGTCTGTTATTATTTTTTTGGAGAGCAAAAGATCTGCTAGTTAAGAGTTGTTTAAGCAAGGAAAACGATAGTCTGAATAGTTCGTTCGCTGAAACGTTCGTACAATCGTTTTACACAAAAGTTTGGACTTTCAAAACAGCGGCTCTCAAATTTTTTTCAACTATGGAACCCTAAATGAACGATCATATTTTGGTGGAACCCCGAGACTTAATAAGTAAATAAAAATATTTAATGATTGAAATTTTATTAACTGTTTCGAAAATATTTAATGAGTGAATAAAAAGTGAAATTTTTTCATCGTATCGTTTTATCAATAGTATTAAACAGATTTACAAATCAGGAGCGGCACACAGTCTTCTACTTTGATTTCAATGTATGAATGAATTGAAAATAGTAATACAATTTTCCAAAAATATGTCCTTTTCATTATTCATTCAATATATATATTAGAAATTTTTAAATTTTGCATTTCTTTCTTCGCAAGCATTTTAATTAAATAATTTCATAAAAATAAAAAATAAATAACCATTAATTAATCGGTTATAAAATTTAATTACAAGTTTCGAAAATTAAAAAAAAAAGTCCGAGCTCTCGGAATCCCGTGACCCTTCCGCGGAATTCCATTTGGGAACCACTGCTCTAAAGCAATCGCTGCAAAAGACGGCCATTTTTTTTTTTTTTTTAAATTACGGTGTTTTATTTAATAATTATTATCTAAAAAAGAAAACATTTTATAACTACGGAGTTTTATTAATAACTGCGGTATCAATAAAAAAAAAATCTGATGTACCATAATTTTTACAGGCATAAAATTTTACGTGAAACAAAAATGTATTTTAGAGAATCAGTTTTAAAACGTGTTCTGAAAAGATAAGAACTCATTTACTCACATAACCGCAGTATAATTTGATTAAAACTACAGATGAAGACGCTTTTGTATAAAGCTAATATAAGTTTTTTTGTTCAGGACATATTTTTAAACTCTTTTACGATGGGACATATTTTTTCTCGAGTTTTTCAAATTTGTTATCTTATCAGTTCACATATCCACAAGCATTAAGTAATAAAAAAATTTTAGAATTACGGTGTTCTATTTAATAACTACGGTATTAATAAATTACGGTAAAATTTTACAGAGAAAAAAAATCTGATATAACATAATTTTTATAGGCATAAAAGTTTTCGGAAAATAAAAATGTATTTTAGAGAAAATGAATCAGTTTTAAAACGTGTTCTGAAAAGATAAGAACTCATTTACTCACATAACCGCAGTATAATTTGATTAAAACTACAGATGAAGACGCTTTTGTATATAGCTAATATAAGTTTTTTTGTTCAGGACATATTTTTAAACTCTTTTACGATGGGACACATATTTTTTCTCGAGTTTTTCAAATTTGTTATCTTATCAGTTCACATATCCACAAGCATTAAGTAATAAAAAAATTTTAGAATTACGGTGTTCTATTTAATAACTACGGTATTAATAAATTACGGAAAAATTTTACAGAGAAAAAAAATCTGATATAACATAATTTTTATAGGCATAAAAGTTTTCGGAAAATAAAAATGTATTTTAGAGAAAATGAATCAGTTTTAAAACGTGTTCTGAAAAGATAAGAACTCATTTACTCACATAACCGCAGTATAATTTGATTAAAACTACAGATGAAGACGCTTTTGTATAAAGCTAATATAAGTTTTTTTGTTCAGGACATATTTTTAAACTCTTTTACGATGGGACACATATTTTTTCTCGAGTTTTTCAAATTTGTTATCTTATCAGTTCACATATCCACAAGCATTAAGTAATAAAAAAAGTTTAGAATTACGGTGTTCTATTTAATAACTACGGTATTAATAAATTACGGTAAAATTTTACAGAGAAAAAAAATCTGATATGACATAATTTTTATAGGCATGAAAGTTTTCGGAAAATAAAAATGTATTTTAGAGAAAATGAATCAGTTTTAAAACGTGTTCTGAAAAGATAAGAACTCATTTACTCACATAACCGCAGTATAATTTGATTAAAACTACAGATGAAGACGCTTTTGTATAAAGCCAATATAAGTTTTTTTGTTCAGGACATATTTTTAAACTCTTTTACGATGGGACACATATTTTTTCTCGAGTTTTTCAAATTTGTTATCTTATCAGTTCACATATCCACAAGCATTAAGTAATAAAAAAAATTTAGAATTACGGTGTTCTATTTAATAACTACGGTATTAATAAATTACGGTAAAAATTTTACAGAGAAAAAAAATCTGATATAACATAATTTTTATAGGCATAAAAGTTTTCGGAAAATAAAAATGTATTTTAGAGAAAATGAATCAGTTTTAAAACGTGTTCTGCAAACAGGTGAGCTCATTTATTCACGCAACCGCATGACGATATTTAATTTGATTTAGTCTATAGGTAAAGACGTTTTTGTATAAAGCTAATATAAGAATATATTTTTAAGATCTTTTATTTTGGGAGACATATTTTTTTTCAAATTTATTATCTCATCAATCCACATATCCACAAGCATAAAATAATAAAACAAATTTTATAATTACGGTGTTTTGTTTAATAACTACCGTATTAATAAATTACGATAAAATTTTACGGAGAAAAAAATCTAATATACCATAATTTTTGCAGGTGTAAAAGGTCAAAGAAAATGTATTTTAGAAAAAATGAACCAGTTTTAAACCGTGTTCTGCTAAAAGGTAAGCTCACATGTTAACATAACAATAATCATTTATTATCATAACATAACAATATATAATTTGATTTCAACTACGGGAAGACATTTTTGTATAAAGTTAATATAAGTTGTTCTGTAAAAAGATGTTCTCATTACAAGCACAATTGGTCACGTCTTATATGTAAAATATACATTACCAGCACAGGTGTTCACGTTTCTTTGAAAAACATATACAGAAAGTGGGAAAATAGTGAAAACACCCCTATACTAACACATTTTTTTTCCATATTTCTCAAGGAATACTTAAAGAATCTTTCTATAACTTCAAAAATGTTTAGATCATGCGATTTCTCTCACTTATCAATGAGTTTTAAAGC
This sequence comes from Parasteatoda lunata, assembly GCA_949128135.1. NCBI lineage: Eukaryota > Metazoa > Arthropoda > Arachnida > Araneae > Theridiidae > Parasteatoda > Parasteatoda lunata. Next base: position 91,912,938 of record OX421979.1, on the reverse strand, counting down.
TTTTAGAGGATTGAGGGACAGATAGTACATTACAAAATAGTATTTAATAGTATTTTTAAACACCCTATGCCAAAAAATGTCGCAATAAATCTTTAACTTGTGAGAATTATTTTGGTTATTATATGTAACAATTGCACAAAATTTCTTAAATCTACTTATATATGTATGAAAATCTGTACATTTTTATATAAAAAACTAATTTTTTATCTTTCGATTTTTCGATATAACTTTAAAAATATTCAATAAAATTAAACAAAACTTTTAAAGCAATTTAAAGTTACAAAATTTGTTTCTTTAAAATTTAAAAAATATTCGTTGAAAACTGTGAAATATAAATAATTAAAGTGGCTCTTTTATACTACAAATAAAGATAATTAAAATGTAATTATATAAAAAGTACAGGTAACCAGTTTCTCAAGTTTTTCTCTTTAATACATAGATTTTTATTAATATTGTGGGTGATAATTATTTCTTTGTAAAATATATAATTTTATTTAAAGCACAGATGAAGATGCTATATCTAAATAATATAATTTCATTTAAAGTACAGGTGATCACGTTTCCTTGTACTATCTAAATTATTATGAAAAGTATAGGTCACGATGTTTTTCTGTCAAATATATAAATTTGGTAAAAGCACATATGAAGCTGTTTCACTTTAAAATACATAATTTTATTTTAAGCACAGGTGATCACTTTCCTCTTTAATATTTCAAGTTTTATATAAAATACAGGTGAATTTTTTTTCTGTAAAATATGCAATTTTCTTAAAAGCACAGAAAAAATATGTTATCTTTAAACATTTAATTTTATTTAGAGCACCGGTGGCGACGTTTCTCTTAAATACATAAATTTTTCTTAAAATTACAAGTAACGATGTTTCTCTGTAAATTAAATAATTTTATTAAAAGCAAAAATGAAGATAATTTCTGTAAAAAATATAATTTTATTTGTAGTACAGATAATCACGTTTCTTTGTAATATTTAGATTTCTCTTAAAAGTACAGGTGATAATGCTTCTCTGTAAAATATATAATTTTATTTAAAGCACAGGTGATCACTTTTTTTTCATTCTTTCCTTGGTTTTTTTTTAAGTCGCGGATTTTTTTTTATTAAAAGTACATGTGACGATGTTTCTATGCAAAACATATAATTTTATTAAAAGTACAGATTAAGATGTTTCAGTGTAAAATACAAGAAATTATTTAATGCATGGGCGATCATGTTTCACTATAGTATATTTTTTATTAAAGGCACAAATTTTTCTTAAATGTACGGGTGATAATGTTTCTTTTTAAAATATAAAATTTTCTTAAAGCACAGGTGATCCTTTTATTTATTTATTTTTAAATTACGGATTTTTTTATTAAATAATACATGTGACGATGTTTCTATGAAAAGTATATAATTTTATTAAAAACACAGATTAAGATGTTTCGCTAAAATACATAAGTTCGTTTAAAATACATAAAATTATTTAAAGTATGGGCGATCACGTTTCACTATTGTATATTTTTAATAAAAGCAATGGTAATTCCCTTTTTCTGTAAAATATATAATTTTATTAAAAGCAAAGATTTCTTTTAAAAGTACCTGTGATAATGTTTCTCTGTAAAATATATAATTTTATTTAACGTCCAGGTGATCACGTGTTCTCTCCCTTTTTTAAAAGTTACGGATTTTTTTTTAAATTAGAAGTACACGTGACGATGTTCCTATGCAAAATATATAATTTTATTAAGAGCACAGATTAAGATGTTTCGCTGTAAAATAAATAAAATTATTTAAAGCATATGCGATAACGTCGTACATTTTTATCAAAGGCAATGCTATTTTTCTATAACATATATAATTTTATGAAAAGCACAGATGAAGATGTTCTCTCTAAAATATGTAATTTATTTTAAGCACAGGCGATCACATTTCTTTGTAATACAATACTTTAATTAACAGTAAAGGTGACGACGTTTCTCTGTAAATAGATTTTCAGCTCAAATGAACAGTTTTTCTATGAAATATGTAGAGTGTCCACTAAAATCCGTATCCACCCTTTTAACTGCTGAACAGTTTCAGTTATAAGTCAGAAAAGAAAAGTGATGTCAATGAATAATAAAGTGAGAAAAATCTCCAAGATGAAACAGCTTACTTCCCTATAAGATGGAAAATTGCATTACAATTTAAAACATTAAGAGATAACAACGTAGTTAGTGTTCCTAACTACGGTACATAACAGATATTTCAATCCATTACTAAGAGGACGGTATATTTTCTTTCATAGTTTACATTCGTTACTAAATGGAAATTACCTCTTTTTATAGTGGGAATCATACGCTTAGAAAGTGAAAATTATCTTCTTTCATAGTAGAAAATATGGCGGTGAGATTTACCATATGAAGTAGAAGACATCCGTTACAAAGAAGAAAATATCCCTTTTTACAGGACTCTGTTACAAAGTTGAAATTATTCGCTTTTGCAGCAGAAAACATCTATTAATAAGTTAAAAGTATTCCCCTTAAGAAAAACATCAACAGAGATGAAAATACATTTAATTTTACAGTGGGAAATATCCATTTTAAACAGTGAGAAGTATACCCTTTTATAGAGGAAAGTAATTAGTAAATGCTTAACGAATTTTTTTTATATTTCTTTCTTTCGTTTTTTTCCCCCTTAAATTTTTGTAATAAGAGCAATACGTTATTTTGACTATTTTAAGGTGAATCTAATTCTAAAGAGCAAATAATTATCCCTTAAATTAAGCGAGAGAAGTTTTATTATATTTGTGTTCTTTGCTCCAGTTCAATTGTCATATTAGGTATCGAATTTTTTCTAAAGAGTTTTTTTCTTTACATAACTTTTTAATATGAAGTTTGATTTTAGATAGTTATAGTACTTGCTTTTAATGTTAACATGAAAAAGAAATATTAATAGCGGGAAAGAAATACAAGAGCATTAACAGAGTCCGATTTATTATTGAAATTAGTTTTGAGAAAAAGGAGGAAGAAAAGTAGCCCCCCCCCCCTCTTAAGGTGCAAGGTACGGGCGCGCAGAAGAGTCTCAGCCCCTGGGGGAGCCGCACGCTGAATGACGTCTTTGTCATTAATCAGTTAGTACCAAATAGCCGACTGCTTACAACCAACGGTTTTATACACCTCCGAATGTCTGCGGGCCGAGCCGACGATTCTTCCCCCCTCCGTTTGAGGTTGCTATGCCAACAGCTCTACACTACTACTTCTGCCTCGTAGATTTTTTTGATTACCTCTGCTCGATCGGAAACATTAGATTTCAGCCCCCCTACATCTCATCCAATCATTGAAAGCAAAGATGTTTACAATAAACAATTGTTTACTTCGCCCGTGCTACTTTTAGCGAAAACCCCGTGCACACCGATTCTGCTGTGAATGCGTGTATGTGTGTGCGTGTGACGAGACGATGTAAAGAGAGAGAGAGGAGGAGGAGAGGGTGAGAGTAGGGGGAAAAGAGTAGAGAACGCCATGTTGTATAAAATTGTTTGAGTTAGTCTGATGTGACGAGCGGGGGATCCCGAAGTCAGCTGATACGGAAGTAAACAATTTCGGATATTCCCTTTCCCCTTCATCCTAAAGTGAATAAACTCTTATGAATATCAAGATATAAGGATACTTAAGGATTATGTGCCATACAAATACCCGATCAATTTATAGGAATATCGCCAACCCGATCGGAAGAACTCCAGTGTAATTAGTCCCCAGAGTATAATCGAGCTGGCGGTAGCGGGGAGAAAAATAAGCGAAGGGTCTCAGAAAACGTCGCGATTGTTGCCTGACCTTCGACACTTTTTTTCCATATCTACCCTTTCTCTCGATTATCGACGTCCACAGACGACTTCAGGATAGATTTGCCAAGGTAAGTACCCATATTTCTCACATTTCAAGAGTGATGATTCTCTACATAAACATTCTTAAAGGTGAGAGAAGTTGAAGAGCTAAGTTGGTAATGTGGCGCCAGCAGCTATAGCAATGCAACATCCCGTGGCGATTTTTACTATGGCGGTTGCGCGAGCACTGTTCTTAACCCTAGCAGCTGAATGTAGTATAGTGTGACGTTCTATGTTCGGCGAATGGGAGCCCTGCTGAACGGAAACTGCTTAACACATTTCATTTTTGATGGACAGCTACTCCAAAACCACACCACCATGCTTTATTTTATCATTTGCCTTTTATATATTGTTCATATTGATGTTCTTTCAACTACAATTTTCACCGTAGTTCAAAAACGAGACAGTTTATTTACGCTTTCATTGAAAAATGACACCATGAATGAGGAACATAAACAAACACTTTTATAATACTATATTATTGTTTACATTATTGTTCTATTCCACAAGTTCATACATTACTAAATAAAGCTGTAAACTGACCAGTTTGATTTAGAATGCACTATTTCGTTGCTAGCATATCGTGCTTAGTGGTGACCGCTTTTTATTATAATTTAATATTGTTTACGTAATTGTTTAAATTCACAAGTCAATACGTTAACAAATAAAGCTATAAACTGACCAATGCGATTTATAATACAGTTTTTGATAATATCGTAATTGTTTCATGAATAGCGAACGTGTTTACTGTATTGTTCTATGTCACAAATTTATTTGTAACTATTTAAAAGCTATAAACTGACTCTAAACTTAATTTAATTCTTAATTATTGTTGTATTTTACAATTTAACACATTGCTAATTAGAGCTGTAAACTGATCTGTTTGATTTAAAACGCACAATTTCTTAGCTGGTATGTCGTGTTCAATGGTGACCACTTTTTAATAAACTTAATTTGTTATTATTTACATTATTGTTCGATTTTTTAACTTGTTGATTCATTTACATTAACAAGTAGAGCTATAAACTGACCAGTGTAATTTAGAATACACAATTTTGTATGATGTGTTTTTTTTGTTGTTGCATTTATAGTAAACGCTTATTTAATAATTTATTGTTTACCATTATTGTTCGACTTCACTAATTTATACATCTCTATTTAAAGCTATAAACTGACTAGTTTGAATTTGAATATTTTATTTTGAATACTCAGTACTATTTGTTGCACTGCTTTACTAATAATCTATTATTGATAATTTAATTTCACTAGTAGCGAGTATAATGATTTATGTATCCGTAAACTTTTCTTTTTATTCATATGAAATATAAACTTCTTAGTAAAACATATATATAAATTAAATTTTTATGTATTGTAACTTATAATATCGCTTAAAATTTTAGATAAAATAGTGGGGTAACTATTAGTGGTTTGAAGGAATACCAATTATTCGGTGGCCAAATAGCAACGTTTTTGAAAAAAATCATTAATAAATATTATTTTTTATAAGTAAATAAATTAGGTTATTATTTAAAAATTATCAAAACTTAGCTGTATTATTGGTGAGAAAAAACTATAATAGTTATCCATAAGCAGTACTTATGATAATTAAAAAACTGACTAACAGCTATAAAAAAAATAAAGCTATGAAATTGAAAAAAGGAAAGATAAATTTTTTTTCCATTAATTCTTAAAACAAAACTTTAAATGCTAAAAATTATATTCAAATAAAAATATAATAAAAATAATTATTAATAAAGCATTTGAATAAATATAGTCTATTAGAAACGCTCTCAAAAATATCATGCTCTCAAAAAAAAAAAAAAGATTTTTTTGCAAAAGCAAAACGGAGAAAATAAAAATTCTCATATTCTAATTCTCGAAAGAAAATATTAAAGCTGATTATCTCAATTTCCTATACAGTATTTAAAAGATACTTCTTGAAATTTTATTTTTGTATCCCTTAAGAAACGATTAATCCATATTTTTGTGTTGATTTTTTAACATAATTTTTAATTTTCACAAAATAGATACCTCTCAGAAAAACCTAGACAGACTCTTGAAAAAGTAAATAACTTATTTAAATTTATTTATCCCATCTCTAAAAATGCGGTATTCACGCCAACGAACCAGCAGATATGTTGGCCAAGTAGAGCACTCTAATAATTCAACAGCCTAACACTTCTAGCTCTTTCCACTGCACAAAACTTTACATGAAAAATCTAATAAGAAATTTTTTTAAAGCCTTCTGTTGGGAAAGTAGTTATCGACCTTGTCAAACTACATCTATGAAAAGGCACCCTAACATGGAATTGAATTAACAAGACTTATATACTACTGAATTGGAATTGTTTTTTTGTAGTGGTAGACACACTACACCTTGCTCACTTCTTTCGTTTTCATCAAGAAGTTGGTGGAATAGCTAACACCATATTATGTGAGATAAGCCTGTGAAAAGTCTGTTGCTGAGTTCAGACTTGCGGTAGGCCATAATTGCCTGGTGAACCACTTTCACTGAATTTTGGCATCTTCATGAGCCCTAATTTGCCCACTTCATGGAAGAGACAAAATCATGGACTGGAACCATTTGTTGGGGTATACTGAGGGGACTCGGGGTTGCAAAAAACCCTGGTTTTTCCAGAAAAATTCACCCTGAGTGGGTTTTACTGACATCACAATACAAAATGTTATACCTACTTTACACATTTGCCTATAAGTTACTACATACATTACACATTTGAAACAAATTTTAACACAGGATTACTTTTTATTTATATTTTAATCTTAAAAAATATTTGAGGAAATAATTTTTTTTGCATAGAAAGTGAATCAAAGGTACTGTCTAATCAATGACCATGCAGTCAAATCTAGCCAGCAAGGTGACTGACTCTCCAGTCTCCAAACACAGTTGTTTCACCACAGGTTCATTTTTTTAAAGCTAGACTCAGGGTTGGCAGGTTTTTGACATGTGAAAGTTTTTGACGGTTTAAGCCGCCACGTCAAAAACCTCATTGTCAAAAATGTCAAAAACCTATATTCATATGTGAAATTTAATTAATACATAAAATTTATATATTTTTTATAAAGGATAGTGTTTCTAAATATGTTCTAGAAAAAATAAATTTAAAATTTTGAAGAAACACTTATATTTTGAATAGTAACCAAAATCTTGTACTTTTGAAAACTCACATGAAGAGAAAGTTGATGCTGACATTTGTAGATTGGTAAATGACTACAATTTGTTTAAGCAATGCAAGGATCTGTTCTTGATGCTTCAGCCAGTTGATATTGGTCTAGAAACCTCACAAAAAGATACTTGTTTGCTTGCTGATGCATGTTCAATATGGCTGTCTCTAATAAAGGACATTTCATTGCAACCACATATTTCTGTAATTCAGAAGAGAATGAAGGAAATACTAAAGCCCTTCCATTTTTTGGCCTATATGTTACATCCAATGAATAAGGGAGAAGGTTTGTCAGATACACAAAGTGAAGGTGCTTGTATTTGGGCTGTAAAAAAAATTGGGGGTTGTTTACCATTCGTAATATCATTTGAAGGTGAAGCATCACCATTTCCATCTTCTTATTTTTTACCAAGTGTGAAAAATATGGATCCAGTAACATGGTGGAAGGCTATAAGCAAATGTGAATCTTTTAAGTCTGGTCCAGCTTCTGAATTTGTAGAATTAGCCATACAACTTTTATCATCCCCTGCCAGTTCTGCTTCAATAGAACGGATGTTTTCCAGTTTTGGACTAATTCATTCGAAACTCTGTAATAGATTAGGAACAGAAAAATGTTCAAAACTAGTTATGTGCTACCGTATGCTGCGAGGAGCAAATGAACTAGACTATTGAATTTTGAATTAAATTTCTACTTCCATCATTTTCATTTTGATTATGTAGTGTGATGCATGTTCTAATTTTTAAAATTATGTATTTAATTAGGATAATTAAAAAATTTCCATAATAATTTGTTTAAATATTTCATGGATCAGTGACTGTAATGTTCTTCTGTTAGTTTGACTTTTGTGATTGGTTGTTAGTTTTTCAGAAAAATCAGTAATTCTGAATTTTAAATCTTCAATTTTTTTAAAATTCATAGTTAACATAAGACAATACAAATTTAAGTGCTTTCTGTTAAATACACAGAGTAGTTAGTGTCGATTTACAGTATATTCAGCCTATTCATTTACTATGCTGAAAATTTAGTTTATCCAAATACTTGTGAATTTCATTTTGCTGAATGCTATATAGTTTTGTTTGATATCTAAATATTCAGCTGTTGAATAATTACTTCTTGCTTTCAGAATATACATTATTTGTATTCTTAATACAAGTGGAGAAAAAAAAAATTAAGAGATAAAATTTTTTTTAAAATTATAAGTGTATTGATTATAAATAAATATAATAAACAATATAAATTATATTTATCATTCATAAATATAACTACTTTTAAATTCAAATTAACATACTGGATAATAAAGATATTCGGTATAAACTTAAAACTTTTTTTTTATACCCTTGTATCAAGTTTGTATTTATACAACATAACCTGTAAGTTCCTTATAAATATTAGTTATATGTTCCTTATATGTCAAAAATGCATAGTAATAAACTTTTAATTTTCTTAAATATCAAAAAAAAAAATTTGTTTTCAAAATATAAATATTTAAAAAAATTTTTGTGCAAAATTTTTCTGCACATGCATTTGAATATAAATTTCTGAGATTTTAAATCTGATATTTTACCTTAATTTTAATTAAAAAATATTTTAAAACCTGCTGATTACCTATAGTATAATTAAATTTCAATATAATGCATGGCAACTGTTGTTAGTTTTGAAGTTTATATATTTTCTTGGCAAACTTCAGTTTTTGACGGTTTAAACCAGTATTATACCCTTGTCATGTCAAACACCACTTTTTGACGTCAAAAACCTAACCCTGGCTAGACTATATTTCAGTAGAATAGCTCTTTAATGTAACAGAGGATAAAAAAGAAGTAAATTTTAGAGAAACCCTGTAAAACCTACTTTAGGGTGGGTTTTACCAGTATAACCTGCCCAGGGATTTACTGGGTAGATGGGTTTTTTGCAACCCTGGATGGGATGGGACATAGACTTTTTTCCTCTTATTGTGTTCTTTTTTATTCCTGTTGTTTTTTGATCTTTCAAGAGTGCCATTTTCGCTTGCCATTGCAATTTAAAAAATAAAGAAAAATAAATATGGTGTTAAAACTTTGAAAACTTGTTTTCTATTTTATTCATTAACTCTAGGTATTGCTTTTTAAGGCAGTTCAAGGTGTCCTGAACAAGAATTCATAGAAATCAACTAGAAAATTAGATATATTTAGATCAGTGGTCCCCAACGTTTTCAGTTGTTCCACTAATTTAGTAAAAAAAAAAAAAAAAATCTTAACTAACTATATATATACCTGTCGAGTCTCCTGTTATTTAATAAAGACTCCTGTATTTTGTGACTAACTTCTGTTTACCCGTATGTTCTCAAATTTCTCCGTAATTGTAGAAGAAATTTTTTAATAAAGATATTTTGCTGATGAAATATCCACTGATGACAAAAATACTTCTCTAATACCTCAATAAATAGTGCTATTGCTAGTACTGCAGTATGTTGAGTGTTTATTATTTAAGTAATTATAAATAATGGTTTAAAAAAATCTTTAGATTAAGATTTATATACATATATTTTAATTCTCTAAATGTAAGTGCTTATATTATTTCCAATTTCAAATTTATTTATTTATTTTTTTTTTTTTTACTTGTGTGATTATGCACACTGTATCAAAACTTATCTCGTAGCCTAAGAAATATACCGTTATTTTATTTCTCCTATGTTGACAGGTATGTATATATAATTATATTCACACACACATACATATATTCGTGATATACATAAACGTGTAAACTACATTGGTGAAAAATATTTTAGTATTAACATAAAAGAAATTTTTTTAAATGTTTGCCTTGAAATGTTTCTAGATGGCTAAGATTTAAGATATATCAAGAAAACTAAATTTAAGGTAAAACAAGATAAGCCAATAACTAGATTTATATTTTCAAAGAATTGCTAAATTAAAAGAGATTTATGCTGGTATGTAAAATAATCAGTATAAATTTTATAAAAATTGAACAATTTAAAAAAAATTTAGCAATTTTCAAACTAATTTTTTTAGAATTGAGTGGCAATGAGAGGTTACAGATATATATATATATATATATATATATTTAATATATGATCAATGATCATAAACACACGCATATATAATAATAATACATATATGTATGTATATAGTTATAATGTATGTATATACGCATATAATATACATATATGTGTGTATATAGCTATATAGTATAATGTGTGCATATGTCAGCCATTAGTAAATAATAATGAACAAGAAGAATCAAATAAAATATTGAGTGACCAATCAAACCTATTAATCGATCTGAAAGACTGGTTTACAACTTAAGATCAATTTTTGCTTTGACTTTCAACCAGCATCAATTGCATACATTATTTGAAAAATTTTGTTATTGTAATCTTAAATTTGAAAATACAAATTAAAGCTTTAATTTGCATTTTCAATTCTTAATTTATTTCAATTCTTAAATGAAAATTGAATAAATTTCTAAATAAGCTATTTTCATATAACAAAATAATAATAATTGGTTTTTATTTAATGTTTTCCCTCAGAACATCATAAATTAAATAAAAAGTATCCTACTGAATTTCTGATTTCTGTCAGGATTGCCATGATTTATATCACTTAATTTTAATCAAAATTAAAATCATTTGATTTTTCTTACTTGAAAAATATTCTAACCATTAACTTAAACATAATTTTTTACACATTTAAATCGTTTTTTTTTTTTTTTTTTTTTTTTAAAGCTCTTTTTAACATCGTCATTGCATATGCAGGAATGTCTTAAGTATACATATGGAAGTCTTGAATAAGCATTTCACGTTTGTTTTGTCATTATTGATTCGATACTTTTATTTATGTATTTTTTTTTTTTTCTGTTGAATCAAGAGTCATGACTGAAGTCTGGTTGTGTAATGATTTTTTCTTTCTTCTTATCTTCATTGTTGAACAGTTTTTTTTTTTTTTTTTTTAAATATCATTAACTACAAAATCAAGTTTTTGTTGTTTATTTCTCATTTTGAGAAGGAAATTAAATGCCAAGTTTCATAACATTTATTGTTTAATACCTAAGCAAAATTTCTCAATTTCGTTCTGGGTTGTTGTGTACTCATAAAGTGAGATATTTTATGAGCAATTTTCTTCCTGTACAATCGTTTAAATGAAGTTCTGCTGTCTAATTCATTGCAATTCATGTTTTGATATTGTTAATAGTTTTATTAACTTACGTTTTTTCGGTATTAATGATGACCTAAAAGTTGTTGATAAATGCCCTTGAAAAATACAGAAAAAAAAAGAGTTATTAATGCTATGCCAATTAACTTTTTATTTTATTTTAAATAGTCGTAACTTATGTTTATAAATATATCTATAAAGAAAAGACGCGAGGGTCACTCACCTCCGCAGCAGCTTTGGATGTTCAACTCAACGTCATTTTGCTTTGCTGCTCAAAAACTATGAGACTTCAGAAATTGAAATAAAAAACGCCATGCGGGCCGCTCTATAGTCAGCAGAAATGCTTCTTTGTAATTCAAATTTGGTAAGCTGAAATGGTCATATTTATTTATTTACTGAAAACTGATTTTTTTTTCTTCCGAAATTTTAAGTGCTATTTTTGAGAATTGTTATATATATATATATATATATATATATATATATATATATATATATATATATATTTGCTTTGTGCTTTACTGAACAAAATTGATCGACCGTTATAAAACATAAAATGCGTCTCATGGTCCTGTGTGATACTTTCATTTTTTTTACCATACCCCTAACGGATCAGCAATTGCTTTGTTGACTCCCTGAGTCAATCCAGTACATATAGTCAGTTCCAAATGCAATTAAATGTTCTGAAGCAAAGTTTGAGTGCCCCTCTAATATTTATCTTCTTTAATTTTGCTACTACTATAATAATTAAAATGTAAATAATGTGTAACAATGTGTTAAAGCGTAATTGTGATAATACCGTCCTCTGAAAAAGAGGAAAAATATAAAATTTCATATCGTTTCAAAAAATATCTTTACATATGACAGCATGTTATTAGTCCAAGAATTAAGGCTACACTCTGTATATTTTTTAGCGCTGTTTATAAAAATAGGAAGTTTTTTTTTTTTTTTTTAATTAATGTTGCTGCCGTAAAAAAAGTAAGAAAAAATGTCTTTGCAGTGCTGCGCGTTATCGAAATTTTAATATCGCGAATATTCTTTCAAATTAACTAATTTACATTATATACTAATTTTAATTAAATTCTAATTTACATATTTAATGAATGTTTTCGTGTTCTAGATTACATTGATCAACGCTCACGGTAATATAGTGTTTGATAGTTACCTTTATTGATAATAATCAAAATATTATTATATTCAATATTTATCGTTATCGATATTTATCAGTTTTATCATAATAATATCCTAATCTATAGTAATCCATAATGATTGCAATTATAGATATACAGTAATGCAATAAATATTGAATACTATGATTGTTATATTATGGTATTCAACTCTATTCCCTGAGCCACCACGACTCTTGGTAAAAATGTTTGGTCACCGCAGGTAGCCAGTCGACTCGCCAGACAAATTTACGAATTTTTGTGGCCTCCACTGGTAAAAATGTTTGTAGTTATCATTTCCAGTAATTGGGTAAAGACTGAATGTTCAATTGGATTATGCACACGTCTTCCGTACCCCACTATAAAATATAACCCATAGTTCAAATACAGCTTTATATATCTAATTTTTAACTATTGCAACATCAAACATAAATTTTGACTAGAATCTTGCCGTTTTGACCAAGGTGAAAATAATTTGCAGTCATGCTTTGAAGACAGTGTTTATCGGTTTGCGCATTGTGTCTTCTAAGCCCACTTTTAAATGGAGCCGCTCGCTTAAGTAATATATTTTTTTAACATCCTGTAATATCAAGGATAAGAATAAATTTGAAAGACTCCTTATAGTGTTTAGTTTTCTACGCCAAATCGCACCGTATTACCCTCAAAAGCCGTATAATGAGTAAAAGCGATTTTTCTTATTAAAATATGTGTGTTAACTTGTTCTATTAATAAATTAATTTCAAGATATTTTAATCAGCTGAGAGTTTTAAGTCATAGATAGCATTTACGCATTGGTTTTCTTATTTCATAGTAAATAATCCTAAACAAAAATGTTTTTTCTATCCTCTGAAATTTTATATGAACCATCAGAAGTTTAATAAACAAAGAAAAAATATTTCTTTTCAAAAATTGAATGTTTATATTGTACTTGAACTATTGTGAAGTAAACTAAAATGTCTTATGAGCAAAAAAAGAAAAATCGGTATAGGTAGGTTTATTTTGTAAATCACTTATTAGGGACTAGATATAGAGATGGCTAATATTAAAATATTTTTAAGTCTTTCCAGTATCAATTGATGTAAATACAAAACTGGTCCTTAATAATAATTGTTACTTGGAGTAAAGCATATGCTTTACTCTATGTAAAACTGTGGTTCTTTGAGCAAAGAAATTTAGTAGATTAAAGAATTTGATGAATCAGCGATAAGAAACGCAGCTTATTATTAATATTTTAAAGTAATATTATTGAACTTCTATTGATTATTTCACTTTTTTTAAACTAAATTATATAGTTAAAATGTAATAAGCTAACGTAAAAGTGCGTAATCTCCCTATTAACACTAGATTGCCCAAGGAAGTCATTTTGAATGCTTTTTCATTTGCAAAAAATGTATAAATAATAGTGCGTAAATTATTATTTTTTTTTCCAAGTGAAGTAATTTTTTTTTAATGTTAATATTTACTAATAACTTGTTATATAACTGTAAATAATAGAAAAAAATCTTAAAAATTAATCAAACAAATTTCTTTACACATTAGTTATTCTTTCACCCAATGCAGTCATGCTTTTGGGCAATATGGGTTTATACTAAGTTTCAGTCTTTTTAGTGTTAAAGAGATTTTTGGCGTGGCGTCCCGAACTCTCTTGTATGTTTTGTATCCACAGTTTTTATAAAATTCGTATCGGCTCTCTGCAGAGCTTGCATAAACCTTACGGGTGTGAAAGTGTAAGCTGGATGCTTCGTAACGTTAAAAAGTTCTCTTAATATCGAAATTATAAGATTTATTACTCAGTACTAGAATACAACATTCTTTTTTCGTTCTTTCCTGAAAAGAGAGAGAGAGAAAAAAAAGCGATGATTTATGACGCAATGATTTAAATTTAGTTATCTATTGTTAGTGATGATTATTTTTTGTTATAGTCAGTGCGAACCTATTTTTCTGGAAGGTTAAGATTTTCCCCATCCTTTTATTCGACGTCAGAACTTCCCTCTCTCTGTAGATCACCTCATGATTTTTAATGTGAAACCAAAGCAGCGTTCTTCTCAGCTCAATCTTTCTATTTATAGTTTCAAGAGGATATTATTTCCCAGCAGTTAAACAGAACGGAAGATTCACCAATTGTAGGAAACATTTTTTTCTTCTTTTTTATTTATTTATTTATTTCGTTAAGTAAAGGGAGAAAAAAGAGGATTGTCTGCAAAAGCGAACATCACGTTTTTCATCCTCTCTATTTTTTTAATTTTATTATTCCACCAAATTTTAGTTTTGTAATTTTCTTTCCAAATTAGATGATTAAAATGTTGGACCCTATGTTTACTCGATTAAAATTTTTACGAAATACCCGGAAAATATTGGTATTAATACGAAGTAAATATGGGGAGTGTTCAAATATTACGGGAGCATGGCGTGGAGATGTGTCTGTGTACAATTTGCCTGCTTTTGCTCGTAAGGGAAGAGGAGGTGCCCAGAATTGCTGAAAATATGCATACGTACTTAAAAGGTTTCCTGTTGATTTCAAATCATACATTCATGTTTGTTTTTTTTTATGCCAATTGAATTAAATTTATTGAATTGAAGAATCATTTTAAAATATATTTCAAGTTATCAAATATTAAGAATAAATTTTTACAAATATATTTGGATATTACATTAAGTAAAGAATTAGATTCACACTTTCGCACCCCAAATAACACACCACCTTATTACAAGAAAATTCTTTAGTTAATATATTTCATAGAGAATATTAATGAATTGAAAAGGGACCCCCCCACCCTGAGATGGTAAAATATGAACGTTTTTTTTAATATTATTATTTTTTTTTAGTAATAGAGACAATGCAGAGACTCCTTATTTTTTTTAATGTTATTTAGCAACAATTTAAGTATATTTAAAAATTTTTTCTTTTACAAAATAATAAAAAATAAATGTTGGTGGCAGCTCCGTGTGTGGCTTGTCGTCAAAAAGTAGCACCTCACTGGCCTCGTGGATTTAGAAGTTCCGAAACATAGGAAAACTATTTTGTTTAGATTTTCTGAAACATAAAGACATTTAAAAAGTAGCATAGCGGTTTTTTGATATTCGCAAAATTACCAAAATGGCGGCAACTTAAAAAAAAAGTTAAGTTTTTTATTAAAAAAATATTCATTAAAATACTAATATGAAATCGAAATATAAAAAAAAAAAAAAAAAAAAAAAAAAATCTTATACTACTTTCTAAAGAATATATTTTTACGTAATTTTAAAATAAAGAACAGCTTATTTCGTTGTATAGATCATGAGAAAAACGTGAGGCCAGGTCAAAAAACAGCGTTTTGAGAAAAACGCGTTTAAAGTTTTGACTTATTGTAGGGGAAAACGTTTAATTTCATATATATAATGATCGATACATGAAATGCCTACAATAAGTTTCTATATACAGTTAACAGAATGGATGAGACACAAAGAGAATGTCGCCCCTCCTAATCCGGCCGAACGCGCCTTTCTACTTGCTTAGCGAGGACTCTCTATTATCCGGTATAACTTCCAAACGAAGTTAGGTACCGAGAAATCGTTTTAGACAGACATTAGGAAGGGTACAAAGATTCAAAAAATGCGATATAATGTTTTTTGAAATATTCATTGTGGGGTTCCCCCTTTAGGAATTATTGCAAGATTTGGTTTTTGTAATCCATAGATAATTTAAACAAATTCAGTTTATATATATATATATATATTATATATATATATATATATATATATATATATATATATATATATATATATATATATATATATATATATATCGACCTGTATTTCCATTTCCATAGTTCAATCATGCATAGCTTTTATGTAAACTATTTATTTTGAGATAGTTACTAATTGAAATAATTGTCATAATATTCTATTATTTTCTGTTCATAATATTCCAAGTATTATTTTCTGTTCTCATAAGTATAAATATTTGTCTGAATAATTTTCAGAATATCAGACTTCTCTCCCCCCCTCCCATTTTTCTTTCACTTACAGACCTACCTTAACTTAGTAAATTATTTTTAATCATCTATTTCTTTCCCCCTTTTTTTTAAAAAATTATGTATGATTAGAAATAAAGTTATTTTGCTTAAAGTCATTAAATATTAAAAATAAATTATAACAAATCTATTTGTATGATATATTGAAATAATGTAAAATTACCCTAGCAACAGTTTTCCCTTGGCTCCAGCTGTGCTCAAAATCAGCTCGTTATGGGTCCTATAAGGACATGCACCGAGGAACCAATATTGGGTCTAGATTTTTTAATATTGGTCCTAAGAATGGCCTATATAGGGCCTACATTGGCCAATATAGAACCTACATTGGCTAAATAATGGATTTAAAATATCGGGTGATTCTGGCAGTTCTATGTAGGATCGATATTAGTTGTAAAGTGGCTGTAAATTATCGGTTGAATCGGTAAATTCTATATAGGGCCAATATTGGAAAAATATAGTCCCTTTAAGCCCTTACTGAGCCAAGATTCATGAATATTGGCCCAATGAGGGCCCAAGTTATTTTGCTGCTAGGGCATTTTGTGAAAAAGATACAGACAACCCCGCTTAAAGGAATATCATCGGTTCCAGCCAAATCTATGCAATTAAGCGGGTTATTCGATTAAAAGGGGAGTGCAATATTCAATCTTAACCCGTTTTATCCCGAATTTGTATATTGAAATGATACAAAAAGTGGTTTCAAGGAAAAAGTGGTACAATATATTATCGAAATTAATTGGTTTTTCTACTGTTAGGGCATTCAAAAAGTCTTTGATAGATCAAAAAGTACTTGCTCCTTATAATTCTAGATCTAATCAGAAATAACTAAACCATTATGGTATCTGAGATTTCACCCAGATAAATGAAAATCCTGAAAAAAGTTTCCCCATCACATTGAATGTTTTTGAAAAAAGGAACTGTCCTAAATATATGACGCTGGGCGTTAACCAGTTAAATTCTATATTTTTGCGAAATTTTACTTCTTAATGGTATTTAGTGCATAGTATAGCGTTTTGATTAAATAAACTCAGTTTTATGATCAACAAACAATTATTATTAAAACTAGTACCTTATTACCTTATATAGTACTACCATAGATAGCTTATATAGTACCATAAAGTATAAATGTCATTTAAAGTTACATAAAAATAAATCAATGTTAGCGAAAAGTAAAATATAGGTACTAAAACATTATTTGATCCCTTCCAAAAAAAGTTAATAATCGAAGATTGTTTTTATACCCGTTTTAATTCGTCAATTTATCAAAATTAGATATTCGCTTTCAGTTTCTACTAAGACTTTCATGACATGCGTATTCCTTTCAAATATATTCAGAATTTTTATTTTTACTTATTTATTATTTTCTAATTCTCGGAACTTGGGAGTTTCCAAATTAATGCCCTATTTTACAATAGCTGGGGATTTTTTGAAACTTATTGTTTCCAAGACTCATTGTACACTAGTGTGTTAGATTTTTGAAACTTTTTCTTTTCAAAGCTTATAGCGCACCAGAAGGGGACCACAAGTCTTGACCACAACACAATCTGAATATTTTATTTATTTATTATTATTTTTTAACGTTCTAAATGATGTGTGAGTGAAGCTAGTCAAAGAGGGGTAAAACCCCCTTCGTTTACTTGAATGTATAATATACAGCAAGATTTGATTAATATTTCAACTTTACCCCTAACACCACTTTAGACCAAGCAATGAACAGGAAGTCCCTATTGAAGTTATCACCTTTTGTATCTTAACTGAAAAACGGAAATTCCATTTTATTTGGTGAAAAATTTCTCAAAACTAAACAAATTTTTTTCATTTCAGTACATCTATTTTATGCATCTAGGCGGGGACAAAAAACAACAAATATTCTTTTAAACGGGGAAGTTTAACATTAGCTTCATATAAAATGTTTTGGTTCCATAAAATTTTATTTGTATAAGCGGGTTATCCGATATGTGATTAAGTGGGGACGACTGTATTCTGGGGTCTGTCCAGACATTTTGTGAAAGGTCCGTTTTTTGTAAAATTGTGAAAAAATTACCCGTAATTTGTAAATATAAAATAAACGTTAAGTTACATTCTTTGAACCAGGGTCCGCTTTTGTGAAAATAGGGTCCGTTATTGCAAAAAACTTTTTCAAGGAGTTTTTAAATTGCAAATAGATACAAGATTATGCTCAGCACGGTAAAATTATAATTAAAAAAACTAAATTTTAAAAAATTAACAGCTAATGCAGCTACTAAATTAGCCATGCAACAAATATTTGGTATTTAGCCTATACTGCTGAACGCAGAATATTCATTTCGGACGAATAAAGGAAGAAGCTTCTGCCGAAGACAAAACTTAGTTCGTTTGCATTTGTCTTTCTTTCCCCCAACCCCCTGGGAAGGGTTTATTCGATTAACTAAACAATAATGAATATAAACAAATTTGTGACGGGTCCGATTAAAGGATAAATTATTTTGTGAAGGGTCCGTTTTTAAGTTAAAATATTTTGTGAAGGGTCCGTTTTTAAGTTAAAATATTTTGTGAAGGGTCCGTTTTTATGAAAAGATATTTTGTGAAGGGTCCGTTAACGGACCCAAATTTCTTCTAAACAGACCCCTGGTATTGGTATATCTCACGCACAAGGTTATACATGTATAAACATCTTATTACAAGAAGATTCTTAAGTGAATGACTGAATATTCATGAATTAGGGAACTTTGCATATCGTTTGCAAAAACGATATACCAAGTTCCAAATAATTCAAATTTTGTTTGGTTGTTTATGAATCCAAATGGGAGATTTGTATGAATAATTTTCAATAATTCATACAAACTTAAAAAACATTTTTATTACTGATTTCTAATTGTATATTTCTTTTTCCTTTCCTTTTTTTAGTATGTGCGATTATAAATAAAGTTATTCTATCTAAAATCATATTCTTAGAAAGTAGATACGATATATTCTGTCATTCTGTTTAAGGGTTACTAGGAAAACTTAAAAATCTTTAGCTGGTGGACCAATTTCCAAATGTTAAGTTGTTTTAAGAATTTATTTTTAATCTTACCAATGGCTAAATGTTCAGTCGAACGATCAGTTTCTTGAATAAAGCGTTTTAAAACTCCACATCGATCTTTACTCTTGCCGAAAAAATGAGGCTTTTAGCTGCTTTTAGATGTAAGGTGAGAGAGATTACCTCACATCAGAGAGGTCCTGGGTTCGAATCCCGGACATGGCATGATGTTCTTTCATTCTCTGTGGGAGCAACGTTGGCTCACCGAATATGGTGCCCCTGAAAGAGTGGCCAACAAATCTGCCCTACTGATACCTGCATGACGAGTGTAGGTCGGGTGGTCATTGAAAAAAAAAATATGCAATGAGACTGTGTCGACCGCAAAACTAGAATTTGAAGATGTATCCAAATAGTTAGTCCAAAGAAAAAAATTAATATTTTCTATAATTTAATATATGATATCGATTGAATTTGTTTTAATTTCTTGCTTTCTTCATTTGAAGTGAAGTGAGAGGTTCTAAGCATTAAGCGTTAGATCTAATTATTTTAGATTACAAATTAGAAGTAATATAATATAGCTATCATAAGTTTATAAAAAAAATTTTTTACATACCCGTTTTTAATTTAATTGAACCATTAGTTATACGATGTTTTAAATACATTCTTATATCAAATGATATCTTACCTTTGGAGAAGAATAACTAAAATGATAATTATAATCCCTCATTTGATTACATAAAATGCCTTGTTTAATGTTTTTGTTTTTTATCCTTTTCTAGTTTTTTTTTCTCTCCATCCAGTACCTATATTTTATTTAGAATAGCAAATACCTAATATTTTATTTTGCCTTTGAAAATATTGTTTATAATTTCTAAAGTGTTCAGGTCAAGACACATTTTCGAACTTTTTTTATTATTATTTATAAAAAAAATTCGACGTATTTTAAATAGTATGTATTATTTTTAGTCAAGAATTACGATACATATCCATTGACAATAATGAATCAATAATGTCCATGTTTATGTCTGTTATGTCAAGGGTCTGTCCAGATATTTTGTAAAAGGTCCTGTTTTTGTAAAATTGTGAAAAAACTATTCATAATTTGTGAATATAAAAAAAGCGTTAAGTCACATTCTTTCAACCAGGGTCCTGCTTTTGTGAATTCGTGCAAATAGGGTCCTGTTATTGAAAAAATTGCATAAAACCTTTTCAAGAAGTTTTTAAATTGTAAATTTACAAGATTCTGCGCAACAATTGCTGCGGCTAAATTAGAGGTGCAACATATAAATATACACAAGCACAAATAGCACAGAATATTCATTTCGGACGAATAATGGAAACAAAATCACTCACATTTTTAATAATTTCAATTGACATATTATAAATAACACAACTTAGTAATGTATCACTTTTAAAGTGTTACGCATTAAGTAAACTTAAACAATTCTTAACTTTTATTAAAAAAATTACCAGATTATTTTATCGGTTGATTATTTTATTTAAAAAATTACCAGAAATCAACTTTATATATATATTCCGTGAAAAAAGCCAGATATCAATATCTTGCACGTTCATCACATATCTTTTTCCGAAAAAATTAAGTAAATAACTTAATATTCATGAATGAGTTAGCTATTACAAACGATAAGCAACGTAGCCAAATAAATAATCCCTACAGAGCGAAATCAATTGTGGATATCTCAACTTATGGAGAAAATTAAGAAGAGAAAAAAAAAAACATTTTTTTGAGGAATTCGACACGTGTTAGGGTTTGTGTGTTGAAAACCGTTCTTGACCTGGAAAGGAGAGAAAACGTTCAAAATCGTCTTGGTAAGTGCCCGTATTAAGTCACATTCGATTTCTCTTGTTATCATTCGATTTCTCTTGTTATCATTATTTCTCTTTTATTTACGCACTAAGTAAAAAGAGATTTCAATATTTTCTTATTCAATGCTTTTTTTTTTATTTTAGTTTTTTTGGTTTTATGAAATAATGCATTTTAGTGATTAATATTTTTTTTCTTTTGAAAACTGTTGGTGAATTTGTAGCTGTTACTCATAATCGTATGATGGAGCTCATGTTGAAAGTGGTATAAATTTTTTGCTAAGAAGGAACTCCTTAATTTTTTAAAGTGTGTTGGTTTTTTTGTCATTGTAATTTTATTTATTTGGAAGGTTTATAGAGCGCTCAAAATATACAAAAATCAAGTATTCTTTAATTTTCAGTTGGAAATACCTACATTTTGGCAAATTCTTTTAAAATTCGTTTTTTTTTTTTTTTCTTTTCTTTTTTTTTTTTTTTTAAATATTTAAAATATTTGACCGTTGAGAAGTCTAATCATTTTTTTTATTTCACTAGATGGTATAGAAAGTAAAGCTTTAGTTTTGAAATTTGAATGATATTTTATTTTTTATTATTTTTTTATTTACTTGTTTTATATTGATTTGTCTATACTGTTGTGTTCCGTTGCAAGCATAGGCGTAGCGTAGCTACGGGTTGAGTTGCAGTAATGTAATTTTTCTAAACTTCAGAATTTTTTAAATTTTATTACTCATTTTTAAAGCCCCCAAAAGATTTTTTTCAATTTTATAAATAATTAATAATAATTAATTTCGCGAAATAATTCGATGTTTAGCACTTTGTGAAAATTATTTAAATCATTACTTTAGCGATTTCAATATTAATGTAAAATTGTGGTTGCTAGTTAATTAGTTTAATTTGTGCTCAATATATATTTTTTAATTACAATTCTTTTCTATTAACATTGTGTTATAATTTGTAAAGACGCTGTTTATTTTTTGTAACTGTCAAAATTTTTAGTATAGTTTTAACTTATTTTTGTTTTATAATATTCAACAGCTTCCGGAATATTATTTGGAATTCCAATAGTTTGGTCAGGAGAGCGGTTCAAAGTTTTGACCCCTTAATGCTAATTTTACTTTTTGTATATTTCGCCATATCTTGTGAACTTTTGAAGCGATTTGAAAACTTTTTGAACACATTTATAAAATTCGCTTATCCAAAGATTGAGTTGCAGTAATGTAACAAATAACCTTTTCATGCAAAAAATAACCTTTTAGTAAATTTTTGTTTTATTTATTTATTAATAGTTGAATTGCAGGGCATAAAATTTTGTACACCATTTTTAGGAATAAAAATATATATATATATATATATATAAATTGCTGTGCCAAAATACAAAATATGAGCGAAATCGATCGAAAGAAAAAAAAAATCAAATTTTAAAAATACGAATTTTTTAAAATTTAATTTTGAAGAACTATTCGACCGATTTCACTCAAAATTTGTATTTTGGCATGTAAAATTGCATTTTTTTTATTAAAATTATGTAAAAAAAAATTATACCTTACAGTTTAAAACGTTTTAGATTATTATTAAATAAATTAATTATAAACATTTACTAAAAGTTTTTGTGTAAAATTATCTTTGGATAAACGAATTTTATAATTATGTGCAAAAAAATTTCAATACGCAAGAAGTAAAATTAGCAATGGGTATACAGTATCAAAACTCTTGACCAAACTACGGGAAGCCATATTTCCCAGATTGCGGCCACCCCTCGATATTTTGTAGATTAGAAATCCGATTCCACTGAAAAATTGATATATTTTTTGAGAAAGTACGTTTTTGTGGCTGATTTCGTGACTTAAAATATGGTATGCACTAATTAATTAGCATATATAAGGTCACCCTCCCCCCAAACCTTTAAAGTTGAGTCCTAGAACGCGGAGAACGATCATATTAGATGGAAAGTTATTCAAAGTGGTCAGTTTATTTATGTGCACACACTATACAACAATTTTAGAAATCATCAATCTTACGAAAATTGTTCGCAAAAAAAATGACAACTAATATATTTTAGTTCGCGGGCCACAAAAAAAAAAAAAAAAAAAAAGCTTCGCGGCCAGGATGCGCCCCCGGGCCGCCACTTGGAAACCACTGCTTTAGTACAAACTACAATTTTGATTATTAATAAAACTACAGCCTCTATTACCTGATATCAGCAAGATCATCAGATTAAAATTACAGCCTCGTTTTATGTCTATAAAATCTAGTTATTCTAATTTTATTTCCTTTCAACGAAAATGTAATAATAAACTCCGCATACTTTTATGAAAATAATTTTTACATACCTGCCAACTTATATGATTGTTGAGGAAACATTTTCATAGTGGGAGCAAATTTTATGTTTTATTTAATTTATGAAAAATTGCTTTACCTACAAATAAATTAATTAATGATACGTTTTTATGTATAAGATCTATTAATCAGGCAGCTGTGCTTTGAAGTAGCTTAATTTTTAATAACTTGTTCTTAAAATTGTATTATTTCATTACTGGCTACGAAATTAAATGTGGTCCATTGTGCCAAAAGACCCTTTAAATTTTACTCTGGACTATTTTAAAATAGCAATAGTTCCTCGACCAGAAATCGATTTAAATGGATAGTATATTTTTTTCTGGTTTTATATTTTATTACATAATTGTATATTTCGTCATAATTGTGACATTGCACATCCTCTGTATTTCAAATTTTTTTTTATTTATTTAAATTTACTCGATTCGTTTTTTTTTAATTTTTTTTTTATTTATTATTTTTTTTAAATTAAAGCGATGGGCAACGGACCAGTGAAAATGTGCACCATACAAGTAATATCTTTTAATTATTGACCCTTCGGACCAGTAGCTAAATTTTTCTAATTCTTCTGTTTTATTACCAATTCGCCAAATCCTTCCCTATAGCTGTATAAGATGGCAGCTATGGGTTTGTTAGAAAGTAAATCAGAATTTTTTAAACATTTTTAGTTTGTTATTCAAATTTTATTTTTTTACTACAAGTTTAAAAGTACAATGTTTTTTAATGAAATATATATCTATTTCTTTAAAAAAAAGAAAATTACCAGATTTATTCTTTTTTTTTAAAATTTAAACCAAATATGAAAAACACTGTTTTTCATAACAAAATTACATGGCAAAACAAACGAAAAAGTTTATGAGTCAATGCAAAAAGCTTGATAGCGTATATTAGTTTTGTGTACATTTAAATTTCTTCACATTGTACCGCGCATCATTAATAATGTTATTGTGCTATTATATTAATGCAGTTCATGAATGACTCTTGTATTTATTTTAATTATTGTTTTGCTACAGCCATCTAAATTCCGGTTACCAATATAAAATCTGTATTAACCGATTGAGGTGATTAAACCCGTCTTGATTCTTACCTCCGCCTGAGTAAACCAAGCGCTTGCACCCCCCAAGGTCGTTAATTTGTCTCATGATCTTTTTGTTATTTCTTTGCTGACGTAGCATATCTCATATCATTGTAAATACTTCAAGGTCACAATTATTAGCTGGGGGAAAAAAATCATTATTACTTCTATCTTTTCAGTCTGAAGAAATTGGTCTCTTTGGTCGATATTGAGTATAATTTTTCTTTTCGACTTTAAATTGAAATGCTACAGAAACACGTCCTTCACAAATTATTTTATCCTAAAAGCGGCAAGGGTTTGTCCAGACATTTTGTAAAAGGTCCGTTTTTGTAAAATTGTGAAAAAATTTCTCGTAATTTGTGAATATAAAATAAACGTTAAGTCACATTCTTTCAACCAGGGTCGGCTTTTGTGAATTTGTGCAAATAGGGTCCGTTTATTGCAAAAAAACTTTTTCGAAGAGTTTTTAAATTGTAAAGACATACAAGATTATGCTCAACACTGTAAAATTAAAAAAATAATTTTAAAAAATAAACAGCAATTGCTGCTACTATATATATTCAAGGATGCAGCATACAAATATTTGGTATTTAGCCTATACTGCTGAACGCAGAATATTCATTTTGGAAGAATAAAGGAAGAAGCGTCTGCTGAAGACAAAACTTAATTCATTTGCATTTGTCTTCCCCCCCCTTCCTAGGAAGGGTTTATTCGATTAACAAAACAATAATGAAGCTAAGCAAATTTGTGAAGGATCCTATTAAAAGATAAATTATTTTGTGAGGGTCCGATTTTATGAAAAGATATTTTGTGAAGGGTCCGTTAACGGACCCAAATTTCTTCTAAACAGACCCCTGAGTGGAGTCTTAAAAAAAAAGAAAGAAAGAAATTTAAAAAAAAAAAAAAAAAATTTCATCTTAAATTTCCAACTTTATTTTTAGCTTTGTGCTTCAATAACGTTTATCAGCATAACAACAATAATTAATTTTATAAAAAGACTTTTAATCTGATGATTTTTAATGTTTTAATTTTAACCATAAGTGTAACGCCACACTTCTTGATACTCTCCATTTTATTTTATTTTATAACCGTCGCTGAACAGCTGGCCCAATTTTTTGGGTTTACGACTACTAATGTTCAACTCCGTAGCCTTGTAATTTTAAACCCAATCCAGAACACATGGAAACTACTGGATCAAGTATTGTGTGGAATCTGCCGTCGTGGAGGACTTTTTAATGGAACTAACCTGCATTTGTGTTATATAGAGAAGAAAACTTCCCACGGTTAGCCTGACGACAAGGGAACTCTAACCCAGGATCCGTCTACCACTGAAGATAATTTACGTCAGCACTAAGGTCGACGCAAGACGGATGCGGAATTCGTATCGACCAGCCATTGCTGGGGTTCGAGCCCGTTTCACCTTATCGGAAGGCGAACACTCTACCCCGCCCCCCCCATGCCATGACGGCTCATAGTCGTTGATAAACATGCATATAGGTATTCTGCAGAAATTTTAATTTTTCTTTCCTTGATTTATACAATATCCCTTAACACCAACCCTTGTCGCAATTGTTACCCTCTCCCTCCTGTGCTAGAGTGCTCTTATTTATGGACGGTCCCTCTGAAAAATAGAGTGGAAGACGTCATTGAATCAGAAGTACCAGTCTTTGAACTACACGGTATTTGTGTTCATTCACAAAAACAGTATGTATTTTTTACGGAAAAAAAAAAGAAACTTGGCAGAAAGAACCTGGTTTTATGCTAATTTTATATTCGCAAGAATTATGAATAAATTTTTCACAATCGAATAATCATTATTAGTCTGAATTGGCCCCTGAAGTATATGTCGATTCGGTATCGGTACTCTAGTATCAGTGCGTATTCGTGCTCTTTTGTATACTTTTGTGGCGTGCTGGGCTTATGAAAGAGATTGTTATGAAAGGGATAAACATGAATTAAATTTTAAGGTTAGCAGTTTGTTAAGTATGCTTAAAAAATTAAAAAGAATTAATGAAAAACTTAAAATATGTATGTAAATGATTTAAATATTTTCTTTTTGTGAAAAATTGCTTCACACGTTTTTTTTTTTCATTTATTTTTTCATGACTTGGATTGGAAGTTGCTTTTAGACTCATTGTACTTTTCTCACTTTCATGTCTTGGTAAAAAGATGCGCCCAGTAATCGTTTCTAACTAAGGCCCTGGGTTGGTATACTTCATTCCACCTTAAGTTGGCACTGGAGAAAAGGGTAGACAGACCGGATTACAGACGTTGTCATGGAAACTGGGTTACTCTTTAAGGCGGTTGAGGGATGAGGTAGCAAAAAAAGGAGAGAAAGTTGCCAGTATTGGCGCTAAAGAAAGCAAAACGCCGATGTTTTTTTAAACCGAGAATCGAACTAAAATTTTGAACAGAATACAGAAAAGAACACGATTTTTTAGAGCATTTCTAATAATTATTATTTTAGATACTAGTTGTAAGCTAATTTCTTAATTAGTATTTAAAAAGCAGATTTTCTTATTATGATTTTTTTAACTAAACTAAACTAATTGTAAACAATAAAAGAAAAAAAAAATATTTGAAAAGTTTTTTTTTTTTTTTGCTGAAATCTAAGTAAAAAAAGGAAACGCATAGATGCGCATAAATACGTTGTTTTAAATATTTTTTTTTTATATATGCTTACTTTTTGTAGCATATAGCTTTTGTATACCAAGGCAGGCATAGGTAGCATAGGCAAGAAAAGAAAAGCATAGGCAGGGGATCATTGATCATGAAAAATATCATACCTATGTTTTTTAATATTTACTGTTCTTTTATATTCAAAATTCAAACTTTTTTCAGAAAAGTTTTTTTTTTAATATAAAAATAATTTTTTTCTGAAATACGCTTCTTAGAGACAAAAGAACTTGGATTTTTAGTATTATCCACACAGGAATGTATGTACGCCCCCCCCCCCATATTTTCAGCTGCCATATCCCACCATCTTAGACTCAACAAGAGCTCATTGACCTGTCCTGGTGGTTATCATGTTATTCATTTAATATTTTAACAGTTGACAGTTCCTTCTGCAAACTTTTTGTGGGGTTGTCCTGAATTGAATTCAATCCACAACTTCTTATCAGGAGAAATTCTACTTGGGTGGTTAGGCGCATTTTTTCAATAGAAAATACATATTTTAAAATATCAGAATCTTCCGTTGCTTTTCAGGATCTTTGCGGGTGTGAAAGGTGGCTTAAGAGATAAATCCGTATAATTAGTTATTTAAGTATAGTAGAATTAGTCTGGAAATATTTTGTCAGATACTGAAATATCTTAATATTTTCTACACAAGAGAAAGAATTTCTCAGCTTTTTTGGCTTTGTATTTCAAAAATAATAATTAAAATATTGACTGGTTTAAATTGACCTTTCAATGTTAAAAAAAAAATTTTTATTCACATTTTGTATCTTTTTTTAAAATTATTTCAATTCCTATACTTACACTTGTATTATGGAATTTGTATTTCAGATAATATTTAAAAATCCCTTTAATTAAACAAAACTAAAAATCTTAAATTTCCGCCATCACATTATTAAAGCTCCTATAAAAAGCGAATTATACTTCAGAGCTACGCATGGCGCAAAAGACACAAAATTTGAATCTTTAAGGAGATTGAATAAAGCAAAAGCAATTTTAACTTTTGTCGTAAAAAAATAATAATGAAATCATATGCTGAATTAGCTACACAGCAAATATGCTCAACTGTCATCAGTTTAATAATATTCACCTGTCTATTTTTTTAATTTTTTTTTATTCATTCTGAAGGGAAAAATTTTTTCATTAAATATTGTACATACGAGGTTAATATTTAGAAAAATAAATAATCAATTACAATTTTACTATACTGGTTTAAATTTGTTATTTTTTTTTTCATTTATGAACAGGGTTTGTTGATCTAAATCACGATTTGAATCATGATTTAAATCAACTGATTTATATATATATATATATATATATATATATTGATTTAAAAAATTAAAAAAACAGTGTTTTAAATCATTGATACTTTTATTATTTCTTTTCTAAGTTTTAAAATTCATTTTAAATAAATTGCTGCATTAATTAATTTTAGCTAACGAAATTACTTTCTTTCTTGGTATGTGTTAGATTCCAACACATTTCAAATTACTTTTTTAAAAATCTTTTGGTTTTTGAGATTGAAAGTACAGATTAAAGTAAACATTTAAGTTTTTTTTTTCTCATAATATGTTTACAGTATCTTTGGCATTATCAGATTTTCTATAAATAAATATAGTGAAAAAAATTTTTAATTACTACATAAATTTTTTTAAAGACTTTTTTCAGCTGAACTTTTTTTTAATGAATGACTACACTTATAAACACAATCTGATACATTTATTTTGTCATTTTAAAAATCAAAAGAAAAAAAAAAAGAAATCACAATTTTAAATTAAAATTATGGTTTGGTAATTGAAACTTTGTTTTAAAAGTTAAAGTATTTTTAAATTCTCTATTTCATCTAATCTTTAAATTTCAATCATCCATTTGTTTCAAAATGGTTACTATGCATTCAGAGCAATAAGTAACAAAATAATACAAACTAACAAAAAAAGCATGCAAATATTTAGTAATAAGCAACAAAAGAAGAAGAAAAAATTTTAACAAGGAATCACAAAAAAAATTAACAATTAATGCACAAAAAAATCATAACTATAAAAAACGAGCTAACATTAAATAACTAGTAAAAAGCAACAAATTAACAATTAATGCAAAAAAAAAGAATAAGTATAAAAAAAACGAGCTAACAATAACTAACCAATAAAAAACAACAAATTAACAGTTTATAACTAATAAAAAACAAAACAAAAGAAAAATTAAGCGATATGAGTGAAAGAAAGCGAAAAAAAAACAAGGAGAAGGGAACGAGCTGGCTGACCAGTGTAAAAACTTAGCCAACGCGCCAATTCCTTGGCCTTGAAAACTAATCCAGCGCCAAACTATAACACCTCCTTCTTCTTTGTACATTCGCTTTACTGAGAAGGTATTTATAAATTAAATACATTTAAACATGAAAAACTTCGAATGTATGTTTCAAGATAAACTTTTCTTATTATACAACATTAATTTATATTTGAACGTGCATTTAAACTGCAATTAATTCCAAAATAGAGAAGAACTACTTTTCAAAGGCGGAGTATTACATATCCTACCCTTCCCTGCAGTGCCAACTTAAGGTGGAATGGAGTATAGTATAATGATTTAAATTGCACTAGTAACCTAGACCCAATCTTACTATACTAACTTTAATTGTATAACTAAATGTGTGTAACATTCCATTGTAATATTAAGGAACTTAACTATATTTTAATAAATGGAAAAAAATAATTTTGTTTTAATTTATACATGATACAAAAAAAAAAAAAAAAAAAAAAAAAACAATATTTTAAAATGTGTTACAGTTGACGCATTTTTTACTCTTAATGATTTAAGAAATATTTTTTTTTTAATAATTTGATTAAAATTGTGATTTTAATGGTGGATTTAAATAATTTATAACGTGATTGGCAGAAATTGAACCCCATTAGCAAATTGTACCCTTTTTTTACGACTGCAATTCACGCTTGATTGTTATTTTATGAACTGTGTGCATATTCTCACAAAAACAGGTTTTTTGAGTGGTTTCAATTGCTGAAGATGGAGTAGAAAAAGTTGATAGTTGAGATTTGATCTTGTACTTAAAAATACCGTTCGGTAATCGAAGTCGATCATTGACTCCAGTAGAAATTAGTTGTTATTTTTATTTTGTTATTTTTTCTTTACGTATTCTTTTGGATCAGTTTTGCATGTTGTTTTTATAATTTGTAGAATCTTATATCTTTCCTTTTATATGCGAAATAGTGCTAAAAGTTATGATAAGTTTATCTGAATATGACTGTATAAAACCTAAATGAGTGTTATCGGGAACAGGATACCCGGTAAAATCGGTTGGCCGAGTACTGAGTAATTGCCGGGTACGTCGTACATCCCTAGTTCATTCCAATATACAACATCCAAAACTTAGTTCAATTTCTTTCTCTCCCCCCCCCCTTTTTTTTTTTATTCCCTCGAAAATCTCTTTGAAAATAAGTGTCATGCCATCTATTGTCATAGCAAAAGCTTATTTTTTTAAATTTTTTTTTATGAGAGTAAGGAAGTAAAATGTGTGATTAATATTTTGTGATTTGTAAATAATGTAGCTCATAAATTTATTTTGCCCTTCTGTTTTTAATATCTACTCGTTATAAATTTTAATTTTGCCTCAAATGATTGGAAGAGTGCCTCTTAGATTCTTTAACTTCTTAGTTTAAGATTCTAATGTTAAGTTATTAGCAAAAATATTTATGACATTTTTGTGCAATTACTATATAACGATTTCCCGATGTCCGTTTTCGTTAGAACAGAAAGGGTCGGTACATCGACTATACTAATGTACTACTACCAAAATAAATAAAAACAAAAGTTCCCGAACCCTTTTGAAAGCAGTAAAAATGTTACGCAAAATGCTTTTCAAAATTTTGTATTTGCTTTAGAATTTATTTAAATGAAACTTATTATTTTTCCTAATTTTTTTTCTTAAAAATATTATATTTAATAGCTTAAATCTTACTAACTATGAGTTAGGAGTAGAGAAATTCTGGGCCTCTTAAATTTTGCCGGGTCTCTAGGGTATCCGGTAACTGATGAAAACTGATTCTTTTACCCTACCGATTTCGGGATACCCAGAAAATTTTTTATGCATTACCCGGCTAATGACGGGTACCCTATAAAAATGGGATTAATTTTAGTCTGTCGAGTATTATTTTAGCTTTTATGCAAAACAATTAAAAATCAAATATTTTTTTATCAAATAAATGTTTTATTAGGTATAGTTAGCTCTAAGTAAATTTATTTGTGAAGTATAAGTAAAAATATAAATAGTGTATTTATTTTTAGATTCTGTATGTCTTAAACTGCATTAAGGGGTTTATGTAAGAAATTGTGGTGTGTGGAATGATTGAAGTAAGACTATGCTATGGAGATAGAAAAATGAAGACTTAATAACAGAGGTTTATTCTAGATTTTTTGTGAAAGGTCCGTTTTTTAAAAAATTTTTTATAAAAAATCTATTCGTGATTTTGGGAACCGTTTTTAAAAGAATAGTTTTGTAAAGGGTCCATTCTACGGTTATTTATTTACATCAATGGACTCAAATTTTTTCTAAAAAGGATCCTTGCATAATTCTATTAGTTTTCATCTGATTTACTTGAATATTAAATAGTATTTATTAACGTAGCTTCTGCTAAACGTGGGGTATTTTAAAGTATTTTTTAATAAAATAATGATTTACTTAACGAAAAGAGTTCTAATCGTTAGTGTTAACTTTTCTTTGTAACTAAAAAGTGTATTGTTCATATTACTTGTATTATTGTTGAAATTGCTAGAAAGTAATGGGAACTACGTTCTTAAATTTTTCCTGATAAATGGATTAATTTTTTTTATTCTATTGCAAACTTTGAACTAAAATTAATTATCGAACCCAACTTAGAAGATCAAGTGACTCCTTAAAGTGTTATTTCATCTTCAATGGACTCCTTAAAGTGTTATTTCATCTTCAATGATTATGAAACAAATGGGCTACGCGAATGTCAACTATTATTTCTGAATAGTTTCAGTTTTAATAAATCTTCATATGATTGGTTTGACACGAGTTTCTGTCAATTGATCAGGCACTGGGTAATGCGAATTGGTTTGCGGCAGATGGGTATCATCTTAACGCTTTATTATCGCATTTTTATCATTTCTTAAATTTCGTTAATAAAGCGATTCAGCTAGTTTTGACTCACATAAACATTTAATTGTACATGCTGAAAGAAATTACACTTGATACATCTAAGCTAAGCTTTCTCGTGAACGGAATGCGCAGATGTATTATTTGAAAAAGAAAGAAAAAAAAAAAAAACAACATGAAATTGTGCTATCTGATGAAGTTGATAAAAAAAATTAAGTTCAAGTTAATGAAAGACGCGATGAAAGTGAATTGAATGGCGGCCATCTTGAGAGTTCTCATTTTCTTACCGCCAAGTGAATATTTTTTACCTTCCTTCTCTTCTCTCCCCCCACCCCAGTATCTTCCTTGCAGCAGAATAAGAAACAAAGAGAGCCCCCGCTCCAGGCTATTGATCTTTGTTATCCATCCGAACCTACTAATTTTAAATGCTTCGTCACATGACCCGACCAGCCAAGGTAAAACAAAACCCGATCACGTGACCAAGAGTGACCCTAGCAGCAACACTTTTAACAATATAAGTGTAAGTCCGTAATTAAAATAAAAAATGGATACGCGGGTTTTTTGTGAAAATGAGACGCCCCCAAATCATGCAGAAGACCCCACACCAAGGGAGGGTCGAAAACCTCCCCCTTACCCTTTTCGCCCACACGTTTTTTCTATCGATCTCCTTCCATGCGCGTAAGAAGACAAGTTTTTTAAAATATTCTCCGGTAATCCGCGATTCACAGTTAAAAGCAAAGCCAGAAGTGGTGGCAGAAAATATCGATCCTTTTATATCGTTGTCTTTATCATCTGCTTCGAAGACGCGCGCCAGACATTTATTTGCTACTCCACAAGGCACGCCTCGAAATCATTCATACACGTACATTGCGCCGCAGGGGTTTTTTTTTAAGAAGTTAATAACAAAGATCAGTAGATGAGAATGTCGGAGGTGATAACGCAATATTTCCGCAAGAAATCAGTGGCGGGTAGGAAAAGAATTGAAAGAAAAAAGACTTAAAACAATGACAAAAAAATATTCCCCCCGTTTAATCCAAGCTATCATTTTCTAGTTCAGCGTTCGTTTACATCATTTCATTGTAACCATTGTGCCGTTTTCGACTTCATATGCACGATGTCCTACATTTACAGCTTTTTTAGCTATTTTAAGCACGGAATGAATAAACGCTTAAGAATTGTTCTTGAAACCGAGCTAAAATTCTACTCATTTTTATCTTTTGTTAAGAGAATTCGTCTCTGTTTAGAAAATCAATTTTCCTAGACAAGTTCGAGCAAAATTAGAAAACGCTGAGCAGAGCGTTCAGTATTGATATATAAAATTGATATTTTGTTTCATTTAATATATTTTTAATTAATTGTCATACAACTTAAAAATTAGGGATGCAAAATTTGTGCATCAAAAAAATATACAATATCCATTATGTCGTATAATTTACAAAATTAGATAAATCAATTTTGGTAACAAGTTTGAGCAAATTAAAATACTCAGAACTGAGCGTTCAATAGAGAAAATTTATATTTTATTTCATTCAATATATTCTTTAATTGTCATACAGCTTAAAAAATTATGGATGTGAAACTTGTGTATGAAAAAAATATACAATATGGATATACGTCGTATAATTTACAAAATTGAATTTTTTTGGACTACAAATAAAGTTATTTTAAAACTAACTTTATATGTTCAATATCTGGGAAAATAATTTTAAATAAATTGATACAGTATTTCATACAGAAAATGAAAACGTAGTTTTCTAAAACATTGAGACAAATTAAGTCATTCAAATTTATTCTTTTTTAAACAGACAATTGTGAATTGTTTTTAAAAATGTCATAAAATAATGATTTTCTTCTAACAATTAGCTACAAAGCAGGGGGGTAGAACGATGTTTAATTCAGAAAACAAACCATACATAAAATGTGAAAGTTAAGAACACTTAAGAGGATAGTTGTGCCTAAGGGCACAAATGTGGTTAATGAAACTAAACACATCTTCATTTCCAATTCTATATTTTCCAAATATATGTTTAAAATGCACTTAAAATACATTAATTTTTAAAGATATTTCTTTTTAATAAAATTCAGGATTTGATTTTCCACCTCTTACATTTTTTGGCAACCTTAAATATTCTTAAAATAAAAAACTTTATTTTTTAGTATTTAGCTGCTGTGTTGTTCAATGTGATTTACAATTTTCACCTGTTCAATGTGTTTTCAGCTGTTCAATTGTGATTTACAATGCTTACTGCATTGGCGCATTTTGTCTTAATTTTACCTCAGGGGTGCATATGCACAAACATTTTAAGAGGGGGTCTGGAGAAAAATTTATTTAGACTTATTATTTCTGATTGTAATAAGAATAATTCTTAAAACTAAATAGTAAAGTTATGTAATATTTTTAAATAAACAACTGAAGTTTTCTTTATTTCTGCAGCAAAGTTTCGTTTTTCCATGGAATATTTGGTACTGTATATAAATTACTTACCTGGTCCACTTTTATTAAAAGATTTATAATAAGATTTGACACATGTTGCAACGTGTTTAGTATCATATCTGATGTATCTTTATTTGAAGAGGCATCTCATATCATCTTTATTTTTAGTAGACGGCAAATATCAAGAGAGAACAATGTGAAATGTTTTTCATTTTAGAAAGTTTTATATACATAATTTTTTTCCAGCGTTTTACAGAAATTTGATCTCTGGTTATCATTATAGGGAGGGGGTCAAATTATATACTGGGATAAACAGTACATCCTCAATTTTAAAAATTTAAAATAAACATTTAATTTAAGTCAAATATACTTTGGGTTTAAAAAAAATATTTTGACATCTTTATTTATTACATCTGTTTTTTAGAATTTCATTGTTACATTTTGCATTTCATTGTTTAATTTTCCAAGATATTTTAAATTAATTTGAGAACTAGTTATAAAATTTTCTTACTTATTTTGTAGTTTTTTTTTCTCCATATAACTTGGTCAGGGGGCAAGAAGCTAAGTATTGACCACTTTATACATAGCATACAACTAGCATAAAAATTTTTTTATAGCTATTTTAGACACTAATTTCAACCGTTCACTTACAGCATTTAGTATGGTGAAGCCTGTCATTCAGCTTCACTTTTTATACCAGACATAAACAGAAGGTTGATTAAGGTTGAAAAACACTCAAACTGTAATTTAATAAGTTCTAAATGTAAGGATAATAACTTATGGTGTCAAATTTTTTAAAATATTTTTTAAAGAAAATTTAACAAAATCATATTCAAAACAATCAGTTATTAAAAAAGAAATATGTTATTTAAAAATTAAAAATGTGAGTAATAAAATCTGATAACTTAGTATGCATTAAAAAAAAATTTTTTTTTTTGTATAAAATTTTATTTCTTATTTGTATGTTTATGTTCCAGGTGATAAGAATGCCAAAAGAATGGACTGGTCCTTCAGAATATTTTGCTGCTGGCTATTATGGGAATCAAAACAGGTAATTGTTTATGACTGTAGCCAAGAAATTTGTTTTTTTGAATGAGATGAGTATAATAATGATATTTTTTTCAATATTCAAAGTTGTATTTGTATCAAACTTTAATTTCTTTCACCTCTTTTAATTTTCTTTCAATAAACAAAAGATTTATACACAAGGCATTTTCGAAAAGTAAAGATGCAATGCCGCGAAATTTTAATGGAGATGAAGATTAAATCAAGCCTTAGTAAGGTAAATGCCTTATTTTTCGATATAGTTGCTGCCATTGTCTAATTTAGTCTGGGCTCATGCTTATGCATTCCACAGTCAAAGAACTTAGCAGCCTGTTGTACAAACAACATTTCAATTTCAGTTTTAATCTCATCATCAGTGTGAAAGTTTTTTTCTGCAGGATGTTTTTCAGGTAAATGAATTAGGGAAGGTCCCTGTGTGCAAGGTCCGGGCTGTATGGCGGATGATCTAAAGCTTTCTATTTGAAACTTTTCTTTTGAGTAGTACTAAAGCGCTATGTAAGGACGAGTGTTGTCATGGAGCTCCTGCATTTGTTTTGAATTACCTGTCTAAGATGTGTATCTCACAATATGCATTACTTGTGATCCCTTGAGGCATAAAGTCAACTAGAAGAATGCATTGCCTGTCTCAGAAAGTAGAAGCCAATTTTTTTTTCTTCTGAAATTGAAGTTATGAATTTTTTGGTGACTTGGTATGGCCTCATTGCATTGATTGTTGTTAAATTGTTGCTAGGACTGTTTCATAAACCTATTTCTATAAACCATCAGCAGTTACAAATTGATTGAGAAACTCAGCATATCCTCTTCTTTTGTGTTCTTCCGTTAACATGTTTGTAACCTGTACACACTATTTCCCGTGCCCAAAGGTCAGTGCTTCTTAAAGAGTTGTTATAGACATTTCTGGTATGTTTTTATGCAAATCTATTATGCCTATTTGCTTGAATTGCTTCCTCTGTTCTTTAAAGCAGGGCATCAGTGTTCACAGATGGTATACCTGTTCCAAGGTTGGCACAGACGACTAAAATGCGACTATTTGGAACTATTTTTGGCCTGAGGCGACTAAGGCAGCTTTTTTTGCCTGAAAAAGCTAAAAGAAGCAACTATTTTCAGGAAAAGGAAACTATTGGAAAACTTATCTGTACTCCCAGAGATGTTTTGTTTTTTTTAAGCATAAATTGGGTTGACAACCTGCAACCCTCGGAAAAATTTTGAATTGCAAATTTGAGTCATCACTTTTTAATGCGTTAAATTTGCACAGATTCCATTGTAAGTCTATTTTGTTTTGCAATCGCCTTTTTAACAGTTTTTGCTACGAAATTCTGCATGATTTAAAAAAAAAACAATTTTTATACGATATTATGATGCATGAATTTTGAATTTGAGTAATCACTTTTCTAAATATATATATATTTGCCAAATCAATTATTGATAAAAGGGAAAATGTTTTAGAAAAAGTATGCTTTTTTTTAATGAAATTTTTTTTTTCTGAATTAATTCTAGTAATTAAATCAATTTAATTTTCTGCAAATATACCTACTAATTTTTTTGATATAAAAATTTATTGCTAAAGTTTATATAAAAATTATCATATTGGCCACCAACTTGACTAAATGGATCATGGTATATGACAATTAAGTCCTTTAATAAAATTTCAGTAATACTATTTAAATTTTTTTTTCTTCTTATTTGAGCAAATATTTTCAAATTTTTTGCAACATTTTCATCCTTTAAGCTACTAAAAGTAACTATTTTGTTCATTTTTTTCTGTTGTAACCCTGCTGTTCTGATTTCTCATAAACAACCATCATTCTTTCAGAGAAAGCTTGACACCGTTTTGTCAATTCATAATGCTTTCATAGATGGAAGAAATTTCTTTATGAATATCGTAATTTCGAAACAATTTCATTATGAATTTCATTAGAAAACGTATTACAGAGGTGTATGCAAGGTAGTACTAATTTCAAAAGTCAATAACTTGCTTGCTGAAAGTTTTTTGATTCAAATTTTGTGTTCGCAGAAAGTTTTTAATTTTATCTAAGACTGTTGAACAGCTTATTCTTTTACGTACAACTAAAGGAAATTTATTACGCATTTAAAGTTTTTCATTATTTCTATCCACATTTAGTCAAGCTGTCTTACGTTACGTTGCTCATCAAATAACAATTTTCTTATGTTCCCCTTACGTTAATTTTCTAGGTAAAATGTTTAATTTCAAACTTTCAAAAGAAAGAAAAAAAATTATAAATTTATTCTCACGGGTATGTTAATAATCTATATTTGAAATTTTTTTTGACTTCCATCATTCATTTAAAAAAAATCAGATAATTTAAGTCTATTTGAATCAAGTGATTTAAATCATGCCACCTTTCATGCAAACAAAATTAAATAATTATAGTTTTTTCATGCATTTCAAGTTAAATTTATCTAACTTTTAATGTATGATAACCAGGGTTGTGATGATTTAAATTCACTTCATATTTTTAAACTGTCCTTGATTAGAAATTAAGAAAATATAATATATGCTTTTGATAATTTAAGTCTAATTTCACTAATAATGAAGGTTTTATTCAGAGAATAAAGAGATTGGGTAAAAGAATAAATGAATATAAAAATGGAGTGTAATTTTTCTCACTGGTGGTTATGCAAATTCCATGGCCACTTGCTATTAAGATTTTGCGTTGTGTATTTAATTCTCCAATGTAATGTATGTTCAGAAATATGCACATTTTTTGGAAATTTTGTTGACATAATATTAATTTAATATTTTGGCATAATTTAACTAAGATTATTAGTCTTCATAGATATTTCTTTCAAATGAAATGCATTTCTTTGGGTTAAGACCACATTTAAAACAGATTTATTCTAATTCTATTAAATTCTTTTTCTTATCAATAAATGTTAGAAACAGTTGCTGCTTGAAAAAATGGGGGAGGGGGACATCTTTTAAAAAGTCAAATATTCACCTTTGCTATTGTATGTATTGTATTTCATTAGGTTGACTACAAGCTATGAGTATTTATTGTTAAATTACATATTGTTATCCAGCTCTATTTTATTTTTATATACAACACATCAGCTTGCTTAGTTTTTTCCTTTTATTAATTTCATGTATGTAGATTCATGTCAAAAATTTTTTTTGGCATATAATTCATATAATTTTTAATGGGTATGTAATTCACGTGTAAAATTTTTAATATCAAAATTTTGAATAGTATTTTTTGGTCTCCCAGACATTTTTTGCAACATAATTTTTTTCTCCTGCTTCCTACCTCTTTTATTATGGTTAATTTTTAGTGCTGTTTGACTTTTTTCACATAAACTTTAATTATGTTATATTGTTTAAGTTGTGGTGGTTGGTTGTGTTCTGGAGATGAATAGTTCTGGTGGGGGAGTACTGTAGAGTATCTACCACTACAGAAATACAATTCCAGATCACTAGTATATAAGACATATTAACTCGATTCTATGAGGGGGTACCTTTTCATAGATGAAGGTTGACATTGTCGATGACCATCCCTACATTCACTGTAGAGTATCTACCACTACAGATATACAATTCCAATTCACTAGTATACAAGACATTAACTTGATTCTATGAGGGGGTACCTTTTCATAGATGAAGGTTGACATTGTCGATAACTATCCCTACATTGGTGACCCGGTCTTTCACAAGTACAGCAACTAGTGGTATCCGTTCATCGAATTCTATCCTTGATAAAATTCTGGTGGGGGAGTATTGTGGCGTAACTACCACTACAAAAATTAAACATCAATTCACTAGTATATAAGACTTGCTAACTTGAATCAATCACGTCAGGGTCACCACTGTGGTGGTCGGTTGTGTTCTGGAGATGAATAGATTGAGTTTACATTTATTTAGTATTTATTTTACATTTTAATGTTAAGTAAAAGAAGAGTAATAAAATGAGTAGCACATCATGCTGCAATGGCGGTTGTGATTCTTCTGGCGAAAATGAGAAATAAAAGACCGCGGTTACGATTAAGTTAAGTTCAGTCGCCGCAAAGTTAAGTGTCAGTATATCTTGTTCCGAGTCTTATATCATTAAACTTTGATTCTATATTTTTTCCATTTCTCTAGTTATATTTTGATTGTCAGTAAAAATTAAATAAAATAAAAAACAGGCTTTGCTAGTGCATTGCTTTCTGCTAGTTTTGTAAAATCCTATCTCCACTACAATTTTGTGATTAAAATCAAGTACTAGGGCTTTTTTAATTTGCTTATTTGTAGTAGGTCACTGTGTTTTCCTTTCAAAATTATTAAATGGACTTATAAATTATTTGATTAACTCAATTACAAAATTGACTCAAACTTGAACTCAATTACAAATTTTAATGAAATATTATTATGAGAGAATATTAACTAATTGATGGTGGTTATATTTTTTAATACAAGAGCAGTACTGTAGACATTTATTTTATTTTCTGATCGCAAACTTTTATGAGTTATTCTGTGCTCCATCAATAAAACTATACTTTTAAAAAAAAAAATTTTAGCTGTTAAAATATTCTCTTTTGAACAGGGTAATCTGGAATTAAAAGTAAAATATTTTATCTAAATTTTTTTTTTATTATACTCAAGTAGATCAAACTAAACCTTTTCTTTTAAAAAAAAATGTTCTGATTTTTTTTTTTTTTTTTTTTTTTTTTTGGTCCCTAAAAAATTATCAGTGCCTGAAATTATCAGGTAAGTAGAGTTTAGGAAATAAGAAGAAAATTGTTAGAGAATAATGCATTTGTCAGTCAAAAGGAGGAAAAAATTAGGTAAATTTTTTTTGATCTAAAATTAAGTTTCTTTTGTAATAAATATTTTTTTGACAAAAAATTTTTGTCTTGGAATTTTGTTTATTTTTGGGAAGAAGTGAATTTTGTTTCTAAAATTTAGTAAGGACCCTGATTAGAAGAGATCCGAAAGTAGCTAAGATGTGATGCGTTTAAGAAGCTAAGATGTGATGTGTTTAAGTAGCTAAGACGTGATGCGTAATTGATGATATATATACAGGGGTTTGTCTAGGCCAAATTTACTACTGTTTAGCGGTACCTTCCCAAATTCAACTTTAGGAATACTTTTTTTAAAAATTTTATTTTTGTATCCCCTAAGAAACGATAAATCCATATTTTTGTGTTGATTTTTTAATATAATTTTTAATTTTCACAAATTATGCCTAAATTTTCCCAAATTGTGTCTAAATTTTCACAAAATAGGTACCTCCCAGAAAAACCTTGACAGACCCCTGATAATTTTTTAGTCTATCAGTTAATGTTCGGTTTGATAAAAAATGTTTCATAAAATATTTTTTTTATTAGTGAAGAATTTTTAAAACATTTAAGTTTTTAGCAAATCAAAATAAATTATGTAACAGTAAATTATTTCAGGAAAGCTATTTACCGTTCTGTTTTAACTCCAGAGGGACAGTCTCGTGGCTTCAATCCTGTGGAATTTGAAGAAGCTGCTGATTTGTCTTTAAGGTATTTATTTATAATTTTTTTTTAAAATTTTTCTTTTGCGTTTTTAGGCCAATTAAGTAAATTAAAAAAAAATTGACTAATTCTTTAAAACTGAATGCTACAAGAATTTGCTGCTGGTTATTAATTTGCGTTTAAATCAGTCATGAAAAAAATTTCAATTTATGGTGTAATAGCTCATTAATAATTTAAGTTCAATATGTAATATTCATTTCATGTTTATTTTCAGACACCTATAATTATGAATTACAATATTAATTTTCAATTCTATAATTGTTTATAATTAGGGTTTGTTGATTTAAATCAGCTTGATTTAAATCAAAAGATTTTTTTTAAAAAGTCATTGATTTAAATCAAGTGATTTTTTATATATATATATTGATTTGAAAAGTTAAAAAAACAGTGTATTAAATAATTGATACTTTTATTATTTTCTTTTCTTAGTTTTAAAATTTATTTTAAATGAAGTGCTGCATTAATTAATTTTAGTTAACAAAATTACTTTCTTTCTTGATGTGTGATAAATTCCAACACATTTGTAATAACATTTTTAAAAATCTTTTGAT
Organism: Parasteatoda lunata; assembly: GCA_949128135.1. NCBI lineage: Eukaryota > Metazoa > Arthropoda > Arachnida > Araneae > Theridiidae > Parasteatoda > Parasteatoda lunata. The sequence continues at coordinate 91,870,994 of OX421979.1, read as the reverse complement.
ACTTTAAATTGAAAATACAGATTAAAGTAAACATTCAATGCTATTTAAATATAGACTTGCATAGCTGTAGAAAGTAATTAATGTGTAATTAATAAACATGAATTTTTTTTACAAAAAAAAAAAAAAAAAAATACAAATTATGTTATTTGAAATTCTACCTTTTGATTGAAAAAGCATGGAATGAATTAAAATCTGCATTATATTTTATTGGTAGAAAATGTATATTTCTAAAGCTCGAGGTTATATTAAAAGAAATTACCCTAATATGCCAAAACTAAAAGAAAAAGAAATTCTGATATATTCAGATATTTTTTTCCTGATATAGTGTCATTCTTCCCCTTCAAATTCTTTCAAAGTCTATTTAAAGCAGTAAGTATATTAACTAATAACAGGGTGCATGTTTACAGTATCCTTGTCAGACTTTCTATTTCATTACAGATTTTCTACACAGAAATTTTCTGAAAAAAATTCCAATGGGTACATAGAGTTTTTAAATTTTTTTTTTTTTAGCTTAACTTATCTATTTTGATATGGGATTAAAAATGAATGTCTTACTATAAAAATATATAGATTAAATATTTATTTATTTTTTGATGAATGACTACATTTATAAACACAATCTGTTACATTTATTTTGTCTTTTTAAAAATCAAGAGAAAAAAAAAAGAAATCACAATTTTAAATTAAAATTATAGTTTGCTAATTGAAACTTTGTTTTAATAGTTACAGTATTCATTAAATTCTCTATTTCATCTAGTCTTTAAATTTCAATCATGCATTTATTTTAAAATGGTTACTATGCATTCATAGCTATGCATTATAATGAAAAATTATTTTAGGTAGTTAGATCTTCTAAAATATTGTTATAATATTGTTTTAATATTAATTTAATGTTGATTAAACATATATAAAGTTTTTTTTAATTATAAATAAAAGTTTTTACAGTGTATTTGAATAAATAAAAATAAAATCTGATTTAAATAAAAAAAAATCTGATTTAAATAAAAAATCTGAATTTTTTGATTTTTTTTTAAAGAAATCAAAAAAATCACAAACCCTGTTTATAATTAAATAAATTGTAAATAGGTCAACAATAAGAGTTACAAATAGTAAATTAATGATTTTTGCATCCAATGTTAGAACTAGTAAGCATAAGTGCCATGCTGCTTATATTTACATCATTAAAGGTTAAGAAAACATAAAGAATGAGACATATAAAAATTCTAAATGTAGACTTAAATTTTCCAACCAGTCAATTAGAATCGAATTGAAATTGTTGGTATCATATAAATAAATATATTGTGATTGATACTACAATTGAACATTTGGTAGCTTTAAATTGACTCTTGAGTTCTGATGAAAACTTATTGAAAAGGAAAATGTTTCTGAATGTATGTTTTAATTCTTCTCTTAAATGAGTGGTTAGAAAGAAAATGTGCCTGAAAAAAGTATGCCAATCATTCTTTAAAATAATAATAATAATAAAAAAAAATTCATGTAAATGGAAATTTAGTTACTCATCAGTTCAATTATGTTCAGTAGTGTTTTTAATCAAAATGCTATTACACTATTCAAACTGACAAAGAATTACTACATTGATGATTTTAACAATTAAAACATTTTTGCATGAAAGATTACGAATACATTTCATATAAATATTTTGTATAAGGAAGTATAATGGTTTGGATACTTTTAAGAAATCAAAGAGAATTTTTCCCATTCTGAAGATTATTCTTATCCTTTCTAAAACACTTTTGAATAAATTCAGAAAATTCTTGAAAGTTGTCAAATACCTTTTTTAGTACATTTTAATAAACAACACTAATATTTATGGATAACAATAGATCAAAGATGAAATTACCAGTACCAAAAACTTTGAATGTTCATGAAACTATATGCTGTTGTAGTTCATTTATGTTGTACTAGAGCTGTACAATGGGCTATTGGGGACGGTCTGGGAAACATCCCAGAGGATGATCGAAAGACTAGCCATCACAATTTTGATCCACTACAGAGGGGATGGCACCCCTGCTTCAGTAGCCTGACGACCTACACGCGAAGTTGAGCACTTTACTGTGGAACAGTTTAACGAGGACCAATACCTCACACCCTCAGTCCCTAAGCAGACTGATCCAATCCGTGTCTTAACGATCAGTCCACTGCGGGACTCATTAAACTATATAGAAGGACCACGTGTAAACACATGACCTAATATTTGGGCTATAATTTTTTTTTTTTTTGGGGGTGGGGGGCTTTTAGCTCACCATGAATTTTAGCAGAACCTCATTACCAGTAAATTCACTCAAGGAAAAGAAATTATTTTGCCACTTGTTGGTCAATTTGCAATTTTTGAATTTAGTGAGGATAGAGAGGTAATACAATTTGAGTAATAATTGAATAATAATAATAAAGAAATAAAATTATTGATTTTGAAGCTATAGTTTCTTACTTCTGAATTTTTTTAAAACTTTTATTATAAGTGTCTTAAAAAAAATATTTTAAAACAAAATGATTTTATCGATTTAAAACTGAACTATACATCTGTAAAGCGTATCTTTTTCACTCATTAATATAAATACAACTTTTATTGTGTCTAATGTACTGGATTTTTTTCATTTCATGTTTGGCAACTGTCTATATTCTTTTTTTAGGAGAGAAAAGCCATTTAGTTATGAGAGTAGAGATCGAGGTTCATACTCAACTTCCTCATATGGTTTGGATGAAACAATGGATCTGAGTACAAAATGGCGTGCTCCCCCATTAGCAGAGAGGAAACCTCTGGGTTCCATAAGCTCAACTTTTCCACAATCAGCTTCAACCTCAAATACCTCAGAGCCTGGTTGTGGAGAAAGAAATTCTGAATTAAAAAGAAGTAAATCATCTCACCATGTGCGTATGCTACCGCGCAAAAGACTTCATGTTAGTAGCGAATCACAGCCTCCTAACAATAGTGCGAGTAGTTGTTCTTCTCCGGACGTCATCGTTCTTTCGGACGAGGACAAACCTCGCCTTAATGGACACATTAACGGCTATGAAAGTGATTCTAGAAATTCGGACCCAGAACCCATGGAAATGCCTCCTCTTCCAGTGGAAAAGGTTTGGGATCCCATAGAATTGAAAGAGAAGAGGAGGCTTTTACGGGAGTTACGAGATGAGTTGAGGAGTGAGGAAATGAAACTTGTTCTTTTGAAAAAACTTCATCAAAGCCAGATGATAAAAGAAAATATTCTGAATCAAGCAGCTGCTGCTGTAGCTGGCAAAATGGTTCCTACTGCAAATCGGGGTACTTCTAATGCTGCTCCACCTCCTTTGGTTCGAAGTGGCCAAATTTCACAATCTCAAAACAAAATGCTTAGCCAACAATTGTCTCACCAATCTTCTGTAATGAATTCTTCATTGGTAAGATTGAGTTTTGCAATCTTTCTTTTTTGTTTGATAATTTTTATGATGTTTTACTAGCATGAAATTCTTCCTCAGATCCATGATTTACTGTTTATCATTTCTTTGATTCTTTGTTATATTTTTATACATGTTATAAAATAATCTTAAAGCTAAAAATTTCTTGTCATACACTTTTTAAAATGTATATAAACTAGTAAAATAAAACTTGAATTCCTTAGATTGATAAAGATCAGCAGGGACTAATAATTCAAATTTTTTCAATATGGCCTATTAGAGCATCAACTTATTTTTGTTAACTGTAAATTGAAATTTCTATGCTCAGTTTATCGTAATAATTTTCTATGTAAGAGTTTCCTTATATGGATGGTTTTTTCTACACTAAGATGCACTCTTTACTGCCTATACTTCCGGCTTACTGTTTTCGTTGTATTTTGAAGCCATTTGTTGATCATTGTGTTTTGAAACACTCTTGAGTAATATTTCTTGTATATTTGTATTTGCTACCTGATTTAATATTTGTGTTATAAGAATCGTCATTTGAAGACCTGACATTTCAAGACGTAAGAATTGTCATTTAAAAAACGTTATAAAACACTTCTTACCTTGTTAACAATATTCCAACTTTGATAGTTATACCTGAATGATAATTTTTAAAATGAACTTTAACTCATTGCTCGAACAATATGCTAACACTAACATATGATGGTGCATGGCTTGCACCAAGAACAAACAGTAATAAACAAGTTATAAGAGGCCAAAACAGAACTGCCTAAAAAGCAAGTTCTTTCTAAATCTAACAACCATGTCACCTTCTTTAAAAATACATCTATAAATAACTAAAACAAATTTTCTCTTCAAACTTATCAGAATTACTTCATATCATTAATATCTTATGAAATGCAGCAGGTTTCAGCTCAGAAATTATATAAATTATTTCTTTAATTGAAAACTAAATTATCTGTTTGAAAATATCACCTCGCAGAATAAACTTTAGTAAGCAGCTGTATACTTTTTAACCAGAAGTAGAGCAGATCAAGAGCTAGAGATTGTTGTTGTTTACATTTATATTGAAAACACCTTCCATTTAATCAAAATTGCAAATTGCTACTATGTTTAAATTGTTATAAGATCATTTAATTATTTTCAAATTCCATATTTTTTGAAATGTAAATTTATGAGTGACTTGATATCTCAATATGCTTGTTAAAAGTTTTAAAAGCAGGCTATAAATTATTATTATCATACAGTATTAAGTTATCCCGCAGTGGACTGATCGTAAAGACACTGTTCCCAGTAGAACAGTGTAGTCTAACATTACTGGCGGCAATCAGTAAGCGGGTGAGTGGCCACCTTGATCACCCTACGTAGGGACCGTAATTGAGAAAAAATCGCTTTTATTTTGTTACAGCTCCTGTTTATTTTTTGGTGAGTGTCTTGTGTAATTTAGTTGTTAATGCATTCCATTACATAAAATATATTTACGGAAATCTTTTCTTTACGTTGTATTTTTTCTTTGATACGACCTTATATTTTCTGAAATGTATAGTAAAAACCCCACGGCAGAATCTTAGTGACATGGCGACATTATTGTAAAATATTACAGAGTTATTTCAAAAAGTTTAGTTTTTCTTAAGCAAAGCAAAAACGGTTTAAGCAAAAAAGTTTAGTTTTTCTTTACTGCAGAATTCGAGAATTTTTTTTTTCATTTTTGCTACAGAATTATTTTAAAAAGATGCCTTTTATTTCTGAAGTTTTTTCTTTTTTCTTTGAGAACAAAAAAAAGCTTTAGCAAGAATTTTAAAAAGAGTCGTGGAAATTTAAAATATAGTTCATATAAGAAATGTTTTTTCCACCTTATTTGATATTTTAATAAAATATGATTGTGAGTAGAGATTTTTTTTTTCAACTTCAGATTTGTAGCAAAAGAATTGATAAATCATTGCAGAAATGGTACAGTCAGACCTCAATATAAGGTCACCCTAAGCGACATCCCAAAAGTGAGCTTATAAGCGGGGTGACCTTATAATAGATTCTTCAGCAGTTCGTAACTAAGCACGTAAATAGTATACATTATGACTTTTTAAAAATGGTAATACAGTTGAAAACGATCGGCCATAAATTAAATATTTAAATCAATAAATTTTAACAGAATTAGTAAAGAATTAAAGAAAGTTAGGTTTTTAAAAAGTTTTTTAATTTAAAATTACATACATTACATCTTACCTTAATAATTTAATACATACATTACATCTTACCTTATTTAAAATAGTCATTTATGCAGGTCTGTCTCATTTTTAGTTACATATTTCGAAAAATGTTTTTTTAGGTTTTGTAACTTCTCAAAATGTTCCTCAGCTCCCTCATGGTTTGTAAAAAAATTTCATATGGCATTTATTGCATTGAAGGCTTCCACTTGGGTTACAGCTACAGTCTCAGGATCACTGTCATTGTTCTCACTGTCCCCAACTTGTGAAATAATTTCAGCAATTGTAGCTTGTTCTTTGGCTGCAACATTTTCCTAGAAATTGCCTTGTAAGGAAGTTAAATAGGCTTTTGTTAGAAAAGTACTTTCCTCGCCTCAAATAAAAATAACCTTATATGCGATAACGATTTTTAAAACTTGACCATATATCCGATAATCTGTAACGGAGAATTCCTATTCAGTGAACCGGGACTTTGGAAAAGTGACCTTATATCGAGGTCTGACTGTATTTTCCACCTTGTTTTATATTTTAATAAAAAATGACTGTGTGTGGAGATTTTTTAACAACTTCTGATTTGTAGCAAAAGAATTGATAAATTATGGCAGTATGTCTGTCCCTCCTATTTTTATTTGATTTAAATAAAATCTCTTCAATAATTTTAAGATGACATAACACACAAGAAAATTTTAAATCTCACATTTCAACTTTAACTTTAATGCTCACAACTTTCACCAATTTCATCGTAAATTTGTCTAGTGTTTTGATAATTTTTCGGCAATTATTGCTACGAATTTTCAATTGATTTTTTAAAATCCCTATGTCTTCCATTGTTTAGTTATTACTATTGATATTCTCATTTTTATTTTTTATTTTTAAAAAAGAATATTATTACAATACGTGAAGTTCGAACTGTGAATTTGATGAATTTACCTCAAATGTGATGATTCCACTGTTTTTCAGCTTTTCGGCAGTTATTCTTACTGATTTCCACATACTAGTTTTAATTCTGATATTTCTCATTTGATATTCGAAATTCAAATCGTGCATTTAAATACCTAATCACTTTTTGACAGACTCAATTTATGCTTAATATATCGTATATCTTCGTGGTGTTTCGATTGCTTTCTGTCTGTTATTGTTACTAATTTTGTTTTTTAACGCATTGTTTTTAAAAATCCTTATATATTGTAGACAATCTGAAAAGTTCATAACGCGCATTACAGTTAGTACTTTTTGATGCTATGATGCTATTGTTTTTAATGGGTATTTTGGCAGTTATTGCTATTGATTAACTGAAATCCGACATTCTTAATACGATATTATTTATTACTATAAGCAAATCTTGAAACGAAACACGCATTTGAATAACTCCTTTTTGAAGAGTCTAAATGGTGTGATTTTGTTGATCTTTTTTCAGTAGTTACTACCTCAGATTTCACGATTTTTAAATTTTTATTATGATGATGATTTACAAAATGTAAAAATGGAAATAATCAAAACCTAAGAATATAGATGATAATATTGGGATATCTATTTTTTTATTTGTACATTAAAAAAATTCTTACATTAGCAATTAAAAATATTTTATTCAGTTTTATCCTGTAGTAACCTCTGTATTAGTTGCTATTAAAAATGTCTTATCGAAAGATATTGGTGCTAGGGAAATTTGTAATTTCATCAATTCAATTTCATTTTTTTTCCCTTTCTACATGTTTTAGCCACTGAGCTATCTATCTTAGCAAATGCCAGCTTAATACTATCTAATATCATATAATATTTTATTATTTAATAGATATGCAATCAAAATGCTCATGGAGCTCCGCCTCCTCTGATTGGACAACGAGGTAATAATTCTACAAGTGGTTCTACGGTATCTTCTAATATCATGGGTAACATGATGAGAAACAGTCATAATTCTATTTCAAGAACACCAGTTACAACACCTCCTAATATTGTGATGGGATATAATATGCATAATTTGTCTCAGTCAGCTCAAAGTAATCAGCACCAGCTACCTATTAATCAGGTTAGTCAAATTTTTCAACCTATGTATATATATCTATTTTTGGTGAAACTTCTTGTTGTGACAACTCTTTGATTCTCAAAAAATCAGTCATTAAGAGTAGTTGTTGCTAGTTGTACGTGCGTTTGTACGTGCCTTAAGAGTGCTAAACTAAACTCAGTGGCGCGACAGCCCACAGAGAGCCAAGGCCTACTGTGCCCATCTCAGTTTTCTGAACCTTTGGGGTGCAGGAGCAGATGTTCTGGTCGGGTGGTCAGCCCAACGAGGAACGCCCAATGTTTAGTTTCCAAGCATGCTTGGTACTAATTTAATCAACCCACTGAAAGGCTGAGTAAACCCTGCCCGGCCCGAGGATCGAACCCAGGACCTGTGGCACGACAGCACGAAGCGCTACTACTCAGCAACCGGGTGTCAATAGTACTAAATTTGCAGCACAAAAATTGAGCATTCTTAAATATCTTTATTTTAGGTTTAAGGTGCTTAAAGATTCCATTTTTTTTTTCTAAACGAAAAAGTGTGGAAGAAATTTTACTTCTATATATTTTTATTTAAAATAAAAAATAAAAAATGTTTTTTTTTCTTTTTCCTAATGCTTTTTTGTTAAAACATGTAAATTTGAAATGTTATTTTTTAATTTTTTTAGTTTGCTCGATTCCATTGTAAATCGTTTTTAAAAAATAATTTTTTTTTATTCATTTTAACTAGGTTTTTCAAATTTCAATATTTTTATTAGTATGATGTTATTAAGGCACATGAGTTTCAGATTTGAGAAATGACTGTGAGCAATTTATTCAAGACTTTTTTGATACCATCATGATTCCACAGAGCTTTTTCCGGATATTTCCACTTTTTTTTGTTGTTTCAATTTGTTTCTTTTCATTTGTTTCTAAGCATTTGTTTCGGAAGAGTTCCATTGTATTGTAAGAATTGAGTTCTTTGCCAGAAATTAGTAATTTTATTATGATTATGTAAAGTTTTGTTCAATTAATATATATGTATGTATTCGAAAATAGGAAGAGAAAATTTTTATTAGTGTGCATATCCTAATTATGATTATTTTTTAAAAGGTACTTCAAAGTAATCTTTTAATGCTTAAAATATCTTAGAGGTTCTTTTTTGGTGAAAAATTTCGCTTCGAGCCCTGATCTAACTTTGATTTTTTTAATAAGATGTTATTATGGCATATGGATTTTAAGAAGTTATAACTTTTTGACACACTCCATTTTAAATTCATATTGTTTTTCTATCTCTTTTTCATCCATTTCATTATAGGCTTCCAATTTCCAATATTTTTTATTAATATGATTATATTACAACACGCTAATGTTATTTTTCAGTAGTGACTATTTGTAACTAATTCAAATACAACTTTTTGTCACTCTCATATCTATCATAATTCAAGGTTTTTTTTTTTTTTTATCGAACCCTCTTGACCATGATGCTTTTTGAATGTGATAAAGACATGCAAGTTTTGAATTTGAGTTATCAGTGCTTGAATTTACTTTTTGTCTCTCCATTCGCAATGTGGCCTTTATTTTCAGCAATTTTCACACTTTTTTTAAAATTTCGTATTTGAGTTACCAATTTTTGGCATCACGATGATTCAATCCAAATACCATGTAGTTTATTGGTAGTTTTTTTTTGGTAGTTATTTGTCGTTTCCTATAAATTTTTATGTGAAGTTTTGTTCCAATTCTGATATTTTAACTATGTGTTATTGCCAGCAGAACTATTTTATAACTTTTTAATGCAATTGCTTCACGATGTTTTAATAGCAAAACCTCTTTGTTGCCCCATCGTTTTTTTGACAATTATTGTAATTATTTATATCATTTGATCATTTCTACATCCTTTCTAAAAATTGATTTATACAATATTATGGCATATGAGGAGTTAATTTTTTTCATTTGAATTATTTTTCTTTGAAAATGAGATTATTTTTAATGAAAAATAAAGTAACTTAGATTATTTATTGGAAAAAAGTGGGCATGTAAATTTTTGTGAAACATAATACTCTTTTTTGCTGATTTGGGTAGAGTGATAAAAACAGCTCAATTTTTAAATCACAAAAATAAAAAATTAAACATTAAAAAATAATAAAATTTTTGAAAAAGAAAATATAGTTATACTCTTAATATAGCTTATACACTTATAGTTATCTACACTTAATTGTAACTTAAACAGCAATTTCTACTAAAAAAGGCACTTTACTTAATGTAATTTTAAATAACCAATCTCCTTTCTCACTAACCACAAATATAACTGGTTAATAGACATCGTTCTGTTAGCATGCATAAATTAAACATCATTCGTAAAGCCAAATCTAACAAATTTAATTCATATACCGTTGTATCTCAATACTGATCATAATGCTTGTTTAGAGCATTTAAATTGCTATATTTGTCATAAGATTTTTGCTTATCCTGTTTTATTTATTCCAGCACAAACTGTTCTTTTTTATTCTATGATATTGTTTTTTCTTTTCTTTTTCTTCTAATGAATTCTTTTACAGAATTATTTCAATGAAAATAAGTAGAATTTAGACATTTACATTTTTGTTTCAGCATTTAAAATTGCTGATAATGTTCTATGTATTTGATGAATAATATAGTAAATTGTTTTGAGTATGTTTACAAATTCTAAATGTTCTGAAATAGGGTGACCACTGAGCAATGAAATCAGAGAGAACAGGAAAGTAAATTTTATCAATCTGGAAATATTGGATATAATACCTAAAAAGTTAAGGAAAATAACTAAAAGTGACATATTTTTCCAAAAAACGTGAAATTTTTTTTTATTTTAACTCTTGGTAAAGTGTTTTGTAATATATAAAGGAACTCGTTTATAACTAGTATGAAAGGGCTCCCATATTTGCTCGTTATATCTGAGTGCTTGTAAAAAGCAGGGTCGTGAAGAAATCAGAAAAATTCTTAGTAAATTATATAATCTATTTCTTTCTTTTCGTACAGTATAAAAGAATTAGTGTTATTTTTCTTTAAATAATACTCATGGCTCTTAAAACATAGTCATTTTAGCCGCTGCTTATGAAAAAGATTCAAGTGTTTGCTGGATTTTATGACTCATCACTAGCTTTTAGTTGTCTTTTTATGTTGAATGTTATACAAATTTATCCAAGAATTAGCTGAGCTAAAGAGGTGGCGTGTGTAGAAATTTTATAAATCACAAAAATATTGCTTGCTAAAACTGGGATTTGCTCTTTAAATGCGAGCTATGCTTTAACGGACTTAACATTGTATTAAGTATTTTGTTCTCTGAAGCTATGAAAATTTCTAATCGTCTCAACAAAAAATTTTTTTGTTTTTTTAATGCCTTTAAAATAGATTTAGGAAAGAAATTAATATTAAATCAGCATAAAGAAATAAGCAATATTTGATTTCAATATTTATCTGATAAAATTTAAGTTTTCTATCCCTCATATAGTTATTATTTTTTATCTTAACTCAAATAGTAAAAATTCATGAATGTCAGTGAGCATATAATAGTATCCAAATGTCATATAATATCTCAATATACAATCAAATGTAATTCAGTATAGAAACCTTTTCATAACCTTGTGATAACCTTTTTCTCTTCAATTAGGCTTCTGCTCCTCAAGCTTGTTCTTCCCCCTCATCCTCTATTCAGTCAACCCAAATGGAAAGAATAGACAACCAAACACCGGCTCAAAGACAGGCAGCTGCAAAACTAGCATTGAGAAAGCAGTTAGAAAAGACTCTCCTCCAAATTCCACCCCCTAAACCTCCACCTCCTGAGATGCACTTTGTACCGAATGCTAACAATCAAGAATTCATATGCTTATTAGGACTTGAAAAAGTCGTCGACCTAATCACTGAGGATCCGAACATAAACCGACCACCCCCTGAACCGTTTGAATGTGTTCAGTGTGGAACGGACTTCAGCCCCGTGTGGAAGTGGCAGGATGCAGGTCGCTCTCGCATGCTTAAACCTTCGGTTATCTGTGAGACTTGTGTCACATCCAACATAAAAAAAGCGCTCAAAGCAGAGCATACCAATCGGTTAAAGACAGCCTTTGTAAAAGCACTTCAACAGGAACAAGAAATCGAGCAGAGAATGTCACAGGCAATGTCGAGCCCTCCTCCTCCAATCGGCATATCCCCCACCCACACTCCTTGTTCTACTCCAACACCTGCTATCGTTACGTCGAGTGGCCCGTCTATACCGACTCCGCCTGCCCCTCATAGCCCTGTGCACGGACTAATGTCTAAGATGAGCAATAACGGAGGGGTTAGTGGCAGTAGTAGCTCCCAATCTTCGCTTGTAAACTCTGCCTCATTGTTACAGCACTTGCCAAAACTGAGTGCTGCTCATCAGTCATTGTTGCACGCTCAGGCGCAGCAGCTGCAACATTTTGCACAGACAATGCCTCAACCACAGCCAGCACATATGTATCCATTTGGACCTCTCTTAGCTGCTCAGGCATATTCATATCAATTGCTTGGGAAGAATCCCATGAGTTCTGCAGAATTGCAACGCCAATATTTACTGGACATGATCCCACCGAGGTCACTCCCTCAAGGGTCTATGAATTGGAAGACGTGATCTTATTGTAAATAGTGATTATTATTATTATTTTTTTTTTTGTGTTCATGTAGAGCAGTGAGTACATTGTTTTGCATGGCTTTTATATATTCACGTGAATCTCGTGAATATTTTGAAGAATCTCCGGTGACTTTCCTCTTGTCAGAAGTGAACACCCTTTGAAGGTCATTAATGTAAAAAAAACAAAAAAAAACAGAAGTTTCTCTTCAGTATTGTTTTCAGGATTTTCATTTAAATTCTAGACTTTTTAAATAGCTAATCATGCAGCTTTTATTTGAAATCTTGTTTGTAATAAATAAACAGTATTTTTAGTTAAATAAGTTTCTATTTAATTTATTCAAGCTGTTTAGTCACACTTCTTAATTTAGTTATCAAGTAATATTAAAAATATGCTAAGGACATAATGTTGTATATTATTTTTACGTTATTTATTCTCCCTTTTTGTTACTTTACTATGGAAAAGCTCTCGCTTCTCCGACAACATGTAATTGTTTTGTTATCTATGCGGATTACAATTGTTAAAAAAATATTCTATTGTTCTATGTGTAATACTGCCATCTATGTACTTTAAGATTTGTGTTAATAATTATAGATTATATCTATTGACAGTCTTTTGTACATTTAGTTTACAAAAGAGATTTGATTCACAACTGTGATTGAGCCACTCGTATAATGGTGTTCTTTGAGCTTTTTAGATAAGAATTTGTTCCTTGTCTCATAAGGCGTGTTGGGACAACTATTGTTATTTGAACATACTTTGTTACCTATCAAGCTCAGGGTGTTAACTTACTACAGGATTTTACAACATCGAATGTTATAAGTAGTTCTAAAGGTTCTGAGCTTTTATGTATACTATTAAAGTATTTCAATTTTTTTTTCTTCCAAGTTCCACCTTGATAAGGATAATTTATTCTTGATATAAGTTTACTTTAGCCCATTAGCGTTCAACATCCTAATTTATAAAACAGGCTTTCATCATTATGACATGCTTGTTAACTTCCCAAAAAATCTCTTTAAAATTATATTTTTTATTCAGCTTAGATTAAGAATTCATGCAACTAATACTGCTAAATAATACTCCAATAAGAAGTAAATACAATAGAACTCGTTTGTAGCGAGAGTGATGGAAAACAAAATCGTCATCGCTGGCACATAGCTGCCAACTCTACTGGATTTTGCCAGTTTTTGCTGGCTTGATAAAAAATTCTCCTGGTTTTCGTACATTTATGAAAATTCCCTAAAATTAAGTTAAAAAATCTTTTAACTATCGTTGATGAATAAAATTTTAATACTATTCAAAATTATGAGAAAACATAATACATAACATTTCAAGTTTATTTTATGTCAATCTTAACTCGAAAATATTACAGTTTTTCTATTTTGATGATAATAAAAATCCCTGAAATTTATATTTCAAAAATTTACTAGATTTTTCTCTATCTCTGTTGGCAGCTATGCTGGCATGACTTCATTTCTTCATGAAATTCTCTTGGAGAAAAGCAAGAAAATGTTTATTAATTCTGGCTGCTCACTAAATCTGAATTCAAGGTTAGTTAAAAAAAATATATAATCGTAAACAATCTACGTCAATTGTTTCATTTTACATATTTTAATTATATATGTTTCAAAATCCCCCCCCCTTTTATTATATTTGGCATATTTTTATAATTTTATGGATAAAACTTTTCTTTTGGACATTTTAAATAGCTGAGTTACAAGCAAGCTTTTCAGAGAACACCATCTCATGAGAAAAACTTTATGTTGCAAATTCTCTTTCACCTCCATTACTAATTTAAAAGAAAGAAAAAGGGAGTTCATGCAATCCTAGAGTAAGCCATGAATTTTCAATTGCTGAAAAAATAATTTCAAAATGCTAGCAAGTTATTGGAAGAGAACTTTTCCTTTCCTAAGTTATCCTCTGATAATTTATTTTTCATATTTTAAAATTTTCTTTTCAATATTTGTTCAATTTCAATATTTGTTTGTTCAATTTCAATATATCTACCCAACAAAAACTTTCAATTTTTCTCCTTTGACTCGTTATATCAGAATCTTGTTAAACGGGGACTCGTTATAAATGGGTTCTATAGTATAAAAAGTTATTTTTTTATAAATAATAAAATCTTATAATTTAAATATTTTTTAAGAAATTTTTTAATTTTTTGTACTAGAGAAGTTTTAAACCTATCAAGAACATATTACAACTATCTAAAATTTTCTTTTTTAAAATTAAAATTTTAAATATGTAATATCACTATAAAATATTGTCACCATTTTATATTTTGCCCTTAATTTATTCTAAAAATCGCCTCCTACGGCAAATATTTCACGTGTCGCTCTCTAGTTGCCATGAAATTTTTGTATTTAAAAAATCTAGGTTTTTTTTAAAAAAACTTTTTATTGGCAGCTTTGTTATAAACTATTTCAGTTATCCTCAGGTATGATTTCATGTTATTGTTCAGGGCTTCTACAGGTCAGGGAAAACCTATTAATATCATACCTGGAAAAATATCAAGAAATAAAATTGTCAGTAATAGTTGTAAGTTATTGAGATTAAATAATTCTAATATCTATTATAATTATTTGTTATAGAAATTCCCCATTTTAGTGAAATATTTTCATGTTTCCATCCTCATTCAGTATTTTTTTTTTCTTACAAAATCTAATATTTTACAAAAAAAAAAAATTGATCAAAGTTTTCAGGGGAAAAACTGCTTGTTATAAATAAAATATGGTTTAGATTTATACATTGAAATTTCATGAAATACCTGGAAAAGTCAGGGAATTTTTTCTTCTCGAAATTCCCTGTTTTTGCTCTTTTTCCTGCAATGTTATGAAAAGAATTTTCATTTAAGATTAAAACAAATTTAATTATTTATTTAAAGAAAAAAAATTAAGTGGTCATAACTGCAAAATGTCTTATTTTTGAAATAGTGTTAGTCTCTTTGCTCCCCAATTTAAAGTATTAAAATTTAACAGTGAAACATTTTTTTGATTTTATTTCCTTCATAATTCTAGTAGATTTTGACAAAATTGTTGAACGTTATTGGGTTAACAAATATTTTTTAAATGTATCATTTCAGATCTATAGTTGACTATGCACTTAGATTTCTTTGATGTGATTTAATTTTTTCCCTATACCATCATGAAATATTTTCTTGGGTCGAAATATTTGGGAGGATTTTATAGCAGAGGTCGGTAAAACCATACTCTATGAGTTATTTTCTGTGGAAGTCCATGAAAAAACCTATACCTTAAAGTTTGCCGATCACTGTTATGTTCAGTAATTAGAAGAAGAAAAAAAAAAAAAAACTTTACCTCATCATTGGCCTTAAAGACGTTAGTGTTAAACAAATTTTTAAATATCTTGCTTCCATTGTGGTTATAAGCATTTTGTTAAAATTTTTATGAAAGGCTAGTCATCAGTTTATGTTGTGTGTGATTTTTCACAAGATTTAGTGGGAAATTTCGATTATTATAATACAGCATTATTTAATATATGCTATTTTTGTAGCACAAATTCTTCAAGATTTTTTTCTTTCTTTAATTGCTATGAAACCTTTTCAATTTTGCTGCAAAGTTGCTTATTCCGATATGGACTATTCTTAAGATAGATTATGTTTTCGATAAAACACATACTATTTATAATATTAGTCTTCAAATGTAATTTTTTTCCATGTTCAATCAGTTTTTTTTTTAAACAACATCTTTAGCCTGGCTGCAAAATAAGTATTTTCTAAAGATAGTTTAACCCTTTATTTCCACGACAAATTTAATAAAAATGAAACATTATTAAAGTTTCAAGTTTTTGTCTAAATTATTTTTATTAAATTGCCACTAAAATAGATTACAAACCAGGGAATTATCTTATTTATAAATCATTATTAATTGTCTCTAAAAAAACAAGACATTATTTGTCACTAAAATATATTTTGTGAGTATCATCTATAACTTGATAACTCTGAAGCCTTTTTTAATGTTTTTGCCTTATTTTAAGAGTCGTCTAGCTCTAAACCCTACCACTAGGTTACACATATGGTTAATTATACAGTTATCTAGTTAAGCTTCTCAAAGCAATGACTAGATATCCTAATTATAAAAACTGTATAATAACTTTTAAAAAAAAATTTAGTTATTTAGTTGTAGTACTATAGCCACGTTATAATATATATCAATGAAATTCATTTAATCAAACCTCATCAATTTCCTAGCAAAAACTTAACATTGGCCCCAGTTGGGCTTAATATGGGTCCTATAAGAACATGCCGAGAAGGACATCTAGATTTTTTAATATTGGTTCTAGAATGGCCTATATAGGGCCTACATTGGCTAATATAGAACCTATATTGGCTAAATAATGGATATAAAATATCGGGTGAATCTGACAATTCTATATTCAACTGATAGTGGTTGTAAGATATCGGGTGAATTGGAAAACAAGGCCAATATCGGAAAAATAACGGCCCTTTGAACAATTATCGAGTCGAGATTCTTTAATATTGGCCTTATGAGGGCCCAAGTTATTTTGCTGCTAGGGTTGTTAAAAGGTATGCATCTTAAGGAAACTTATCTAATTGAATCAAATTTCTTTTTTTTGAACACTCAAAACAATCTCAAGGTAAGTTGTCTTATTTCAAGGTAACATTTTTTATTCTTTGTCATTGAAAAGAAATACATCTCAAGGGAATTATTGATTGTAAAATATATATATATTATTTAAGTTTGAAATTGAATAATTGTTTTTCTTTTTAATTGAAAAATGTTTAACTATGCTCAAGCATTGTGAAATTGTTGTTAACTGAGATTCTCATAATGGATAAAAGCATTAAATTGTCATATATAGCTATTTAGTGGTACGCTGCACACTACTGATATATCTACCTCCACAATTTGTATTGTTACTCTTAAAAAAAAAAAAAAAAAAACGACACACAGGCTTCTACGATTATAGAAATCAAATTAGTACATAGTTTATATTTTTAAATTGTTGTGAATATGCTCATTGTGTGTGTTTTCTAATATTTAAACTACAGTATGCGTTGTGCACATATTCTGGTTGTGAATAGGAAAGGATTAAGAAAGCATGGTATTTGCATCCTCCAATAGTTCTCAAATGTCTTGCACTTTATATGACAATTCCCATTGAAACTGTTTATTTAGTTGACGATTTCTATTATGTTTTGAGTATTTAATAATTGAATGTCGCATCATTTAACAGAAGTTATATATAAAGCTTTATGCTTAATATTATTTCTCTTCCTCGTTTTTTATTGTTAGTTGATGCTTTTATTATAAGTTGAATTAAGGTTTTCATTTTTATATTTGAGTTTTAAAAAAAAACAACTTTTATTTTCAAAAAATGATTACTTATTAGATTTGAGACATTTTTTTGAATACTTAAAACAAAACTATTTGGCATTCAGTACTTCTGCACGGTTATATTATTATTTTTTTTAAAAAAATCTTGCAGATGCTTAGAATTTGAGAATTCTAACCGTTCAGCTTAATTTTATAAATCTAGTATCTAGAATTGGTTACACATATTTTTTAAAAACTTTTATGAGAAATTATCTATGCGAGTTGAAAATACTGTAGAATTCCAGTTATTCTAATTACTTTAGAAAGAAAAAAAAAAGCGAGTAGTAATTGTTATCTAAGACGAAAATTTAATTTTATTTTAGCAAAGTTATTACTAGTTGAAAATAGTGTTAAAAAACAAACAAATTATTTTTGTAGTCATTAAATTAACATGTGTTTTAAAAATGATTTGTTTAATTTCTTTCATCATTTTTGTCAATTATCTGAACATTTGATTTAACTTGGATAAATGGAGTTCTACTGTAATAGGAATTTTTTCTATTATTTGGAAATATATGTATTTAGAATCGAGTCAGCAATTGAAATTTTGATTGTGTGCAATATTTTTGTTTAAATTTTATTTAATAAAACAAGTATTTGAATTTTCATTCAGTAAGTTTACATCTGATAGCTTTGCATTGTATGTATGTATAGCTATCCTAGAACAAACTGCTAAATGATTTATGATCATTAAAAGAAAACAGTGCTAAATGATTGATGATCATTTAGTGAAAAATTATTTAATGGTGTTGATGCACAAATGTGTCTGAATGTATGTGTGTGAAAGGTTTAAAAAACGTATCAAGTGCTCAGGTGAATGGCTTCCAATTCGGGTATTTAACACTCTCTCATTCTGCACAGATCTTTCTCAGTGTGAAGCTACCAGCAGATGTGCAGGTAAACACATTAGCTGTGTATAATGTTTATTTCAATAAAGTTAAAACGGGAAAAAACAAACTGAGAAATTGATAAATTTGCATTTGTTTGGCCAATTTTGAAATTATATATATTTTTATAACCCAAATATATTATAGATATGGAGCACTAAACAAAAAAAATTCTTATTATGGCTCTGATAAAAGAAAATTAATTAATTTTATTTCAATTTAACAATAGGCAACACATTTTTTGGCAATAATTGGTGTCTCAAAGTTAACAGCATGCTTTAATTAGTTAATAACAGCCGAGCAAAGAAACATTAGATTTGTATTAGTGAAATATTTTTTACTATGATAAATCGAAAATGTTTCCTAGAAAATTGACTTCTGATTTTAATTTTTTTTTTTGGGGGGGGGATAATTTATATCTAATTATAAGTTCTAATAAGTTACAGCTAAATATAAGTTTTCATTTGAAATTACATTCAAGGCAAAAAGAGAGAAGGGAAAAAACTAGACCTGTATCTACTTTTTAATATAAATTAAGTTACTAGAGAACACCAACTAAAATAGTCAAAAGAAACTAAGGAAGAAAATCGTAAAAAAGCCTGAAGGGATTTTAAACTACTTTAAATAGCTAAAAGAAACTAACTTTTAACAAAATCCTTTAGAAACTAAGGAATTAAAAATAAATAAAAAAAGAATTTTTTAAAAAACTAAGAATTAAAATAGCATAAAAGGGAAAATATATTTGGAAGTTGTGTATTTATGCTAAAAATTTCTCAAATTACATTAAATCTAAATGTTAAGTGCAGTATAATTATGTTAACTGCAAAAAGATAAGTGCAGTATGGGAGCACTACTCAAGAAAAAAAAGAGTAGTGAAATTGTAAAAAGTTCTTTTTTGCTGATATTAGACTTTCTTCATCCAATGGCTGAGTTAATTGGCCTTAATTCATATTCAGATGGAATTTATAAAGGTGAAAAATAAAAAGGATTTTCCTAATGAGAAACATGGAAGTTCCTTTAATGTGTTTGTCTGTATCATGATGTTTCACATTCATTTTATAAAGAAATAGATGTGTTTCTCTACAATCACCTTGTTAAAGCTGCTTGTTTTTTTTCTTCTAATATGAAGCCTGGCACACCACATCCATCTTGATTTCCTCCCAGGACTAACTCAGTGGAAAAATGTTGTAGTTGAGATTTCTATTAAAAACTTTGTTTTTTTTTTTCTAAAAAAAAAGTTTTAAAAATTTGAACACACTTGCACATATAAATATTATTCTATGTCTGGAGTTATTTCAGAAATGCTGTGTGATTATTAATATCCATTTTTCAGATATTTTCTGTTTCTAATGTATAAATGTCTTTCTTGGATGCTTTTGTGTTCTGTAAATGAAGTTTTTAAAAATAAAGTTTTTTGCTAAATAAGTCTGTCTTTGTCACCTTCTTCAACCTTTTGCCAAAAATGTAGGTTACGAATTAATTCTACTTTTATATATATATGTGGATCAAGTATTGGGAGAAATTTACCTACTCGGAGGACTTTTTGGTGGAACTAACCTGCATTTGTGTTACAAGGAGAGAAAAACCTCCCATGGTTAGCCGGACATTCCATAATCCGTCTACCACTGAGGATATATTACGTCAACATTGTGGTCATTGCAAGTCGGGTGCAGAATTTGTATCAACCAGCTATTACTGGGATTTAAACCCAGTTCACCTCATTACAAGGCTATGGAGCTGGACATTAGTAGTTGTAAACCCAATGATTGGGTTTACAACTACTAATTTCCAACTCCATAGCCTTATTATTTTGAACCCAATCCAGAAGACACAGGAACTCCTGGATCAAGTATTTCGAAAAATTTGCCTTCATGGAAGACTATTTTTTAAAACCAACCGGCATTTTTGCTACATGGAGAGGAAAAACTTCCATGTATAGCCGGGCGGCAAGGGGACTAACCCATGATCCGTCGACCATTGAGGATATTTTACACTGTGGTCAGTGCTAGCCGGATGAGGAATATTTATCGACCAGCTATCGCTGGGATTTGAACACAGTTCACCTCATTGGAGGGTGAACGCTCTATCCCCTGAGCCATCACGGCTCTAATTCTAGGTTTGGCAAAAATCGTGATTAAAAAATAAAAAAAAATCGATTCTTTTTCTTCTTTTTAATAACATTTTATTTTGACATAAACCAATCAAAGCTCTGATAAAAAATATTAATAATGCTCAATAGTAATTAAAAACAACATAGTAACAAAAGTTTATTTCTAAAATTATAAATAGCTAAAATAATTTAAATGAGTCTATAAATATTGCAAACTAATCACAGAAAAAATTAAATCATCATTATTATTTTTTTTTTAACTCAAGCTCAACGCTTACGTGAATTTGCAAGGACAAAGACACAATTTGTCATTTAGATATCAAATGATGAATAAATTAATTTAAATTAGGAAACAAAAAAATGAGTATTCATAATTACTCTTCACAGAACAAGTCTTTCTTCATTATTTACATAAACAAACTACAAGTTAAATAAATTTTAAAAGTATTTACGTTTAAATAAAATTCGAACTAAAGTGGTATCATTCATTTTAATTTAGAATTTAGGAAAATTTTAATTTAGAAGTTTCCTTTCATATTAATCTACATTTATACTTCATATTTTTTGAATTTATTTTAAACAGAAAAATAATAATTTATATACATTATCTTCTCATTTTTTCAGTGGATAAAACCTACACTGTAATTAATTCTTAAAATAAATACAGGGTGCCTGGCAAAGTTTTTGCTTGAAATTTCCAGACTATTATGCTAAAATTGCTAGAACCACTATTTTATTACAATATTATCCTAAATTCCTTAATTAGTGAAATATTAAATAGCATAAAATCATCTACACCAATTGAAATTAATACCTAAATAATATTTATTAGACTCTCATACATTTTCACTAAAAAGAAAAATTAAAAACTACATATATATATGATAGATTAAAGCGAAGTTGTAGACAATTTTACTTAAAATGAATTATTATTAATGTATGTTAAAATTTTTTTTAATGTATGTAATGTAATGTTAACACTTATTAATCTATAATACAGAAATACTGTTTTTTATTAAATATGAACAAATCTAATGAAGGTCTGAGTGGGAAAAATAAATACACAAGAAAGTGACAGACAATACATAATCATATTAAAAAATTTAAGAATCAAAATTAAGTTCTACGCATTCTCCTAGCTTTTTTCACAAATAAAAAGCTCCTTAATGTTTAAAAAAAAAAAAAAAAATTCCCAAAATATCCAAGATGATCTAAATTGCTAGACACTCTAAATATATATTATATTTTTAATGTTCTTTTTCTCAGGAATTTAAAATTTTAAATGTAAAAATTTAGGTTGGCCAGTCTCCAGATAAAATCTCTATGAGATGTCTAGAAATTCGGAACATTTAACAGAATTTTGTAATATAAATTACTGTGATTTTAACTAATTTAAAAACACTAATCTTTAAGAATTTACAATAGACATAAAATTGCTCATTTTTCTATGTTTTTGCACATTAAAATGTCATGATTTTAAAAAATAAATAATTGAGAATTCAAATTAAATGTTTTATAAATTCGGTATTACTTTTATTAAAAGTTCTATACAGGTATGATCTGATATTAAAATAATTTCTAATGCCCTCCTGTGTTAACATTTTGTTGATTCAGGCATTTTACAGGGCAGATTTGTAGGTCACTCTTTCAGAGGCACCATATTAGGTGGGCCAACGTTTCTCCCACTGTAAGGAAAGAACATCCATACCTCCCCCGGGATTTGAACCTTTCTGATGCAAAGCCAGTTCTCTGACCCCTATACTGTTCGGTCGGCGTTAATATAAAAAATAGAAATAACAAAATTCTTATTTTGAATTACTTATTAACATTAAAGATACGAAAACAGGTCAAAAGACCGTTAATTGTATGTTGTCTGGTATGTTTAGTATTAAAATAGCACTGATGACAAGAAAAATAAATGAAAACATTGTTGTATAAGTTTTTATAAGCTAATTACAGTACACTCTCGATTTATCCGTACGCCGATTATCCGTGCTCATTCCGGAGTCACACAAAAAATTTAAAGAGAAACATTTTCAAAATTAAAACAATTTGATTCATGAAGTTATAACACTTCCAAATTTTTGGAAAACAATATTTGTTATTGGATTGCAGTATATGGAATATCAGCAGCATGGTCAAAGGTAAAATCGTCTTTGTTATCACGATCGTGGAGAAAGATCATACCGTTTGATGAATAATCTTCTTCAGATATTCAAGAAGAATATGATAACAGTATTCTCGAACAAGCAAAAGAAATCTAAGGTTTCGAAATTCTTGATGAAGAAAAATTAGAAGATTGGTTTCAAAGTGATGCATGTGAGCCTGGCTTCCAGTATTTGACACATGAAAACATTGTTATGTTGTTAAATCAAATAGTGATGATAGTAACTAATGCAGAAGATGTAATAAATGAGGGAAATACAATTTCTGCTGCTCTACAATCTGTGGAAACTTTATTAAATTGTAGAGGAGGATTTGATTACGGCGACATTACTACGGTTCGTAAAATATGTGTTAATATGTGGCGGATTACACGTTTTTTTAAAAGGAAAATTCCTAGTTTGATGTTATACAGGATGCAAATTTCAGTCATTTTTTGTACTGATATGGATTTTTTTCTTAATAAAAAGAAGTTTTCGGATTATCCGTGTTTTTCGATTGTCCGTGCGACCTGTCCCGGTGATTAACCCGGATAATCGGGAGTGCACTGTAGTTAGAAAAATATTTTAAACCCTTATAAATAATAGATTAAAACACATTCAAGTGTTAAATTATTTGCAATTGTGATTAATTGCTATTACTCCAAGAACTTTCTAAGTTTCTCTGTTTCCATAGAGTGAGGCCACTTTCAGAAATTCTCCCCAATTTTTTTATGTTCTAAAAAATCAGGTTATTCCGACCACTAGATACCCGTTTCACATTTCAATTTATGCAAAATTCATTCGGATGTTGTACTAGATAACTTAATTCTTAAAACTTCAGCTATTTGGTCATCAAACCAACTTGTAACATGGATATGGTTAATGTAAAAATAGTATAGTTTGTCAGAACATTTTTCCTTTCGATAGATAGATCTCGGATCATTCTGCAACACCTCTATGATCGATTTCTTGATTTCGGCATGGTT
Organism: Parasteatoda lunata; assembly: GCA_949128135.1. NCBI lineage: Eukaryota > Metazoa > Arthropoda > Arachnida > Araneae > Theridiidae > Parasteatoda > Parasteatoda lunata. The sequence goes on along the minus strand of OX421979.1, from coordinate 91,847,299 downwards.
CGAACATTCACCACAACTAGCTTCTTTTTTACCGCTCATTTTAAGGTTCTCCAAATCGATCAGAGCTCTGTTTGTAAATACAACTTCAAGTTTTTTAGGAGGTTCACGAAGGAATTCTGGAATTTTACATTCTAGGCTATTTTTTGCACCTTCTTCTGAAGTTATTTTCAGTTGGTCAAGTTTCAAGTCAGTTTCATCAGTATCTTGGTTGAGAAGATCTATATCTGTATATGTAAAGATTAGAATATTAGTTTTAACTACAAAAAAGAGAAATACAAGTAAAATACGAAAGTTGATGGTAAAAATTAAACAATACAGCATCAGGGTTACCACTCAAATCTGGAAAAACAATTCCCTGTACATATTATACGCAATACATATTAAGAGAAAACACACAATCACTGTGTTCTTCAGTGAGATATATATTAGGCTAACTATACCCAGATTTTTTTTTTTTTTTTTTTTCTGTTTTCAATCTTCTTTTTCTCTCTCTGCTATTTTGGATTTTTTAGTTTGTGTCTCACCTTTATTTGTCCATTTTTAGTTGGCTACTTAACCAGGGTGCGTAGCCAAATCTTTCAACAAAAAATAAGCACCTTTTAAGTTCTTTTTAAGCACTCAAAATATATTTTTAAGAATTATATAAATTAACAAAATGCAAAATAATTTTCAAAGACTTTACATAATCACGATAAATAGCTAGTTTCTGACAAAGAACTCTTTTCTTGATTATATTAGCCATTAAAAAATGATCAAGAGATTTTTTCGGTTTGATTTCAGAGGGTGGAAAATGAAGCTTGAAATTAAGAATATCTGGCAAAAATGCAACAGAGTTGCAAATGAGAGTGCAATAATCTCACCAAACCCAGCTCAGCAAACCTGTAAAATGATTGACGGTTTCATACGCTATGTACCGACGGTACTCTGAAATGGATTGTGGTTGAATGAATTGTGAAAACGTGGATTAAAGCAATGTGAAAGGCACGTGGCGAAAATTGACATGGTAAAGAAAAAATAATTCCTTTTGGAAAAGGGAAAATTAAGCATTTTTTAAAAAACACCCCATGAAAAAAAGTGCCTTTAAGGGCTTTTAAAAAACGAAAATAAGCACCATGTTAACGTTTTTTTTTAAAATTTCAAATCAATTTTGTTTCATCTCCTTTATGTCTGGCAAGCCTTGAATATGGGCACCTATTTTTGAAGCGCTTAACCTGTTAAGTAATCTAGTCAAGTAATCTAATGTCTAGTTTATAGCCTATCTAGTAATCTAGTCAAGTAATTTAATTTCTGCCTCTCACATATCCAGAGCTCGACTTAGCCTATGGCACTTTTCTAACTTTAAATGAACAAAAAAATTTTGTTGTGCATGAAGAAAATGCTGAAATAAACTAATTATAAAATAAATATTTTTTTTACTAACAAAACTGTCTATCTTGGAAATTCAGAAAATATGAGATTTTTTACGTCCACAGTATTGTGTAATAAAGAAAACAAGAATAAAAACTGAATTCACTTATTCTTTAAATTTATATAAATAACTTTTTTACCATTAAAAATATTAAATTAATTTATTTTTGTAAAACAGATTGAGGGACAGATTTGGCATTCTTTAAAAATGTTAAGTAAAAAATATTCTGAAAAAATTTCTGGTTTGCCTCCCCAATCAACAAATTCACCAACGTTTTATAAGTCAGAATCAAGTCTGGATTTTTGTTATGTGACTAAAAGATCTCAGAGGTTGTATCTTTGTGAAAAATGGTTAATATAGCCAGCTTTAGCTTCACCAATACACTGTAGGCATTACTTTTTCTGCTACTGACTTTACACCATTTTGTATCGATATCAGTGAAGGAAAGAAAAACTTTTTTTCTGAAATGTCTTTGCAACGAAACTCTCGGAAATATCAATAAACTAGTTTTGTCATCATTCCTAAAACTTTTACAATCACAGAAAATCTATCAACAAAAGACTCAAATTAAGGAAAAACTGAAATATTACTCAAATTTGTTATTTTAAAGTGGATAAAGATATTATATTTGTAGTGCTTTGTTATAAGCACTGTTACACTTTTTTTTTGGTATATCAAACATTTCAAAATATTTAAAAAAAAACATTCTGAAATGGAATTAAAGTGATAAACTAAACACAATTAAAATGCAAAATAACTGAAGCGGAGGAAAGTTTTGTGAGTAGTATGCAAACTGTGCACCAAAAACACTTTGGTTCCCTGAGGTCTTGAGATTAGGCACATCAACCTGAAACTCAAACCTAAATCCTTCCAATTAGCATGTCTGTATCATAACCAAATCTTTTAACAAAAACAAGCACCTTTTAAGTACATTTTAAGCACTCATAAAATATTTTTAGCATTATATACATTAACAAAATGATAAATAATTTTCCAAGACTTTACATGATCATGATAAAATAACTAGTTTCTGACAAAGAACTCTTTTCTTGATTATATTATAGCCACCATAAAAATATAGAGACATTTTTTGGTTCAATTTCAGAGGGTGGAAAATGAAGGCTGAAATGGAGAATATCTTGCAAAATGCAGCAGAGCTGCACATGTGAGCACAAGAATCTCACCAAACCCAGCTCAGTAGACGCCCATGCGGACTCGCAAGTATTACATCAAACATGTAAAATGATCGGCGCTTTCATACGCTACGGACCGACAGTACGCTGAAATGGATTGTGGTTGAATGGATTTGAAAACCATGCTTTTACATAAAAAGTTGCGAAAATCGACATGGTAAAGAAAAAAAAATCTCATTTTCGGAGGGGGAATATTAAGGACTTTTTAAAAACACCCTATGAAAAGACAAAAATCTAAAAAAGCACATCTAAGTACTCTTAAAAAATGTCCTACACATGTAATAAGAAACAGCTAAAAATTGATGAAAAAATGGGATTTGTTTGAAAACCAGTAGGAGTATTCTGTTCCTCATTCTTGCTACTTACGTAAAATGAATTTTAATTGGAAGGTCTCATGTACAACTCTATACAATGGCAGCTTATTATTAAATTTAGAAAAGTAAATGCTCATCTAAAGTAAAAATACTTGGGTTAATGGAGTTATGAAGAATGGAGATTATATTGTACAACTAAAATTCTTAATCTGGAATATGAGATTAACAACCTTGAATTTCATCACTTCCACACTTTTCAAAACTAGATTTGTTGATGAGGAATGGATTGTCATACATAGGGATGTAGGGTTTAATATCAATTACAGGTGTTCCATCAAGCAGATCTATGCCAGATAAATAAAGCGTATCACCTGTGAAAAGAGAAAAAGGAAATTTCAATTGAAGTATTTGCAGATAAGGTCAGAAAATAGTTGGCAGACAAAGCACACACACCATGCTTATATATATATATACATATATATGTAATACAAAAATTATTAATACTTTTGTATTAATAAAAGAATTAAAACCCTTTCGTTTTCATAAAATGTCTTTGTTAAAGAATAAGCGTAGAGAGATTCTATTTTGGGAATTCAAGGCTGATAAACATACGACTGAGTTATTTTTAGAATCTCTCCCCCTTTCACTTCCATATAAGGAAGCATGAAATGATTTTCCTTAATGCGTAAGGATACAAGTATTTCAAAGACTGTGCCTTTTTACTACAAAATGTGTTAGTATAAAAGCGAGAGCAATGCTTTTCGCATGGCTTTTTCATAATGTTCTGATCCTGAATAAGTTGTTCCGGAATTGTCCAAAGTCTTGTCCACCCCCTCCCTTGCGGAGTCTTGTCCATCCCCTCCCTTGCGGAGTGTGGATGTGAATTGTTATCGATACCAGCCTACTACCATTAATAAAGCTTTTTGGAGTGTATCATGGCTTACGACTGCATTATTAAAGCTAAATACACCACTGATAACAGGGATGAAGCCCTGTTATTATAAGTCTTGCAGGATATTTGCTTGGTCGAGGAAACCAGTGTTTCGAAAATCTTTTGAGGAAGCGCCTGTAAATTCGAAAACCTCATCCCGGGGAACGAAAAAAGAGAATCGCCCATCCCGGACGAAAGAAGAAAGTTGCCTAGTCCGCAGTGAAAAAAGAATGAAGGAAGGTCTGATTTCACCACTCGATCTTTAACTACCCGTACCTTCATCGCTGTGAGAATGCTGACGTTGGCTCGAGCTCGTCACATGCCTCTCTGAAACCTTTTGATGTGTGCTCCATCGTGTTGATCGAGATGACCCTACAGTGTCCAATCTGGAAATGACCGATGACCCTACAATTCCGTAGTGCTCAAATTGTGAAAACAAAAGTGATATGTGCGCGATTTATATTAAATTTATTGAGAAGCTTTTTGCTTCTTTATTAAAAGTTCCTTTCTCATGAAAGTCGGAGAAAAATTTGGCAAGTGAAAAAAGAAAACAAAAGTGAATGTGCGCGAATCTTAATCATGAATATTCATGAAGTGCAATGATATTTTTTTCTTTCTCTTCAACGAAAAACAAAAGTCATGAAGGCCGAAAGAAAGTACTGTAGATATATATATATTTTTTTATCCTCTTATTTTTCTTTCTCACTAGCATGATTAAATAGTTTATCGATATCGGAGATGAGTAGTGTTTTAAAATTTTCATTATGCATAACTGAGTATATTATATTTTGAATAGTTAGATTGCATTTCTTGTGTTTAGATTGTTTTTCTTTAAAATTTATGATATAATAGTGTATTTTTAAGCATTTAAAATGTTTTTGAGGGAAATGAATGTGTTTCAAACGTCAATTAAATTTGAGACGGCAAACAAAATTCTAAATATTTCAGCTTTTCAAACAAAAAACAAAACTAAAAGAAATTTGTAATGCTTTTGCTTTTTCGGACTAGGTCAAAACTAAATATTCCTATTAAAAATGTGAAAAATTAAATGTTACCCAAACAAAAGGACATTTCACACTTAACAAATTTTGTGAGTTTCCCCTTATTACGATAGGCGAAATTGTTAAATCAGCTAAGTTTTTTATACTTGATACTGATTTATCATAGGCTTTAGTAGGGTTGCAGACTTGCAAAGCTTTTTTGTTTGTTTTTTGATTGTGTCAGGCCAGTTGTTACTCAAGTTGGTAAGAGACTGATCATCTCTGCTAATTCTAACAATGACAACTTATCCTTGCACATTAGACAACAGAATTCTCATAATGTTAAGGTCAAAAATTGTGAAAAAAAAAAACAAAAAAAAAAAAAAACAGAAGTTTAAGATGTTTCAACAAAAGTAAACATTTTTAAAAAATAGAAGTTTAAGATGTTTCAGTAAAAGTAAACATTTTGAAAAAAAAAAAATAATGTGAGGGGTAACAAAAATAAAAAGAACAGGGAAAATAGGAAAAAGAAAGAATGACCAAGAAGTTAATAACAAAAAGTACAGGAAAAATAGGGAAAAGAAAGAAAGGCCAAACATTTCAAATGATTCGAAGATAGAACTAGGTAATGGGTGCATACATTATCAGGTTAACATCGAAGAAAAAATACGAAATAGAAAGAAAAATTTAAGTAAACAAACTTTTGAAATAGTACATGTATCAAAGCTTAGGAAATATAACAACCCACAGATGTTGAAATTAAATCATGAATAGTGTCCAAAACAAAACAAAATATTTTGCTTTCTTCAATGGAAGAAGTACACCCTATATTTTTTTTGGGAGATCCGAATCGCATGTGGAAATATTTACCTCAACATCAATTGGATGTGAGGGCGATGAAAGTTGAACTTTTTTTTCTCAACAAGTTGAGAAAAGTATTATAAAATATTTTTGGATTGACCCGTCTGGATCTCTCAATATCACTGTGTTTCATGAAATTCTGTTTTCCTCCATTTTAACGGGGAATACAGATTTTCATAAAGTAAATAACCCCTTTAACCATACAGAATCTTAAATTCTGATTAAAGACACTTGTTGTCCAGTTCGTTTCCATAAAAATTATGTATATTTTTGTGTGAAAAATTTTTGAAAATTTTAGTAGATTAGTTATAAAAATATGTTTTATTTTTCTTTCTGTTTAGTTGCCTAAATAGATAAATTGTATTATCATGTTTTTATTGTTATCATTGTATATAGTTTTTTTTTACAGATAATTGAAAAAATGTTATTTGTAGTAGTGAAAAGGAACAGTCGTACCAACATAAATTTTAAAAGTTCAGAGAATTCTAAATTTTATTATGATTTCTTTTTGGCTTGCCAAAAATCATTTTTTGGGGGGGATGTAATACAAAAATTATTAATACTTTTGTATTAATAAAAGAATTAAAACCCTTTCGTTTTCATAAAATGTCTTTGTTAAAGAATAAGCGTAGAGAGATTCTATTTTGGGAATTCAAGGCTGATAAACATACGACTGAGTTATTTTTAGAATCTCTCCCCCTTTCACTTCCATATAAGGAAGCATGAAATGATTTTCCTTAATGCGTAAGGATACAAGTATTTCAAAGACTGTGCCTTTTTACTACAAAATGTGTTAGTATAAAAGCGAGAGCAATGCTTTTCGCATGGCTTTTTCATCATGTTCTGATCCTGAATAAGTTGTTCCGGAATTGTCCAAAGTCTTGTCCACCCCCTCCCTTGCAGAGTCTTGTCCATCCCCTCCCTTGCGGAGTGTGGATGTGAATTGTTATCGATACCAGCCTACTACCATTAATAAAGCTTTTTGGAGTGTATCATGGCTTACGACTGGATTATTAAAGCTAAATACACCACTGATAACAGGGATGAAGCCCTGTTATTATATATATATATATATATATATATATATATATATATATATATATATATATATATATATATATATAAAGGTTAAAATATAGAGAAAACATAGAAAATAATAAAGATTAAAAAAAGGGAAGAAAAATTATTAAAATAAAATATTTTTAAAAATATTTAAAAAAAAAAAAAAGAAAAAAAAAAAAGAATTTATTTATAAAAAAAAATATTAAAAAGCCAGAAAATAAAATAATGAAAAGATATAATCTCGAGATCAGCTTACACGATTATATTCGCAAAAAGGAGTGCTCTCTAATATTGTATTAATAAAGCCAACACAAAATATATCAATGCAATAGTGTAAGAAACACTCAAAAAAAAAAAAAAAAAAAAAAAAAAAAAAAAAAAAAAAAAAAACGAAATGAAATAGAACACATATTAGGTAAAAAAAAATACAAAATGAAAATAAACCAAGCAAATAACAGAAAATATAAAAAAAAGGAAAAATACAGAACAAAACACAAAACTTAACCTACAAAGCGAATTCAAATTAACTCACATGTACTGGAGTCTTTCAAGAATGATTAAAAATATTTTTGTAATAAAATTTTACAGATCCGCCAATATTCAACTGCAGCTGACATATCAAAGTTTGAAGTTTAAATTTTTAAATGCATTTGTAGTAAACTATTGCATCTCTCATTGGACATGTTGCATCACAATGAGGATTTAATTAAATTCATAGCACTGAATTCAATCTTAATGGCCAACTATTTACATGCCCAATTGTGCATGTAACAATAAAACATACACGTCAGATTGAAATTTTATACGACCTGACCGCGACATTATAAAACAACAGAAGTTCAGTGCAATTTCAATTTGGCTACTTATGGTAAGATGACCGTTCCATATCTTTTGCAAGGGAAAAAGAATGTAATGGAATCATATCATTTTTCCTGAAACAGATACAGCAGACAGAATTTATTTTTGATTTCAAAATTTGGAAATAAAAAGTAACCTTTAATAACAAAATGCATTTAAAAGCATTTCAACACTTATTTTTTCTGCACTTGCAATAATTTTAACCTTGTATTATTAGTGTTGGGGTTTTAACCCCTTCTTTCTCGCTCCCGTGAAAATGACGGGGTGAGGTTTTGACCTTTTATTTCTTGCTCCCGTAAAATCTCTGGGCTGGAGTGTTCAGTAGTAACGTGCCAATAAAAATAAAACTAATTCATTTCTTTTACACGAAAAACATATTATTTCTCATTTTACACACCAGATGGCAGTATCAGGATATTTTTAAGGTATTGTAGATCGCTAGTTTATTTTAAACTAGATGTCAGCATTAATCAAATACGTGTATTTGGCAAAATAGGCACTTTAATGACTGTTTTCTTGAAAATCAGCCAATCGTTAAGGGGTTAATTTCATCACTAAAACAGAAATTAATTCAAGGATAATCCTCAATCACTCTGATGAGAGCTAATGCAAATTGTGAAACGAAAAGAATGATTGCGTAAAAGTGTTTACATAATTTACTTTATAATGGGCATTGAAAAGCTAAGCGAATTCTGAGTTAACGTCTTACAATGTTTCCCTACGCAGCCTTTTAATTTTGAACACAACCCGGAAGACAAGGGAACTCCTCGATCATGTAATGTAAAAACTAGCCTTTGTCAAGGACTTTTTGATGGAACTTACCTGCATTTTCATTACATGTGGAGGAAAACCACAAATAAAGCACTGGGAGTTGAAAATAAAGAGTGTTCTGCTTATTGTACTTCCATACGGTATCAGTGTGGCCACAACTCAGGTTTCAAATTTTTCTATATTTTCCAGTAAAATTCTTAAAATTTCCAGGTAAGCGTGCTTTTTTTCCTCATAAAGTGTAGTTGGGTATAAGAAAAATGTCAACATTATAAAGTATTTTATTTAAAAAAATATTTTTTTAAACTATTGTCTCGAATAGATATGGAGAAAGCAATATGTTTAGCTTGTTTAATATATTGCATTTAATGAATAATTTTTTTAAAAAAGTGTTAAGTAGTTTTTGCCCGAAATGCACCAAATAGAAAATACAGAGTCACCTGAAAAATCCTTGGATAAGTACTGTTTAATATATTTTCATTAAACAAAAGAAAATAATTCCAGATAATTATACATCAATAAATTTTTATATTTATTTACATTTCAATATAGAGTCATGTTATACTGTATTTTATCCAAACAGTGCCCTTAATAAAATTCATTGATATTAACTATTCTTAAAACCAATATCTTAAGAGAATTGTTTAAATAACGTTGTTTGTTTTGAATTAGCACTATTATTTTAAGAGGTATTCAGTATTCATAATTTCTTGTTAAATATTCGATAGAAAAAAACTAGATAAAACTCTTTAAATTTTATTTATTTTTTTCTTATAATCATATTTTAAACTCATATTTAAGCAGTATTTCTTTAAATTTATTAATTTTTAAAAATTTCGGGAATAAAAAAAACTGTTGCTGAATATTTTTTATATACAATAAAAAAATCTATTTAAAAATTTGTTACAGTACATTAAAAGGTAAAAAAAACAAACAATTTTTTACAACAACAGGAAAAATTAATTTTTCATTCTTAATTACCTGGTAAGGCTATAAATGTAAGTTCACTTTAACTATTTTTGAACTTATATATTTTCTGATTTGTACAATTAAGTTTTAAAAAAATAGGAATCAATCCTCACCTTCTATTCTGTCTAATTTTGTTAATGATAGTCCAACAGGTGAAGGCCTGTGGGGTGAGCGAGTGCTGAAAACTCCTACTGATGTCCCATTAAGGCGGGGAGGATGAACTTTAGCTTTCACGCCAACATTCTCATTTTCATGAAATATAAACAAAATCCTGAAATTTATTTTATTCATTAGACAACCAACGTTCTCATTTTGATAAAATATAAACAAAATCCTGAAAGTTATTTTATTCATTAGACTTTGGAAAAATAATAAACTATTATTATTTTCAGCAGAATATTTATAAATTAAGGTTTTAAAGTACAGTTAGCAAAATGAAAAACGGAGAACCCTGAATAACTTTTGGACTAATGATCGGATTTTCATGTTCTAGGACTCAATCTTAATGGTTTGTTGGGTCAATCTCAAATATTCTAATTATTTAGCGTAGACAATATTTTAAGTTACAGAATTAGACCCAAAAACATAATTTTTCTGAATAAACATATCTTTTTTTTTTTTTTATGGATTCAAATTTCCGACTTCCTAAAAAGCTACAATCTGGGAAATAACCCAATAGTTTTGTCAGGAGAGCATCTTTTAATGTTAATATTATTTTAAATCTCAAGAATTTTTTAGTCAAATGGAAAATTTTTTGCACACAATTATAAAATTAATTTATTCAAAGATATATTCATGCAAAAAATAAAATTTAGTAAACACTTATTATTTTTCTAATACTTTATTTAATGACAGTCGAGGAAACTTGAGTTGTAAGGTATACATTAATCATCTTGAGGAATGAATTTTTTAGAATTCAAAGAATCAAGAATTTTTTAGTCAAATGGAAAATTTTTTGCACACAATTATAAAATTAATTTATTCAAAGATATATTCATGCAAAAAATAAAATTTAGTAAACACTTATTATTTTTCTAATACTTTATTTAATGACAGTCGAGGAAACTTGAGTTGTAAGGTATACATTAATCATCTTGAGGAATGGAATTTTTATTGCAAAAGACAAAATTTGAGCAAAATGATTTAAATTGTTCCTGAAAAATTTAATTTTAAAAAATGACTTTTTTAAAATTCCATTTCTCAGGAACTATTCGACCATTTTCGCTCAAATTTTATATTTTGACATGTAAAATTGCATTCTTTAAAATGATGATAAAAATTGTACACCTTGTTGTACAAAATGTTTTCGAAAATTATAAAATAAAAGAATGAAAATAAAAATTCACTAAAAACTAATTTTTACATAGAATTGTCTTTGGATAAGCAAATTTTATAATTGTGTGCAAAATTTTTTCAATTCGCTTTAAAAGTTCTTGAGATATGACGAAATATGCAAAAAGTAAAAGTAACTTTAAGGGGTCAGAACTTTATACCTCTTTCCTGGTCTAAGAATTAAGACCATATTTCCCAGATTGCGGATACTGCTATATTTTGGGCATCGAAAATCGAATTGGTAATTAAAAGGTGTGTTTATTCAGAGAAAGTATGTTTTTGTAACTTAAAATATCGTCTGCACTTATTAATTATCATATTTGTGGTCCCCCCCTCGAACTATGAAGATTGAATCTTAAAATGTGAAGATCTGATCATTAAATCAAAAGTTATTCATGGTGGCCCGTGCTTTATTGTGCACACGGTACAACCTGAGGTTTGGTATATAAAATATAGCCAACGAATGGTCCATGTTTTTACTTTGTCTAACTTTCACTCAAAAGTCAAATTGAAAACACTACATAACCTTAGTCTTACAGCTGAAAACAGTGTTTTTTTCAAACTAATTTTAAAGATTGTTGAAAACGCACCCCAAGTTATAATATTTAAATCTTTTGAAAGAATTGAAGAAAATTTTGAGGCTAATGAAAATAAAGAAAGTTTTGTTTTGAACATATTTTGATAAAGAAATTATAAAAATAAAAAAAATCTTTGAAACAAAAGCAGTCGGATTTATTTGAAAATTACAAGTACAAGATTAAAGCATAGCCTACTTGGATTTAATTTTATTACAAATGACAAAGCTCATGTTCCGCTAGCTCCCTGCCGTGTTCTAAATTTGGAAATTAAGCAAGAAAATTAATATAACTTTAATCTTAAAAATATTTTTTAAAAAAAATCCTCAAAATATCACTATTATTTTCCATTTTCAACTGCGTTACCTTGTTCTTACAGTCATATATATATATATATATATATATATATATATATATATATATAAATAAATTATCAACAAGTGTACAAAAAAGGTTATTTCATCGATTACCAGGTCTATCCAGATACTTTTATAAAGTATATCTTAAATTTGCAGAATGAAAGGACTCTCTACATGGTACAAAATATTTAAAAGTATCAATGCCTGAATTATCGTAACACCTGCAAGGCCTGGAGTCAGAGTTTGCACATTTCTGGGATCTAAATTATGATAAATATCGTGTTTTTACTTGTCTATAAGAATTATTAGTTAACAAAAATTTAAATGAATATAAGCTCAAATTTACTAATATCATAATTTACTTATAGGTATAAGAAACTTCACAGCATTTTACAAATAAACATAGTGTAAATTTGGATTTCAAGTTATGATCAGTGGAGATACTGACACTAGGTTGCCACTCAAATCTGGAAAAAAAATTCCCTGTACGTAGAATATGCAATATATTCAGAGGAAACACACAATCACTGTTCTCTTTTGTTTGAACTATATTAGGCAAACTATACTAGTTTTAATTGCTGGAAAAACTTAAAGAAATAAAAGGGTGCATAGTTAAATCTATCAATAAAAAATAAGCACCTTTTAAGTACTTTTCAAGCACTATATACATTAACAAAATGCAAAATAATTTTCAAAGACTCTAGATAATCATGATAAAATAATTAGTTTCTGACAAAAAATTCTTTTCCAGATTATATTAGCCACCATAAAAAGATCGAGAGATTTTTCCGTTTGATTTCAGAGGGTGGAAAATGAAGTCTGAAATTAAGAATATATTGCAAAATGCAACAGAATTGCACATAATAGTGCAAGCATTTCCAAACCCAGCAAGTATTTCATCAAACATGTAAAATGATTGGCTTTCATACGCTGCAGACCGACAGTACGCGAAATGCATTTTGTTTAAATAGAACAATGTTAAAACCACGCTTTTGTATAATACGTGGTGAAAATCGACATGGTAAAGAACTTAATTTAAATTTTCGAAAAGAGAAAATTAAAGCACCTTTCAAAAATACCCTATAAAAAAAAAGACGCTATAAGCACTTTTTAAATATCCCATAAAATGCACTTTGAGAGGTCACCACTTTTTAAAAGACGAAAATAAAATTCCCTGTATTTTTCCAGTTTGTAAGGAAAAATTCAAAATTCCCCACATTTTCCCTGTTATTTTAGGAGATTTTTAAATTCCCTGTATTTTCCATGTTCTCCCTTCAGTAGAGTGGCAACTCTGAGTATGAAGCAAAAATGTTTTGAATAATCCAAGTTAACAGGTGCAACCTGTTAAGTGGAATCTGAACTATAGAAGAAACTTTTTATGGCAAATTCTGTCTCACCTTTATTGGTAGTTCAAAGTTTAGAAAAAATTGAATTCAGGTTGACCCAGAGTAAACAATGAAATTTCAAATGCTGAAACATTTCTTTTTCAAAAATATCAATAAGTTTGCAAGGAAAACTGAAAATTCCCTGTAATTTTAAGGGATTTTTAAATTCCCTATATTTGCCAGGTTTTCCCTATACAGTGACAACCCTGTGACAGCTATGTCCCTACAGTCCCTGGATTTTTAAATAAGGCCTTTTTTTTAAATTATCTTTTCAAGAAAAGTATAGTGTTAAATTCTGAAAACAGAGTAAAGTAGTTACCAAACATGAGAGAATTCTTCTAAACTAATTAATGAGTGTTCTGGATTTGTAAATACAGATTTTTCAATCTTGAGAGTTCCCCTGGCGGAAGGACAGAGTGAGGGCTGCCTCGGAATACCATTCTTAAACTTGAAGCAAGAAGAAATATAGCCAATAGGAAACAGCGGATACACCGGTTTCTCATCTGCAAAGACAATTCTATAAATTAATACAAAGAATATGCAAATATGTATTTAATATGAAAAATAAAATATTCATAACAAAATACAAAAAAAAATTTTTTTTTTAAAAATACAAAGAAAAATAAACAAAATGAAATATTCATAGCAGCAAATATAGAATATAAATTATAACATTTTATTTTTTCAGTTTTGAAAGATAATTTTATATTTTGATAAATGGTTCTCAGTTAATTGCATTACTAAATACCATAAAAATAATTTGAACAAAAATTATATTCAATAGCAACTCCCTTTAAATCACAGCCATAAAAGGATTCGTTTCTTAAACATCGGTTTCTCATCTGCAAAAGTAACTCCATAAATGAATGCAAAGACTATTTAATATGAAAAATAAAATATTCATAATTAAATACAAAAAAAAATATTGTTTAAAAATACAAAGAAAAATAAACAAATGAAATATTCATAGCAACAAACATAAAATATAAAATTTTAATTTTTTCAGTTTTGAAAGATAATTTTATGTTTTGATAAATGGTACTCAGTTAATCGCATTCAGAATACCATAAAAATAATTTAAACAAAATTTATATTCAATAGCAACTCCCTTTAAATTAAAACTATAAAAGGATTCTTTTCTTTAAAAAAATTCTAAATAAATTTAAGTTCTATAAATAAAAAATATGCATATAGGGGTTCCTTGACCTAAAGAGTCCTGTTGGAATGTACTAATGACACATGTTCTATTAGAATATTTTGGAAGTATAACAGCTTACAAAGTTAGAAGGAGTCCACAGGAAAGAAAAAAGATTGGTATTGATTAAATAATTTCATTAGTTTTTTTCATATCCATTTTGAAGTTTTTTTCTCTTTTAAATAGTATTAGGGTATGATTAATCTTTGTAATTATCACTTAATTAATAGTTGTATTCATAAAAATTAAGTTTGAATATAGAAGATTTAATTAATTAAAAATATTCATGTGCGAAGTCCAGGAATAAAATCTGCTTAATCAAAATTAAGTACATCAAACTATAAATTTCAATTTGTTTGGTTATGGAACAATTATGGCTAATTGACTTGATTGGATTATGGCTAATTGACTATCATTTGGCAGGAAAACTCTGATTTTTTTTAAAGAAAAGTTCATTTGCAATTATAAATGTATTAAAAAAAAAAAAAACTACAAATTAATTTGGAAATATTTCATTAGAAATGTGACAGTTTTTCCCTTTTCTTTTTTTAAATCAATAACCATCTTAAAATTAGGTTTTAGGTTAGGGATTTGGATATTTAGCGCTATATTTATTCAATTTATACATTTTTTTTCATTTACAGACAAATGAATAGAATAGAAAGATCACAATATCATTGAAAAAAAAGACTAAAGAAAATGCACATAAATATGCAGAATACTTAGAAATAGACAGGGGAGAAAACAAAGCAAGGAAAGATACAATGACTTACAAAAAAAAAAAAAAAAACAGCAAAGGAAAAACAATTGTTGTGACGAAACCGGAATAAAAGGAAAAGAAAACTGACATTACTAGCTTTTCTTCTATTATTACTGTATCATTGACCTAGTAACAATGTAAAATAACTTAAAAATAATTTAAAATAACTTAAAAATAAATTAATATCTAAAAAATAAAATGTAATTGTGTGTTTACAGAACAGCACTTCATCAGGGTTAATATCTAAAAAATAAAATGTAATTGTGTGTTTACAGAACAGCACTTCATCAGGGTTCACCATTAGGGTTATCATTGACCATTATGTTAATTTAAAAAAAAAATCTGATTTGTAAATAGTTGTGTTTGTCATTATTTCATACAAGTCACACCTGCAACAAAAACTCTGAATATTCTTTACACTAGCAACAGAGCAAGCAATTTAATTTTTTCATAGAATATTTATTTAAACATTATTGTCTAAACACAGTTCACACAATTGTTATAATTTAGAGAATTTTGAGTTTCTGCACTCAAAGAGGAAAATGCAATTCTTTTACATGTCACACCAGCAATCTGCGGAATTTTTTTAAATTAATAAATAAAATATAGAAGTTGCAAATTTGTATAAATGCATGCATAAAGATCGATGCTGAAATGCTTAGAAATCTAAACCAATGTTGCACAATATTTTAGCTAATGACTAATTAAGTTTGTATAGATGTCACAACCTCAGCTTTGGATTGAATGCATATACAGGGTGATTATAAAATAACTTTGCTGACATATGATCCTTTGGAGAGTACAGTACCTCCAGAGGTATTGATTTGTTATGGGAACATGGAGGACTTTGCGACTCAACAGATTTAACGTGCATCAGTCGTCATTTACCACACAGGGAGTCTTCGGCAGGCGGGGATCGAACTCACTAACTCTTGGACATGGGTCAAGTGCCCTACCAACCAAGCTATCCCGGCCTTAATGTATACCATTTAAATGAACAGAATAATATTTTTTACATACGTATAGATTGCATAGTTCTCATGGTTACAGTTACAAAAATTCAAATGGCAATAACTGCTCTTTGTAATCTAGACGTAATCCTTACAGGAAAAAAAAATTTAAAATGGAGTTGGAACGTTATTTTTGCACAAGAAATTGCGGCACTAGGTTTTTGCCAAGTGTTGCCTTTTCTCATGACCACTAACAAGAGGAGAGTGTGATAAAAACCTTTGAAAACATTTAGTGTTTAAAAAATATTTGACAGGTCCATAGTTTCCACTCTTTTTTTTAAAATGTTTTTTCACACTTTCTTATTAGTCATCATGAAAAATGGTGATGCTTTGCAAAAGCCCAGAGGTCTAGTTTATTCTATTAATGTTCTGTATAAAGTCTAAAATATCTAGTCTTAATTTCTTGTGCTAAAAATTTCACTCCTACTCCATTTTAGGTTTTTCAATGTAAGGATTACACTACGAAAAAAAGTCGATGTTGCCATTTGAAAATTTAAAAATTTTGTCACTGTAATTATAATTGTGAGAGCCACGCAATCCTTTAGACATAACTATATTTTCTTACCATCCAATATGTTTTTGGGTTTATCAGGAGGTTTAGTTTTTTCTGCTGTACCACAAATAAGTGTTTTAAAATTATCAAGCTCAGACTTCATTAATACGTCTTGTTTTCGTATCTCCTGCCTAAAAAAATAATTTATAATTCAAAGATATAGTACATGAAAATAAAAATTAATATATGAATCAGGAATTCGTAATAAATACAATTATTTGAAAGTACCAATACCAAGAAGGATATTTCTCAAACATAAGGTATTGGATAAGTTGAATATAATGTTGAATGTATTGGAGGAATCTTCAAAAGAAAGCCTTGGCCCACCCTGGACTGTCGTGACAAATATGATGATGAAACAAGTATTTTAAGGAAAAAGAATTTTTTTTTTCCTTCAAGAAAATGGGCAATTTGATAGAGAGCAAAATAAGGAAATACTGTTATTGTTCAGCAGTAGCATTTTAACAGCCACCACTTTTTAAAAAAGGTGCCCATTTTATCAAATCATAAAAATTTGAAATCAGTTTAAAAAAAATTGATATTATTGATGTGAGACATTTCTTCAAAAGCTTTTTTGAAAATACTGTGAACAATATACTGTATCTACATCCTAAAATTATTTTTGAGAAACAAACTAGAAAATAAAACAAGGATGAAAGTGGCAATCGCGTGGTGCCTGGCAGGTAATTTTTTAATTGCAATTAGTAATATCTAGTTACCCTGTGGCCTATACAATTAGGCTACAGGAAAAGCATGATACAATAAAGTGGCAAAAAGTACAATATTTTCCTTTCTAATCTGATAGTTCCCCATGAAGTTAGAAAAATTATTTTCAAATCAAATCAGATCTTTAAATGAAATTAATTTTGTATGCATGATTGGAGTTAAAGAAATATTTCAAGTTTATTTCAGTAAACTATATATATAGTTCTGTTTTTAGAATAAAACAAAATAATGAATAAACTTTATTGAATAAAGTAATTGCCATAATTATTTTTAACTTCGTGCCAGTGCGATGGCAATTTGTACATCCTATTAAAAAAAATATATATATACATACAAGTAAACTATATATACATATATAGTTCTGTTTTCAGAATAAAATAAAACAATGAATAAACTTCATTGAATAAAGTATTTGTCATCAGTATTTTTAACTTCGTGCCAGTGTTATCGCAGTTGGTATATCCCATTAAAAAAAAACTCCTTATCCCTGGAAGGAAAAAATTGAATCAATGCTAGTTTGATATCTTCAGGAACTTTGAATTTTTTGTCCTGCAAATTTTTTTTTTGTAAGGACAAATGACAAGTGATAAAAATATTCGGCCACTATTTAGTATTCGGCCTTTTGCCAAGTATTCAGTTAGCAGAACGGTCAACAAATATTCGATGAAGTATTTTTTTAAGTTTGAATAAATTTGATAAAGACTAATCTAAAATGGTATTTTTAACTATATATCAGAAATAGTTTATTACACACATTTTTTTAAGTTCTAAAACTTAAACATTTATATTCTGGAAGACAATCTTTCTTTTTAGGGGTGTTTTTATTACAATACAGTAATTTTTTAGATCACTTATTATAAAGTTTATTCTTTTATCGTCTTTTTCTAAAAATACAGCAATGTGAAAAAGTTAAATGGATATTTTTAGCGTTAAATTATTCTCTTTTAAAAATTAGGAATGGTTCTTGTTGTTAAATTTCTATTTAGCCTTTTTTAAAAAAAACATTCATTTTTATCCATGCTTTTATTAGGATATGGCAGTTTAAAGAGTTTTCATCAGATTTTATTCTTTACTTATTCGGGAAAATACTGTAATTGAATTTTCAGGAAAATACGGTAAATTGTTTAGCTTTTAAATATTCTTTTGAGACTTAAAATCAATTTTGATTTCCTTCGTTTCGTCAAGAATCTTTTGTTTTTATGGGCATATTTATGATAGCACAGTATTTTTAAAAGCTTGTCTGATTTACTATATCCTGTTATATTTTATGGATACTTTTACTCCTTAAATATTAATTTGAGCATTTAAATTTTGTTTTAAGTTTTTTTTTTCTCTATTTCTTCTTTTTCACCCTCACAACTTTGATTCTTTTTTTTTAATCAGTTTTTTATTTGTCCTAAATATTTCTTATGAATTATAGTTTTTACCTTTTATTCCATACCCCTAATATATCTAAGTTTTGCTTATTTTTCAATTATAACTAAACTTATTTAATATAAATAAATGTTTAATTTAAGTAAGTTAATTATAATTAAACTTACAAATTATAAATAAATGTGTTTTTTTTTTTTCAAAATGTTGCTATTTGACCGAATTTTTAGTTGAATACTTGGGAAAATTAGTGCCTGAGTTTCTTTTATATCACTTCCTTGAAAGAAAAAATACATTTCATTATAGTTAAAATAAACTATGAATGAACCTTAGATTTTTCAGTTCTCGCTTTGTGATATCTATATCTTCACGCAATTTCTTTACAGACGTCATTGCAAGACAAAATAAAATGCAAGTTAGGTAGTATTACTTAGTAGCTTATTGATGAAAAAAATTTTTTGAGTACAAGTTCTTTTAAAAGTTTTAATGATAAAAGCACTGCGTCAACCGGTAGTAAAGGTAAAATCGAAATTCGTCTATTTTTCTGTTTACATTTTTTACGGAACAGATACAGTTAAAAATCATTCAAATTACTTGAGTGAGCTTAAAGTCATCTTGTTAATTTAAGTTAATTATTCATTTGTTTTATGGATATTTAAAACCATTTTTTATGGTTTTAATAATTTCTTATGATCACTTTCCTTTATTTGAGTGAAACTTATCATATCAATGGATTTATTTTAAACTAAAGGTTTAAAGCGAATATAAGAAGCTTTTGTTATTAAAAACTTGAAAACAAAACGAAAAGAAAATATCTGACTGCTAAACAAATTTCATACATTAAATATTTAATTCGTTGTTTTTTCTTGGGAGAAAAAAAATCTGCTTATATGAATCATTTGCATTTGTAATCGCACTTTTAGCTTGAATATGTACAGTCGAAAGAACACTTTGAAATATTAATTTTTAAATATAAATTTTTTGCGAAATTATTCATTATTCAATCTTATGTACATTTTACTATTTTCTATCAAAGATAAAATATTGCTGCAGCGCTTAGAAATATTTTTCTAAAACTGAGATATCGAAATTTTACTGTGTTTTGTTTGCGTAATATTTTTTAAAAAAATGATTTAAACTGTTTTGATGAATGCCATTATATAGATAAACAGAATGAATGAATGATATAGATAAGCAGATCACGCATTAATTAATAAAAATGACATCTATTACTCAAAGTCTAAATGAAAATGATGCAACAAATGACATTGAGTCCTATTACAAGCCATTCAATGTTTTAGAATCTATTTCCAATCGTCAATTGGGAATTTCTACTCCTTCTTTTAAATCTAAAATGCGAGATATGAAAGTAAAGCAACTCTCCCGTTCCTCAAATACATTTGAGGTTGCTAATTGCTCAAACATGATGTGCAAGTTTATTGGCGCTTCCACATATGCTCCGGACAGTTTGATTGGTGTCTGGAAACAGAATGATTCCGAAAATTTCCATTCCGTTGTCCACCTCAAGATACAGTATAGTCCCTCCTCAGGAAATGACATTAGCAATCCTATATATATTCCAATACAAGATGGTCCTTTTAACATGAATCTTGATGTAAGAGATTTTTTATACACTACAGCCAACGACGAAAATATTTTGTACGTGATTGGCAACACCGAAACCTCTGGCAGACTTCAGCTGCTGTCAGAACCCTTAGAAGAATGGACTCTCGATGAAACGGAAATGGAATTTCCTAATTTCGTGTACAGTGTTGCAATTCATTCAAGAAATCCTGTTATCGCTGTTGGTGGTGAGAACACCTGTTATCTGTACGACTCTGAAGAATTTGATGACGAGGTAGAGGCATTCGTTTTGCCGGAAATGCCTGGGATCGTTCATGCTCTTACGTTCAATGAAGATGGAGATGTTCTGTATATTGGCTGCGATGATGGGGAATTGCTCAGTTTTGATCTACGTTTGGATGGGAATGATCCTTCCTATAAACCCTTTTGTCCTTGCGGCATTGAAGGTGTCATAGACATGAAATTGTTGTCAAATGAAAGGCAACTAGCATTTGCTGATGTTGATGGTGATATGGGATTAGTATGTGAATCACTTTTGTATTTGCATCCCATTTCATTTAGAATATTTAATCAAGGCCTTATGGAAAAGATTTTTGTATTGATACCTATGCCAAAATATATGTCAAGTTTTAAAAATTTTTTAGCAGTGACTAGCAAGAAACTAAAATTAAAAAAAAATTCTGAGCCAGGTCAGCTTGGGTGGCAGGGTGCTGGACTCACGTTTGTGAGAACGGGAGTTCAAACCCAGCCTGCCGAAGACTCGTAATGTAGTAAATGGTGACCGGTGCACGTTAGATCTGTTGGGTTATGTTTCCATAACAAATTATACCTCTGGGAGTACTGAATTAGAGATTGATCCTTCTCTGGTTCAGATTAAAATTATGATCTGTAGATGTATGAATGGGTCTGCTCTATAAATGGGTGCGGCAGAAGTCGAATATTTGGCTATAGATGGCGCTACAAGAAAATGAGCAGTTGCACCCCTTGCCTTTATGGCCTACAACAATAATAACAAGAAAATATGCGAGAGAAATGTTTTTACGAGTTGAAAATCTTCTTGTTGGTGCTTTTCCGATTATAGTCGGCGTGAACAGGTACCGATTCGTTAATATTCCTGGGCTTATTAGCCAGAAGAAACACTAGATGTTTGCTATTAATGTTTATTTTTACGAATGTTTTTTTCCCTCTCAGAGCCATGATGGCTCAGGGGATAGAGCGTTTGCTTTCCAATGAGGTGAACCCGGTTCAAATCCCACCGATCGATACGAATTCTGCATCCGTCTTGCACCGACCACAGTGCTGACGTAAAATATCCTTAGTGGTAGACGGATCATGGGTTAGAGTCCCTAGCCGTCAGGCTCTCCGTGAGAGATTGTCATGGTTTCCCTCTCCATGTAACGCAAATGCGGGTTAGCTCTATCAAAAAGTCCTCCAGGAAGGCAGATTTTTCCCAATACTTGATCCAGGCTTCAAAATTGAGCATTAGCAGTCATAAACCCAAAATTGGGTCGACCGTTCAACAACGGTTATAAAATTAAAATAACCTGTTAGATGTCTTTTTGTTTGCAAAATACTGACTTTGACTTGAACCCCATAGAAGATCTGGTGGTCAAGAAGCTCGAGTATCAATGTACTGTGGCGTAACTACCACTATAAATATTAAATACCAATTCACTAGTATAGAAGACTTGGTTCTATCTAGGAGTACCTTTGACATAGTTGATAATTATTTCCCCTTAGTACTATTTTTACCCTGATACAATTATCTTGCCTTAAATGCCTCTAGAGTGTTTTGTTTAATTAAAAATTAATATGAAATTAATGTATTATGGTATCTATTGTCAAAGTTAATTGTACGATTCTCGAATTCTATTCTTTTATAAAACCTTTTTATTTTTTAGCTTGTGAATTGAATTTATTATTGCTAATCGATACAAAAATATCTCTATTTTAATATGTAGTGCTTTATTTTTAGTTACACTGCTATGAAATTTTCTTTAAAATTAATGTTTTGTTCTGGTATTGGTTGTCAAAGTTAATTGTGCAATTCTTGTGATCTATTTCTTTATGTAACCTTTTTAAATCTTCAATTTTAAAAATGCATTTCTTTACATTTCAGTTAGATCTTCGAAAGAGGCGTGCCATTTTTCATTACCCAGAGCACAAAAACAGTCTATACTCCAGAAAGTTTACAATTAATGATGAATTAGATCTCATGTGTGCAACTGGAGATGATAACATTACCAGATTGTGGTCCCTGAGTAGTGGCAAATTGCTGAAGAGAATCGTACCACCCAATAAGGATGAAATAACTCACTCTTGTCTCATCTCATACCACAGGCAGTGGTTTGTTGTTGAAGTACAAAATAATGTCATTACACCCATTCTCATAAGTTGATGAAGTCATTTTTAAACAATTGAATTGATATAAATTGTTTTTTTTTTTTTTCAAATAAGAAGTGGTTACAATAAGATTCCTTTATTATTTTGGCTAACTAGATAATTTAATCCTGTATTATTTAACTGTAATT
Source organism: Parasteatoda lunata (assembly GCA_949128135.1). Lineage (NCBI taxonomy): Eukaryota > Metazoa > Arthropoda > Arachnida > Araneae > Theridiidae > Parasteatoda > Parasteatoda lunata. The sequence continues at coordinate 91,824,574 of OX421979.1, read as the reverse complement.
TTCTAACTAACAGCCTATATACAGTTTAAATATCACGCTTGTTGTAATCACTTCTTGTAATTAATTCTCACTGAATTACTAATTAATGTAGTTTATTAATGTATGTAATTAATTCTCACTCATTCTCAAATGCTGGGTGCCAACTACTGCTACAGAGTTCTCATAATTTTCATTTTGACTGCTGAATAATAAGTTCTTTTTCTGAATTTTCGTTAGACTTTTTCGTTTTTTAATTCATTTTATGACTGACTCTTTATTTTCAGTACATTTTCTATTTGAGAATGACCCCTGATTTTAGTATACTTCAATTTTTTTTATGGTCCTTTATTTCTTTATGACATTTTTGCATTTTGGAGAAACACATTTTTTATTTTTTTTTGTGCAAACATAAACTTATTTCTTTCTTATTATCTTATATCTCTCTGTTATTATATTCAGTGGAATCTTTTCATATGTAGTTGTAAACTCTTGACTGCTAATCTTTCGATACTATATTTTATTGTATTTTATTTTCTATGTTTTATTGTTTGGAACAGTTCTTTTTATAGTATATCAAGTGACTATTTCATTTTAATATTTTTAATAAAAGTAATATGGAAAGTCATGTCCTTAACCTCCAAACAATATGGAAAATAGCTTTAAGCATCACAATAAGTTGGCATCCTTCTGATATAACTAATAATCTTACAAGACCTTAAACTAGACCTTCTTCAACTTTGTACTCATATCTTGATCTCATTTTTTAAAAAACCACTGATGTGTTCTGGTATCGGTTCCTAAAATATTTGTTATAAAAAGGATTACTCTATCTCTGTTTAAGTTGTTGTATTTATATGATTATTTATCGATTATATGATAATTTATTGATTGTATGATAATTTGTTGATAATATGATAATAATTTAGCCATTATATCATAATTTGGTTAATTAAATAATAATTTGTTGTTGATTAAGTGATTAATTGATTATTTATATTATAATAATTTACTGATTATATGATAATTTGTTGATAATATAATAATGTAGTCATTCTATCATAATTTGGTTAATTAAATAATAATTTGTTGTTGATTATTTGATTAATTATTGATTGAATGATTATTTTGTTGTACTGTAGAACCATGATTATCTGAAGTTGGAACCGAACATTCTTTCATTTATCAGAATCTTTAAATTATAGAGGTTCGTTTTATAAAGAGAAAGAAAAACCATAAAGTGTGTGAAAAAGTGAATAAATAGAACAACTTGGAAACTTCAGTTTAATAGAGATAATTCATTGATAGTGATTTGAATAATCAAGGTTCTATGTCTAGGGCCCCCAAACCTATTTCCACGGGTACCATAGCAGCCACCAATAGTTTTACTTGTGCCAGATGTTGTGCGACCATATAAAAGTAATGATTCCAACTAGAAATTCAGCTTGAAAAAGTAAATGGTGACCTCTATCCAACTGACATTCTACAGAGATGATTTTGTTCCGGAAAAAATCGTGATTTCCGTATTTTTCGCTAATTGCGATCTGAAAGCTTCTGGAAATAAAAGGTCCACAAGTTTCAAGAAATCATCGATCACGTTTATGTATAAAAATTCTTGCATATTTTATTTAAAAATATTAGAACTAGAATTTATACTTGGCATCTCTTTCATTTTTAAATAATTTTTCTGGTAGAATAATAAATGTGATTAGAGATGAAAGTTGACTCATTCATAATTATTCATTTCAATTATGCTGCATATAATTTATTTAGAATTTTATGTTTTGAAAATATAAATGATTTAATTTTATAAACACATTAATTTTTTGAAATGCGTCATTAATGATTTTATTCAAATAATTTTCAGCATTTTTGAGTTGGGCTCGCAATCACCCCTGATTCTAGAATGTGCACTTTGATTTGAAAAATATAAGTATCCCTGTTCTGTAATATTTGTTATATTTAACCAATGCTAATTGGCAAACGCTGTCAGTTTATTGTTATTTCATCATTGATTGATAAATATATATTATAGTTCAGTTGTATATAAATGAGCTATAATATATTCACCTAATTTTTTTTAAGGATATCAGTGTATTTTACAATATAAGATCATTTTAGTATAATTTTATTTTTTACTAAAATTTAGCAAGTAATATGCAATGATTTTTTTTTTTTTTTTGAATGCAGAATATTGTAGTTAGAGTTTTAGTATACTTATTGTTAAAATGTGCAAGTTCTCTAATTTTGATCCTTTCATTGGAAATTTACTGAATCTTCAATGTGTCAAAATGTACAAATTCAAAGATTTTTAACTTTCAACTGAAAGTTTATAGGAGAGTGTGTTGTCCTATCTCAAGTTGTAAGTATGATATGTCAGTTTTACTTTAATATGAAAAGAATTAATAAATATAAATATATATAAAAAATCTGTTATAAAAATATAGCCAAGAGCAAAGAAATATATGCAAAGTAATTCCAAATTTAGTTGCTTTTTATTATTTTGAATTATACTTGGTTTTTATTATTATCAGAGTACATTCTTATAAATTTATCATAACATTTGCTTTATAAGATATTAGCATCTTAGATTCTGAGCATATTACAATGCATTGTTCATTTATCAACTTAAAATTCATTCCGTATTTTTTATTTTCTTAATAACCAGACAGATTCTCTTATTTGGACAACATTTAAATACTTATAATGAATCAAACGATTACTAACAAAACACCTTTGTCTGTTAATTAGGATTTGACTTGGATTAATTATTATGACTGATTATAATTTAATATATTTGACTATATATATAGTAATCTATATGTATAGTAGTTGACTATATATATAGTAGTTGACTATATTAATAATATAATATCATTAAACATATTTTTCGTAATTTTCTCATAATTTAGGTGTAAATAAGTGAATTTGGAATTTTAATATTTTATGGTTATAAAATCAAAGTAGTTAGGTTAGGATAAATAGTAGACTGTTATTATTAATTATTTTTAGTAATTATTAGACTGTTTTTTGTAATTAAAAAAATACTAAAATTTACTATTAATTGCAATCAAAGCATCAGAATTTTTTTTTTAAATGAGGCACTGGTGTTCCATCTGTAAGAAAGGGTTTATTGATATAAAACAACATTGACTGTGGCCCCTGAAAGTTAAAACTTTTTTTTGCAGCCTGCTTCCAAAAACATGGTGCGTAGCATTTATAAAAAGTACATAAAGGCTCTTTTTTTTCGATTTTCGCCACTTAAAGGTATTTTTTTTATTGGGTGTTTTTAAAAAGTGCTTAATTTTCCCTTTTCAAAAACAAGAATTTTTTTTCTTTACCATGTTGATTTTTGCAAAAGAGTGGTTAAGCAAAAAGCAAAAGAGTGGTTTTCACATTGTTCTATTCTATGTTTTCACAAATCATTCAAACACAATGCATTTCCGCTTACCGTAATTCCGTAGCGTATGAAAACTTCCATCATTTTACATGTTTGATGAAATGCTTGCACGTCTGCATGTGCATATACTGAGCTGGATTCAGTGGGAATTATTCTTGCACTATCATGTGCAACTCGGCTGCATTTTGCAAGAGATTCTCAATTTTTGGCTTAATTTTCCTCCCTCTGAAATCGAACTGAAAAATCTCTCTTTTTATGGTGGCTAATATAATCAAGAAAAAGAGTTTAGTCAGAACTTAGTTATTTTATCATGATCATGTAAAGTTTTTTTAAATTATTTTGTTAATGTATATAGTGCTTAAAAAATATTTTTTGAGGGCTTCAAAAGTACTTAAAAGGTGCTTATTTTTTGTTGAATGATTTGGTTATGCACCTTGGAAAAAAATAGATTAAGAGACTATTGAAAAAATTGGTTATTGTTAAATGTTCTGAGTTAATAAATATGTTGTAAGAGTTTAAGAAATTATTATATTTTATAAATATGTTGTGTTACTAAAACTGGGGGAACCTGTATAACTAAATATTTTATAGCACAGTAAATGACACAAACTACTTTAAAAGGTAAAGAATATTACACTTGCATCTTTAAATGCATGAGAGTTTAGCTCAGGCTATTTTAAATTACTTAATGAAATCTATATATTTTTCCTAGTTTTATATCATAGCATATTTATTTATTTAGAAATGTGTTTTTAACACTTTGATTTTGACTAAATTACTTTTTATTTTGAATAATATAAAAAAAAATTAAAACTTTTTCCAAGTTAACTGAAAAAAATTTTTAAAAAAATTTGTCGCATCTAAATTTTTACAGTTGTAATATAGTTCTGAATGGAATAATCTTTAGAAATCTATTGCTTCTACCATTGAAACTCTTTTTTTTTTTTTTTTTTTGTCCTATATTTAGCCTAGAATCTATGATGGTAACTTTTTATTGTTTAAATTTCAACATTTTGTTGAATGTGTAAATATTTTATATCTTTTTAATACTTTATGTACTTGTTTTGTTTGTTTGTATTTAGATTTTTATACAATTGTTATTTTATTTAATGCATAAGGTTTATGTTTGCAAATCAGTTTCATCTCATTTTTTAATTTTTTAAAATTCTTGAGCCTGGTTTTTGATTTATTTTTGTTATATTATAAAAAAAGGACACTCTATTTTTTATTTTTAAATAAATAGACAAGATCATTGTTGTCTCCTGTAAAAATCTGAAAATGGTTTCAACTGGTTTTGAAACCACTTATTTAATATTTTTTCAATTGTTCATCTTTATATTTTTTACAGGCTTTAAAGTGGTTTTAGTATTTTTATGGATGGTTGACTCAATGTATACAAAAACAAGTTTTCTAAAGCCGCAAGAAATTTAGAAAACTTCCGGTGTGTTCCTCCACTTATGTTATGTTTACAAGGCGATGTGTGAACAGGTTTAATATTCTAGGAAGTTTTATTATTGTAATTTGTGATTAAATTACTCGTAATTTTACAATTCATAGGGGTTTCTTGTAATTTACAAATTCGAACTGGTTGTAAGCCTGAAACAAATTTAAGAAAATTAATATCAAAACATAAATAAAATGTAAGTATTTTTTTCTTTTTAAATTTTTTTTTTATATAATTGTTGTTGAACAGCCGACCCAATTTTTGGGTTTACGACTACTTATGTTCAACTCCGTAGTCTTTTAATTTTGAACCCAATCCAGGTGACAAGGGAACTCATGGATCAAGTGTTGGGAGAAATTTGTCTTTGTGGTGGACTTTTTAATGGAACTAATCCGTATTTGCGTTACATGGGGTGGAAGACCACGAGAACCTTCAATGGTTAGCATGATGGCAAAGGGACTATAACCCATGATTCGTCTACCACTGAGGATATTCCACATCAGCACTGTGGTGGGTGCAAGCCAAATGCAGATTCAAATCAACCAGCCATCACCGGCATTCGAACCGGGTTTACCTCATTGGGGGGCGAGCCCTCTATCCCCTGAGCCACCACAGCTCAAGTGTAAGGTTTGTCATATTTTGAGTGTTATCCCTGATTTGGCTATATTTGTATAAAATATCACCCTTTTGATATTTTTTGGGTTGCATCATGCATGCTTGTGAAGTGTTCCAAATTAATTTGTTTGTTTTGTTGCACATTTAAACTGAAAGAATGTGTTATATTGTAATGTAAATGCTATTAGTATAATAATTTTGGATGGTGTGCTTTTTCAAGTTTATTCGTAAAACCAATCGGAAGTAGTAACCCGGAAGTCTTATGACAAATTAACCCTTCGCGCCATCTGCGTTTAGTTTAACGCGGTCAACCATCCATTTTTGAAGTGTCTTTGCAAAGTGGAGCTAATTAATATCCAGGATGGAACTAATCATTCGTGAATTACTGTTTGGCTTTCATGAGAACTCCTTCAGACCCTGACACCGTAGTTACGAAGATAAGTTGCTTCGATTGGTTGTGTGGGGTTAACTATTTTGCATTAGCTTAAAATTGGGAGAGGGCTGCCATAACTTCAATTCTCTTCAATCAGAAATGGTTTTACTCTTGTTTCCATGGTAGCAGACATCCTCAGACTATCAGTTGGGAGGAGTTCTCGTGAGAGCTAGATAGTATACATTTAAACAGCTTTTGAAGTCTTTGTGCAGATTGCCTTTCAATTCAGCCGTTCTTAACGTCTTCAACATTTTTGTCCCTTAAGCGAGTTATATGTCTTGTGTAGACAAATTTCTTTCCTTTTTTTGTATTAATAGGGGCTCGAATACGCCATCTGGGGAGAAGACCGGTTTCATGCCTTTGACCCTTCCCTCTCCTCTTTTCAGTTCTAGGAATGTACTACGATATTTTTCTTTTTCTTAATATTTTTCGTATTTAATTGTTAAATTTTTTTTCTTCAATTTCCATGACGCTTTCTTTTAGAACTATGTTTAATGTAGTTTTAAGTGCCATGTAGTTTCCTAACTTAAAAGATTTTAATCTATTTGAAAATCAAGACACAATTTAACGTACTTCCTTCTTTTATGACTCTCCACATGCTAATGGTTAAAGCATGTGAAGTGTTACCATAGGTAGAGAGTTCTGCTGTATGCCACTTGTAGCCCATTTCGATCACCAATTGAAAAAATTTTCTGAAGGAACAAAGGCTTAAGAATATTGAAGTTGTTAACGAAATCCCAGAATTGAAGAACATCAGGAACAAAGATTTTAAAATTGTTTCTAGATTTTCTACTGCCAAATATAAGAGTACATTATGCAAAATTAAAAAGTAAACACCCTGAATAATTTTGGATCTAATGATTGGATTTTCACATACTAGAACTTCCTCTTAATAGTTCGAGAGCCTCCCATCAAATATGCTGATTTATTAGAACAGGAGATACATTAAGTTATTAAATCTGACGCAAAAACGTACTTTAACTGAATAAACATTTTTTTTTTGGACGGACTCAGATTTTTGACCTTTATAATGAAAGAGGATTAATATTTATCATTTAACTTTATTTAATGTTACTAATTAGATCCTACCTGTAATAATATTTTTTATTTAATTTTAATAAATATTTATCATTATTTTATTTAACTAATAGTCAAAATATTTTTGAATTGTGCATTTTAAATAAATTTTAACATAATTTAAAAGAATAAAAATCGAGATTGCAAAATTTGAGTGTAATCGGGCCAATAGTTCATGCGTTATCAAATTTCAATAAAGTTGTACATTTAAAATCTAATTTACGGTTTTGTGTCTGATTTTAGAATTTAAAATATCTTAAAATATCGATTAATCAGCATATTTAAGGTTAGGATTTCGAAACATTGAGATCGAATCCTAGTACGTGAAAATCCAAACATTAGACTAAAAGTTATTCAGGATGTTCACTTTTTTATTTTGCTTCTTATACATATTAAATGGACACGTAATTCAAATAATATTTTCAGGAGTTATGAATCAGTTGTGTAAATTAATAACCGTACTCAGTTTATCATGGTTAAAACTGAAACAATCGAATCTCGTATAAATCACAAAAAATTACATTTTTTGATACTCAATTATTATATATAGTTTGTCTAAAGTAAGAACTCCCCTAGCCATTCGTCTGCCCCCATGGTGGTGACTGTGGTAACGAGGTACAACTATTTCAAGTTGGGGTCATTGTTTTGGCTCTCGGCGGCGAAAGAAAGGTACCAATCTTTTTCTTTAGTTAACTGTGTTAGCCCTAGATTGAAGAGAAGCTACCCTCCTTGAAATGCGCTATTCTTGTTTCCATAGCAGCAGACGGCCTCAGACTTTTTGGCGGGAGGAGTTCTAACCATAGACAAACTTTGCATGCTTTTGCAGAAAGAAAAATAATATTTGTTTATTCTCAATTCTACTAAATGTGATTGAGTTTTGTTATTATTATGTTTAAATGCATTTGTTGTTATATTTTAATTCTTTGATTTTTTTGAAGCTATTCATTTACCTGTAAAAACAATGAATATCTATAAAAATTATGGTGCATTTTAACACTTTTAAGGATAGTATATTTATTAAGCTATACTATTTTTATGTTTTGTTTTTATTTATTTTATAACTCATTTAACTTGGTGTGATAAAAATTTATAGCAGAAATTTAAATTACTGTAAAAAAAATTTTTTAAATAGAGTTCTTTAAAATTGATTATTTATTTTGTTTATTTTTCTATTTAATTTTTTTCTTGTTGATTTAATGCATTACAAATTTCAAAAATTTATGGATGGTTGACTGCATGCAAACAATATTAAGCTTTTTAAAACTGGATGAAATTTAGAAAACTTCCGTTCTATGCCTCCTTTATGTTATGCTTAATATTCTCAGAATTTTTACTATTATGATTTGTGTTTAAATTTACTTGTAATTTTACCATTCATAAGAGTTTACTGTAATTTATAATTTCTAACAAGTTGTGAGCCTAGAACAAATTTAACAAAATTAATATCACAGCTGAAAAAAGTATAAGATTTGCCATGTTTTAAGTGTTATCCGTTAATTGGCTATATTTGAAAAAAAAATAGTGCCGTTTATTTTATGTTGGGTTAGCATCATAGTAAGCTTGAAAATTGAAAGGAAAGAACATGTTACATTGTAAACACTAAAAGTACAATAATATTTAATGGTGGGCTTTTTCAAACTCAGATGTAAAAATCAATTGGTGCGGAATCAATCAGAAGTTTTACGACGAATTTTAACCCCTAGCGCCATCTGTGCTTAGCTTTTCATGATCAACTATCCATAACAATCTTTTGTTCTTTCAAAAAAAATATCACTTTTCATATAAGATTGTTATGAATATGCAGAAATAATATATATATCTTTATTTTACCATAGATATTAATAGAATCTTTATTTGTTATTGTTTGTTTGTAGATCTAAAACAAGTTATGAGCATTATTTAAGCAAGTTATGAGCATTATTTAAGTTTATGTACATAGTTTATACATTTGACTGTCAGTATTATATTTAAATGAGGCATGATCAAAAATGTTAGTGGTTGTAAATAAATAGGTGGACAGAGCACAGTCATGATATTTGCATTGTATACTGTGTTTTTTATAATTTAAGCATTTCTACTAATTGGAGAATACTTATTATTTAGGTTTATATTAACAATTATGTATTACTTATCAGGAAGTACAGTACTAAGCTTTTGTGAATTATGGCTATTATTTCTATAGTCTTCTCTTTCAGTTTATTAAATTTAAACTTTTTAGTTATAACTGAAGAGCTTAGTGGAAAATTAAAAAGATTTCATTTTTCAGATTTATATTAGGGAGGACTTTATGTGTATTTGAATATTGATTTATTCAGTTCAGACATTTTATTTTATAACTGGTGTTAAAGAGCGGACCCAATTCTGGGTTACGACTCTTCAGGAACTCAGTTTCCTTATAATTTTACATCAAACCTAGAAGACAAAGGAACTCCTGGATTAAGCATTATGATTAGCTAGCATTCGTAGACTAGCTTAACACACTACTCTAGACAAATCCACATATGCATTACACTCAGAGTAAAATATTGATAACTTCTCGACGGCAAGAGGAGTGTAACCCAAGATATGCCTACCACTGAGGATATTACCATGCCTACCATGAGGATGAGAGTGGAGAAATCGCGTAACCTTGAGGCATCTATTCTATTCCCTATTCGTTATCATGTTTGGGCAAGTTTTTCCCCCCCACGTTTGTATATGCTAACTTCGTACTGAAACGCATTGCTGTGGTGAAAAAGGAAGCCAAAATCATAATTCAGTGAAACCTCAAACGCATCGGGCAGTGGTACTTAACCTTTAAAAAACATCAGTGTAGGGTATACCGGGCAGTGGCACTGAACCTTAAAAAACATCAGTGTAAAATATACCAGGCAAATGTTTACCGAAAGGTGGAACTTAACGTTTAAAAAGTCCCGCTAGGGAATTTTTAAGCGTTAGTTAAAAATTCCTCATGCGCCCCGTGCAGTGAATGGTGCGCCCCGTGTAGTAAATGGTGACTGATGCACGTTAAATTTGTCGAGTCACAAAGTCCTCACTGTTCCCATAACAAATCATACCTCTTTGGGTACTGATCCAGTAGTTACCTTGTCTTCGAGATTGGTTAAAAGGCTCCGGAGTTGAACATTGGTAGCTAGCTGTAAACTCAAATTTGGGTCGGCTGTTTAACGACGTTTATAAAATAAAATAATTTCCTAAACAGCACGCAGCAAACTTTACATTGTTTTCTTCTGTTCTTCTTTAATCAATTTTTCAAAATTCGAGTGAGTTTTGAGATTTCGGGTACCTTTATGTATAAAATTTATATTTTGTTTATTTGAAACCTATTCAATTAGTACTTAGGATTCGGTTAAGCGATTTCGTACATTTAGTTATTTTATCTCTCTCTTATAACGCTTCAATTAGATCAATTTCAAATGACTATTTGGTTTTGTAATAAGAGTGTGTTATTGATTGTTTCATAACAATATCTGTGAAAAGCATTTATTTTGTTGACCAACAATTATTCAATCTATGAAAATGTATTCTCAGTTTTTAATTTTATTTAAGACTTCTTTCTTGAAGTTAAATAACACGTGTTTGAAACGAAAATATTTGTATGATAGTATATTATGTAAATATTTGTAACACGTACTCATACAGTTAGTGTTCGATGTTTATATTTACATGTTATTTATATTTACACTTTTCATATTATACGTGTTTTGAATAAACTTTTATAAAGATTTTATTGTTTTAGATTTATTTATTGAAAGATTCTGTTTTTTAATCGTATAATAAGTTAAATCAATGTTCGTAATATGTAAGATGAGCTGATATTTATGTTGATTCATTTTGTTGAGTAACAATTCAAAAAATATTAATTTTAAGTTAGTTTTTTTTCTCTCCTCACCTTTGGATTGTTTTGACTTGGTATTTTTTTAATAGTTCTTAAGGCAACTTTAATTAAGAAAAAAATATTAACATATTCAGGTTATCTAATAAATAGAAACCCCATTTATATAAATTTTTATTTAAAAAAAAATGTATTAATTTACTATCGTAAAAAAATATCTAAGTGAGGAGTAGAAAGAAACGAAATATCTTAAATTGATAACGGGATGAAAATATCCGAACCAGTTTGATTGTCTGAAGAAGGTTTTTTTTAAAAATAATAATCAACCTTTCAATGACTGTTTCCTTCGGTAATCAAACTTCTTTCAATGTTTCCTGTCCTCTCTGAAATAAAATTCTCACTTTAGACGTTAATTATGAGAATCATTTCGTTATGAAATCATATGAGTTGCGACAACACGTGAGCTCTTGACGAAAATGTTTTCTCAACTCCTAACCTCATCGCTAACTCACCACCTCAAATCTACGAATGTATTTCTTTACTCTTGACGAAATTCGTTTCCTCGAAGAAGTGATAGTTATTTTGTTGCTTTCCCCAAATGTTCGCTCGGAGCACATAACAGAAAATGGTTTCTTCAAAAACGGCGGAAGTTTCGTCACATTTGAGTATTCATTTTTTACAGTGTACTCAATCAGAAAAAAAAAGACATTTTTTTTTGGCGATTTAGTAAAATGTTGCATTCCTTTATGTTTTTGACAAAGAGTGAACTCCTAGATATTAAAACAAACTTCGTCCTCACTTGTGAACCCCGTATAGTTTGTCTTAAGTAAGAACTCCCCTAGCCATTCGTCTGGAACCGTGGCGGTGACTATGGTAACGAGGTATAACTATTTCAAGTTGTGGTGTGGGGTCATTGTTTAGGGCAGGTTTTGGCTCAGTTCGGCGGGTGAAAGGGAATCTTTTTCTTCAGTCATCGGTATTAGCCCTAGTACGAAGAGAAACTACCCGCCCTGAAATGTGCTATTCTTGTTTCCATAGCAGCAGACAGCCTCAGACTTTGTGGCGGAGGGAGTTCTTACTGTAGACAAACTGTATTTGAGTTAAAAGCGTTTTTGTGGTACGGAATGATGCAGAAGTTAAGAGTTTGTGTCAAGCACGTTCGATTCCTAAGTAACACACTGGACTGATCTTAAGACACGGTTCACAGTAGATCACCGAAGTCAAGCATCACTGAGCAGATGGGGGACAACTTTGATCAGTTTGCGAAAGGAAAGAGGATGTGCGGTATCGGCACTCGTTAAACTGTTCTACCGTAAAGTGTTCGACTTCGCGCGCAGGTCGTCGGGCTACCAAAACAGGGTACACTACTAATGCGCAGAGAGAGTTTAAATACTGAAACAAACCAACAAGATACTCCGACCGGATACTGTGTAGTGGCCAGGGAGCTGACATCACATCAGTCCTCGTTAAACTGTTCTACAGTAAAGTGTTCGATTCCGTGTGCAGGCAGTTAGGGTACCAAAGCGGATCCCCTCTCCAGAGAATCAAAATTGTGATGGCATGTCTTCGGATTATCTTTATGGATATTTCTCAGACCGTTGCCAATAGCCCATTGTGCTGTTCTAGTGCGACGTAAATAAAGTACTACTACCACCTTTCATTTATAATTTTTGTCATACCTTACCATTGAAAATAATTACTACATAGGCAATTATTTAATAGTTATTTTTTTTATCTTTGGGTAAATAGCTCAATGTATGACATCGAGAATTTTTGAAAATTTTAATGGGGTTTTGTTATAATAATAAATTATTATAATTATGTGGGAAAACATTTTGATATTATTGAAATTTTGATAATTAAACAATTATGTTAATCGTAAAACGATCTAAACGATTACATGGATTTGAAAAGTAATATTTATTAATAATATTTGAAATAATTAATAATAGTGATTAATAATATTTAAAAAAGAATTAAACTTAGGAATAAAAACTGCGTAAAATAATAGGAGGATGAAAATTAGAAATAGGTTATAAAACTTAGGAATTCGAAACGATAAATTAGAATAACCTTATATCACAATAACAGTTCAAATTTGAAACGTTTTTTTTTCTCTTGAATTAAATTTTACATCTTTTTAAAAAATTCAAATGTTAAACTTAAAATATAATGTAAGTTTGACAACAAAAAGAAAAAAAAAACTTAGTTTTGGAGTTCTTTAGAACGGAAAAGTTGTCCAGCGTGATAAGAATAAGATTAACAAAGGGGTAAAAAAAAAAAAAATAACTGCGCAAACATCATAGCGCAGTAAATCAAATTTACGACATGCAGTTGCATCATTTGCTACAACATAATCGTACTGTCCTAGTTTATTAAACTGTTCCATGTTTTATGCAATTATTCGGATTTATTAAAGTCACTCTATTAATTTAAATAAGTTGAAAGTAAAAACCTTAATTATATTTTAACTGATCTAATTGGTACAAGCATTAAACATGATTTTTCAGAAAAATATTTGATCTCATCTACTGGGTGATAAGTATTTAATTTTTTTCTTACAATAAATAGTTTTAGGTTAGCAGCTGTATTTGCCCAAGCGTGGTTTTAAACTGAAAGCTTATCACTAAAATTTTTATCATTGAATCTTTTCTTAATTACATTCGATGCAACAAGTTTGTCCGAAACTATTGTCAGTGAATCTTCGATCAGTTCAAAATGTTTTTCTTATGAATTATAAATCTTTTGTTGTTCTATCTTGTAATTCATCATGGCAAAGAAATATTCTTATTTTAACAATAGCAGTTTGTCTTATTATTCGTTGAAAAGGTAAGGTGATTTATTTAGCATTTTTTTAAAATTATTATTACATAGTGGCGCCACCTATACTGAATCCTATTTTGGGTTTACGACTATCAGCCGCCTAGCCTTGAATTCTTAAAACCAAACCGGAAAACAAGGAAACTCCCGAAGGAAACTGCATCAGGACAAACTAGTTATTGATGGAACTATTTTATTCCTGCATTTGTGTTACATGGAAGAGAAAAACACGAAAATCTTACACTGTATGCCTGACGACCAGGGGATTCTAACCCATGATCTAGCAACCACTGAGGCAATTTTATGTTAAAACTGTGGTCAGTCGGGTACGGCATTTACCAGCTATTGCTGTGATTCGAACATGGATCATCTCATTGGGAGGGCAGCCCTCTATCCCCTAAGCCATCCCGTCTCATACCATTGTTGCAGGTTATTGCTCTTAAAAATTGCTATGTGTTACAAGGGGCCTTCGAGCCAATGATTACAGTCAGCAACCTGTAACTAAACTCTAAACTGTTAACAAACCACAGACTGTTATCAAGGCTTAGAGGTAACCGGTTCGTTTCCCATTGCTATATAACTGTTCAAATTGGAAACAGTTTTTATCACTCTAGAGATTTTCTAATTTTTAAAAATATTGATACACGTGTTAAAATTCATATATGGTAACATCAAATGTCCCTTTCGCTCATTTTTTTAATATTTTATTTATTGATTTTTTTTTTGTTGCTGCTTTTGAAATCAAGTTAGGTGTAAGCTTATAAAATAAAAATATCGAGAGTGATAAATGAGCTTTCTTCAATGATGGGTAAACAGTTATTATCTAATGCAAAAAGAAGTAAAAAAGAACTCTTAAAACTGCAACAACTTTCAAACAAATTTGAATTTCAAAAACAATCGCAATTAATTTATAAAGGAGATCAATGACCTTTCAACACGTCAAATTTCAACTCTGTAGCTCTACAGTTGCATACCGGCGGCCTGCAGAGCGACGTGCATGGTTTTTTTTTTGCATAAAGTTTAGTAGTTCATAAATCTCGAACCAATTATTAATTCTTTTGTTCCATGGTAATCCTTACACAATTTTCAACAGACAACTTCGTGATTTCAAGTCTCTTAACCAAAACAGAGGTGACTCACAAGGGCTCTCACAACTTTTCAATCATAGGGAAAAATTTGTTTCATAGCTGAAAACATTTTTAGCATGTTTTAAGCTCGAATTTAAAATTTTGATTCCTTTTAAGCATATACATGTTTACTTTAATTTTGTGAGATTTTTTTAAAAATATTTCTTATTATTGATAAAATCCATTTCATACGAAATATAAATTTTTCACTATTTATTTTAAATGTAGCTTACGGTTTTTTTTTTCGGCATGTTTTATTAGAATGTGTTCTAAACTATTTAATTTCCTTATCAAAACAACACAGTTTGAAAATTTGGAAGATCAGATTGTAAAAAATATGTATAACAAAGGTTGATTATTATACTTTTTAAATTTTTTATTATGTATGTATACAAGGCTAGTATATATATATATATAAATATATATATTCTTTATTTTTATTGTGTTGGTATAGACTTTTAATTTTATGCATGATTTTGAGCATTGATGAATAGTGATTTATTGATGGTTATATACTTTTCTTTTAACATCCTAAAAAGAACGAGCTTTATGATCATATTTTTTTAATATTCGACTATATTGATTTTTTTTTTATCTCATTTACTCACCTGATAGACACGATTTCTCTTTTAAAGATTTTTAATTTTTTATCAGTTAATTGTGTGTTATTATGTGAGCGAGTACTTAAAATCATATACATGTATTTAAATGTAGGCTGTGCGTTTGGGTGCTACTGTGTTTAATAATAAAATCAAATGTAAGTGAAGGACCAGCGAATAGATGCCCAATCATGGAAACTCACCACAAAATGTTTAAACGTAAGTATACCTCGAGAATTCTACAATTAGTATCACCAATGATGCAACATAAAATTTATTTGCTGTGAAATTAGAACTATTTCCAACTAGAACTATTTCCAACATAGTTCAACATATATTTTACAAACTTATAAGATTTTATTCTATTTGAAAATAAAGACAGAAACTAACGTACTCTTTTTCTCCTATGACTCTCCACACGCTATTGGTGAAAGCATGTGAAGTGTTTCCATAGATGGAGAGTTCCGCTCTAAGCCAGTTGTAGACCATTTCGATCGCCAATACATACCATCTCTTTTCCTACAAGTAGTGATATCATTTTTGACAAATAGCGTGATCTGGCCACTTAGAAATTGAATCGCTCGTGTGAAAAAAGGGTGACAGTAAATAAACAAATATTTAGTCTCCTTTTTTTTAATATTTATTTATCCTGTAGTTTGTGGAGACCATTAATTTTGTTCTATAGTGAGGGATCTACTTAAAATAAATTTATTGAATGCATACCATTTTATGGATGGATTTAAATTTCTGCTCATTCCGAAAGCTTCCCCTTAATTTAATTTTGCCCCATTTCCGAAACTAATTGTTTTTCATTTTTAAAAAAAAAAATATGCCAAACAGTGATTTCATTCAAAAATAAATAATTAAACTTCATTATAATTTTTTTATTATACAATTTAATGTATAAAATTGCTTAGATTGCAAGTTATAAAAATTATACATCCTCTAAAAACATGCAATTCTAAATGACAAAATTTAAAAATTTGTACGAAATCCGTTCGAAAGTGTCTGAGAAAACGAAATTCAAAGCTGAGACTTTTCTTTTTGTTTCAAATTTTATTATTAAAACACATGACATTTAAGACAATATAAAAAGTTTTACACATTAAAACCTCTAATTTTAATGCGTATTTATTTATTTTGAACAGGTAAAATGGCGATTGGTCTAAATGATTTGGTCAAGAATTTGATGCCGAAAGGCGGGAAGAATTTAGAATTTTTCGTAGAATTAGAATTGATGTTGGAAAACATAGCTGATAATTCAAGTCTGTATGTATTGTAATGTTCCTCGGATATAAATGCATTTTTGTTCTAATAATTTTTTTAAGGGGCATTGTTAGAAATTTGATACATTTAAGCAATAATTAATAATAATTATAAAAAAAAATTGATAAAGTATTTTAAAATAGATTTATTCAGAACACATTTTTTTACTCAAAATGCTACTCAAAAGTTTTTAGAACATGGAGATAATGTATTTACTTAATCTGATTTATCTTGATTTTGCAATCTTTTTGCAAATGAGTTTAAAGGGACGTAGGGACGGTATATATATAAACTGCTGTTTGTAGAAAATGCAACACCATGAAAGAATCATCAGAATCAAATGAAATTTAATGCAGAAACGACTTGTACTGATACAAATAAATGATGAAATTTTCAAAACAAAAGAAACAAATTAAGCGTCCGAAATCAGTATTTGGTGCAGCCACCACGCGCTGCAATAAGTGCTGCTATACGACGTGGCATGGAGTCAAACAGATGTTGAATATCTGCTTGAGGAAGAGAATTCCATATCGCTTGTATGCGCAACCAAAGTTCGTCTTTGGAAACTGCAGGACGCGGATCACGAGTGAGACGCCGACCAACCATATCCCACACGTGCTCAATAGGCGACATATCCGGCGAATAAGCAGGCCAAGGAAGAAGTTGCATGCGTTGTGCTGAACAGAAGTCTCTAACAGTCCGCGCAACATGTGGGCGTGCATTATCCTGCTGAAAGATAGCTCCAGGGATGCCTTGAAGGAAAGGAACGACTTCGGGCTGTAGCACTTCACGGACGTATCTGTTGCTATTGAGATTACCCTCAATTCGTATCAAATTGGATCGTCCATGATACGAAATCGCACCCCAGACCATAACTCCGGGTGTTCGACCACTATGTCGTTCAATAATACACTCAGGAAGGCAGCGTTGACCGGCATAACGTCTAACACGAACACGGCCATCATGGGTCCACAAATTGAAGCGTGATTCATCTGAAAAGACAACTTGGTGCCAATCAGCTCGCCAGTCTCTGTGCTCAAGAGCCCACTGCCGACGCAGCCGTCGATGATCCGCCGTGAGGGGAATCCTGTATAATGGCACCCTTGCACGCAATCCACGGCGCAGCAGACGACGACGAATTGACGAAGCCGACAATTGTACACCTGTAGCAGTAGACCAATGTGCTGCCAGCTGCCTGGAGGAAGCTGTGCGATCATTCACCGCCATGCGGAGCAGGTGTCGATCATCGCGCTCTGACGTCACCTTCTGTCGTCCAGTGCCTGTTTTTCGAGTTGTTCGGTGCTCGTCGGTCCACTGCTTCCAAACTCGCATCACTGTGGAACTGTTCCGCTGCATACGAGCTGCTATTGCGCGATAGGAAAATCCTCCTTCTCGAAGGCCGATTATCCTCCCTCGTTCAAACTCCGTAAGTTGCTTGAATTTCTTATTCTTCCGTCGTGGAGGCATACTCAGGTCTCACTAAACGTTTGCCACTAACAAATAATCATAGACTATTTTCAACGTCCCGCTACAGCACTTTATTTATACGCTTTCAGCATCAATTCAGAGGGCGCTGCGCGCGCCACGCACGCGCGATGGCTCTGAAACTTTATTAATTTGCATAATATCCTATAATTGACATTTGCTGCGAATTTCATTTGATTCTGATGATTCCTTCATGGTGTTGCATTTTCTACAAACAGCAGTTTATATATATATATATATACTTTAATACTATAATGGTTAACCACTAAGAAAAGTTTGATTCTCATGGACCAACAATCTATGATGATCCGTGATGGTCCATGATGGTTTAAAGGGATTTATTATTGGTTCAGCAGAAATATATTATCAAAACAAGTTTTTTCCATCTTGGTTCATCAAAAATCAGTTTCTACATTGCGGTGATGGTGGTTCATGATTCTTTACAACATTTGATTTCTAAGAAACTATGATGGAAATTTATGATAGTTCAACATGAACAAACCATGAAAACAAACTGCTATTATGTTGGACCATCACAAATCAGCCCGAATTCCGTTATGGAGTGATGGTTACTTCTGTCAGTTACCATCAAAAATATAATGGTTCATGATGGAATTATTGATGGTTATCATCAAGATTATGTTCCATCAATGAAAAACCATTAAAAATTTTGACTTGGATAGGTATGACGCACCAGTTGAAGAAAGGGATGAGATTATGGATAAACTCCGAGAAGAACCACAAGTGAAGAGAATCCTCCAGGAATGTGAAGAACTTCATCTTCATTCTCCCTGCCATGCATCCCTCTACAGAACTCTGGACGGTACTTGCAACAATCTCATACATCCAATGTGGGGAAGCACTTTCTCTCAACAAGTTAGACTTTTGCCACCTGCTTATGAAGGTACTTTTACATATTTATTTATAACAGTCGTATCGGCTTACGACTTTCATTTTTTAAAAAAATTCCTTTGCCTTTTTGTGTCTATTCCATCTATAGTTCGCTCACCAAGAGTTGACACTTGACGAAGAGTTCATTTCAGCGCGTGAGTAAGAGGGGTAACGTTTTTGCGCTTGAAATTGAGACAACCCTGAATGAACGCCAATCGCAAACAGTGAATTATTTTTCAGTCACGCATTATCATCTGCTTTTGTTACTCTTGCTAATTAAATATATTTTAAATTTAAAAACTGTTGTTTTCCCAGCGAAATGTCTCAGAAATGACAAATTATTCTTTTAAAAGAGAGAAATATTATCTAAATTTATGAAATATTTAATGTAAAAAAATTGCGTATAAAGATTACGAAATAAATATTTTTGTCATACGATCGTCAAATAGCAACCTTGTTCAGGATTGTTCCCATCCTTCTCCCAAAAATAGCGAAATTGTATTGTCGGATACCACGTGATGAAGGCGGAGCCAAGCGCCAACTCCAGGTGAGCGAACTATAGTCGACGTGCATTAATTAAATTAGCATGAAAATTTATAAAATGCTGAAATTTGATTCATGATAGTGTTTTCACTACAAATGTCGTCAACAAAAATCTCGAGTTCTTGATCTGCTCTATTTCCTGTTGGAAAGTATACAGCTGCTTACTAAAGCTTATTCTGCGAGGTGATATTTTCAAACAGATAATTTAGTTTTTAATAAAAGAAATAAATTATAAAATTTCTGAGTACAAATCTGCTGCATTTTATAAGATATTAATGATATTAAGTAATTCTGGTGAGTTTGAAGTGAGAATTTGTTTTTGTTATTTATAGATGTATTGTTAAAAATGGTGACATGGTTGCTAGTCTTAGAACACTCTTTTTGGCAGTTCCGATTTGGCTTCTTTTTACCTGTTTATTACAGTTTGTTCCTATTCCAAGCCGTGCACTATCATACGCTGGTGTTAGTATATTGTTGGAGCAGGAAGATTAAGTTCATTTTACTAATTATCACTTAGGTTTATATTTCGAAGTTGGTATATTGTTCACAAAGTAATAATTGTTTTGTAACGATTCTTTTTTTTCTTAATTCTTGAAATGACAGATCTTCAAATGACGATTCTTGTTTTAAACACAAATAATAAAAAAGGAAACCAATATACTTATGCAAGAAATATTACTCTAGAGAGTTTTAAAGCACTATTATCACGTTGTGAGCCAAACGGCTTCAAAATACACCGGAAACAATAACCCGGAAGTACAGGCGGTAAGGAGCTTGCAGCGCACCCTACTGTAGAAAACATCATCCATAGAAAGCTTAATAAAATATGTCGAGGGAATGAAGATAAGATTTTAATTTTGGATAAAACTTGCTCTGGTAACGCCAATTGCGGCTGACTGATCGGGCAAACATATTGTAGTGTATCTACCACTACAAAAATACAACTACAATTCACTGGTATATAAGACATGTTAACTCGATTCTATGTTGGGGTACCGTTTCATAGATGAGGGTTGATTTTGTCTATAACTCTCTTTCCACATTGGTGACCCGGACGTGATATGAACGTGCCTACCTTGACAGAAACTCCCACTTCGATTTGAGCACGCCTAACAAGATGGATTGTCCCCGTTGAGCAGTTTGCTTGTGACTGCGACATTATTCACCTCCTCGCGCTGTTACTACTCAGTCTCGATCACACAACGACACACTCGACTGCTAATGGTAACACAGGAGCTATCACGTCCGTGAACTTAATACAGCGCTCCCGGCTTCTCACAAAACAGCAATGGATCAATTAGTGGTATCCCATTCATCGAATTCTATCAGATATAAAATTCTGGTGGGGCAGTACTGTAGTGTATCTACCACTAAAAAAATACAATTCTAATTCACTGATATATAAGACATGCCAACTGGGATACTCCAACTATGTAGTTGTAGCCTTTCAAAGATGAAGGTTGACTTGGTCGATAACTCCTCCCCCTACACATATGTTAAGCATACTATCTATATAATTAAATGTTTAACTAAATTTTGAAATTAAATGTTTAAAATATAATTCATTAAACGCAACAGCTCGCTGTGGCTCTAAGAGTTTACCGTGGTTCAGGCTTCTTAGTTTCTTAACTAGCGACACTAGCCAATCCTGAAGAGGGATTGAATCCCTGTACAATAGCAGCTCAGGTCTTTTGACCACTATGCCATCGTAGCTAGTTTCTCGGTTAAAACTAAATTAAAGCTTAAATGCAAAAGTTTGCGAAGAAATAAACTTTAACCTTAAACATAATGTTAAAATCACTTAAAATAACTGCTTGATGCTCTTTCGTCAAAAGAAAATTAAATAGCCTTAGTTTAAGTTCCTTAAAATCTGACCAAGACTTTATTTTAAAACTAAATTTATTAGCTTGCTGAACAAAATATTCTTTTTACTTTAAAACGAGCAAATAGCTTCGATATTTAAATAAAATTATTATACTTTACTAAGATTGCTAATTTGGCAAAATTTTCCCATTTAGATGAAAATTATTAAAATCTGATCAATCTAAATGAGGCTAAAAAATGCAGCGTTGGATAAACTTTTCTCCTGGAAAAAAGTTTGATCATAAACATTTTTTTTTTACTTTCATAAAATGGGGAATGATTCCACTGTTTGGAGACTATTAGATGCTATAATTTTACTTAGGTTTTTTTAATGATTATTAATAAAATTTTTATGTGCTTACATTTGATACCAAATAAATTTCAGGCATAGACATACAATGACAAAATTCTTTTGACAAATATATTAACATTGTATATTATGTGCGGGACTGAACACTGGAATCACCCTGTGACTTTCATTGATACTTTGTTCCTTTTTCATAATTAGAAAAATCGGCATTTGCTATAGATGAATAAAACTTAACCTAAACCTCTATGATTAGCTTTTACAAATTCAGATTAAGTTCATTTTACTCATATTACGATGGTTGAGCCCTTATATTCTTTGTGAATAGAATAGAAGTCTCAAGGTTACGTGATTTCTCCACTCTCTACACTTTTTCATTCTTTGTTACCGTGGTTTTTACAAATATCTCTCTTTTGCTTCTTTTCCCCACCGCGGTACGTTTAATAAGAAGTTGGAATATCCAAGAGATAGGGAAAAGCAAGAATCACCGAAACTGTGATAACGGAGACAGGACGAATCGCGTACATTTGAGACGCCTATTCTAATTACAAAGAATATAATCTTGCTTTTACGCATGAGAGAATATTCCAAATTCTTACTGTAACTTTGAGACGCTTATTCTAATTACAAAGAATATAATTTTGCTTTTACGCGTGAGAGAATATTCCAAATTCTTACTGACATGTGGGGAAAAAGCAAGATTTGCTAAATTATGGAAAAGTGTGAAGAATCGCGTAACTTTGAGACGCCTATTCTAATTACAAAGAATATAATCTTGCTTTTACGCGTGCAAGAATATTCCAACTCCGTACTGACACGCGAGGAAAGAGCAAGATTCGCTAAATCATGGAAAAGTGTGAAGAATCGCGTAACTTTGAGACGCCTATTCTATTTTCAAAAAGTGTAACAATTCAGTTTTTACGCTTGTAAATTTTTTTTAGGGGCAAGTGGTTTCCGTAAGTCAGTTAGCGGTATGGAGCTGCCTGCACCAAGAGCCATTTCTTTGAAAATGAAGAGTGAAAATCATCCCTCCACTTCAGTGTCAGCTTTATTCACCTTCTTCGGACAATTTGTAGCACACGACATGGTTATGACACCCGTTTTTACAAGTAATCAAACTCTTATTATGTTGAATATATTGAATTTACACAATTTTCATCTTCCCCAAAAAAATCAAGTTCTTCTTCTCTTAAACGAAACTATCAAAATTTTCAAAAGAGCAAAATATCTTTGTCTGGTCATAAATAGTAAATTTAATTGGAAAGATCATGTCGAAACAGTTATCAACAAAACACAAGCAGCCTGACACAAACTACAAATTCTTCTTCAGAACTCTAAAATGGAACTCGGACTTAAACGCTTACTCTACACCTCAATGATCCGTCCCATCCTAACTTATGCATCTCCAGCTTGGTGTAACATCTCCCCATCACTCCTAGAGAAACTCAAAAGATGCCAGAATAAAATACTCTGAAAAAATAACACAAGCAGGATCCGAAATAAGAACATACATCGCGATCTCAACATAGATTTTCTTGATTATCATATTGAATCAGATATATATCATAGCTAAATTGCAGATTTTTTTTAAAAGACCAGAAATTGTGGCACAGTAGGATTAAATGAAATTTATACTTTTGAAAACTTGAGAGAAGACATAAACCTCAGGCAGATTATTTTAATAGCGACGCAACTTTATCTAAAATACAAGATATTTATTTTTCTTTTCTCTCCAATTTGCATTCCAATTACCAAAAAGAGCCCCCTTAAAGATAAAATTTCAAGATGAATGGGGAAAGAGCCGCTCAGGAGCCCAGATAAATTTTGATGATGATGAGTTTTCAATCCTAGCAATACGATTAAAAGTTTATCATATCAAAAAACCTTTAAAAAGGAAAATAAAAGGTTGTTGTGGGAGTGGTTCATAAAGGTTGGGAACCTACGCACAAAGTAAACCTATCTTTAAGAACTGCCGGTATTTACTGTAGCTCATATTATCTAATTAGAAGAATATTTTTTGTTGCATATATTAATGTAATAGTCTATTACTAATAGACACACTGACATTTTTTTTAAACAATTGGCACCTTTTTGCACAATGATGTTCGCAACAACTATTTCTCTTTGAATTTGTACAGACAGACTAATATTTAACTGAATATACAGGGTGTTTATAAAGTCCTGGACTCATTTTGATGTTATTTGATAATATTTTTAACTTAAAAAAAAACTGATCAAATCTTGAATGTTACACAAGAAATTGTTTACCATCTTCGTCTATTTACATCAAAAACTAAAGCTTGTTAAAATAATTTTAAGCGAAGATTACTCTTTAAAAAATTGTGTTTGTACAGTGGGCAATAAAAAAGAATGAAAAAAAAAGAAAAAAAGAAAGAAAGATATCCTGAATAATTCTAATGATTGGATTTTGAGGCCGGGATAGCCAGGTCGGTAGGACGCTTGGCCCATGTCCAAGAGTTCGTGGGTTCGATCCCCGCCGGCCGAAGACTCCCCGTGTAGTAAATGGTGACTGATGCACGTCAAATCTGTCGAGTCCCAAAGTCCTCCATATTCCCATAACAAATCATATCTCTGGGGGTACTGATCCAGCAGTTTCCTTGTCTTCTGGATTGGTTCAAAATTACAAGGCTGCGGCGTTGAGCATTAGTAGTAGTAAACCCAAAAAACTGGGTCGGCTGTTCAACGATGGATGTAAAATAAATATAAAAATTAACGGATTTTCAAGAACTAAGTGTGGATCTTAATGGGTCCTGGGGGTGACCAAAATATGCATATTACTAAGTGTTAACTATTAATAAAGTTACGAAATTGGACACAAAAACGTACTTTCCCTGACTAAAATAATACTAAAAGAGTACAATTAATATCAAAACAAAATGAACAAAACTTCTTTTTAAAAAAAAATGCGCTAAAAAGCAGCAGAATTTTCAAAAAAAGAGAGAATAAAAATAGAAATAAATGTAGAAAAGAACAAAATTAAAAATATGACCACTGAAGCCGACGTCTTCAGGGGGTACAACCCAGTGGCCTTTCTTTGACAACTTCTACCTATCTTTTTTTCATTCTGCGCATTTTAAAAGAGGGCGTTGTTTTTTTTTTTTTTTTTTTTTTTTTTTTTTTGGTTTAAGTGATTCCTTTTCATTTGGTTTGCTTTAGAGTTTGCTGTCTGACCTTGTTTATGTGAGTTTTTATTTTCTGTTGATTTTTATTTTCTGAATAATTTGTGTTTTTGATGAGATGTATGAGTTTCTTTTCTGTATTAGTTTTATGTCTTGCTTGATTTTCTCCTGGACTTTTAAACAAAACCTTCGGGGTACTGAGGAAGGTTTTTAGGCTTTTGCCTTCTTCCTCAATAGAAAAGGTTTTGTTTTTTGGCCACTGGGGCCGGTACCCCCTGAAGACGTCGGCTTCAGTGGTCATATTTTTAATTTTGTTCTTTTCTACATTTATTTCTATTTTTATTTTCCCTGACTAAACATATAAATATTTTTTTACTTATTTGGATTCTTAACCTTCAAAATATAAGCGATAGCCGCAATCTGGGAAATATGCTTCCCATGGAGAGAGCGATTCTTTAATGTTAATTTCTCTTTTTGCGTCATATTTTAGAAACTAATTAAGCACCCGCTCACGAAACCCATTTACCCAAAGATAATTTCAAGCCAAAAATAATTGTTGTTAATTATTTTTTATTATTTAATTCAACTGTGGATAAAAAAATTTTGAATTATGAGATATAAATTTTTTTTTTTTTTTACGATATTAATCTACGTATTTTTTTATTGCAAAATTTTAATATATTTATTTAGGTAGAAGCCGAGAAAAATTAAAATTAATCATTTTTAAGAAAATAATTTGGCGACAATGAAGAAATATTCAAATGGGGCTGTGGTGACCCATAATTATTTTCCCTTTGCTTCATGTGTCAATCACAATTTCCACGAAGTGAAACTTTTAAATTGAAAGTGAAACCCAGAATTGGGAACTGAAACTAAAATCTGTCTATCAAAATTCTAATCCAATAATCTAATTTCTCAAATTAAATCTAGCCAATCATTGCACATTAAAGGTGTGGCTAATTCATTTCTCTGGTGAGATCCGAACCGAACACATTATCTTTCTCTGCTAAAACTCATGGAAAACGGACGTGTGGTCCCATCATTCTATAATCTTTTTATTTTGCATGTAGCGTATATATGTTTGTGATGTGGTTAATAAAATCTTAATGTTTAACCTGTAAACCTTCTGATACTTAAAGTGTACCTAAACACTACAACTAATCCCATAGGGCAATTAATATTTAAATGTGGTCAACTTACGAGGAACTTGACTTACGCGCGCGTTGAGTAAAATTTTATTCATATATTTTTTCGCTCATAACTGATTGCTAATCATTTTTTTTTAAGTTATAAAATATGATGCTTTTTCTTTAGTAGTCTAAAAATTTATGCGTAATTTAATAGTGATTTGAATAAAACATTTTATTCAACAAATGTTGAGTTTTATAAAAACAGGTTTCTGATAGAATGTGATCAGCTTTTAATAATTTTATTTGATAGTTTGTTCTTTCAATAAATGATACAATTTCAATAATATACAAACGTATGCATAGAATTAGAATAATATGTTTATAAATTTCTTCAATATGTATTTTATAATTAATAATACGAATACGTAGTCCCCATTTTTAAGCATCTTAAAATTTCTTTGTATCTTATCTTAAAAAAAAATTTGCAAAATTCTTTTAAGCAATTAAAACATTTCTCAAAATCTTATTCTTTACGTTACCACGTATATTATTTTCTCATTAATAGACTAATCAATTGTTTTAGTACTTTAATTTTTATTTTAATTAAAATTATTGTCAAGTTTTTATCGAAAGAAAATTTTTGTCAGCTAGAATATTGTTAAGAAATTAAAAATATTCTGCTGATCAAAATTATTCGACACAGAGCAGCTGACTATTTACTAAGCATATTATTTTTTTTTATTGCATTATTGATTTTCGAAAAATGAAGATAAATTATAGATTGTATTATTGATTGTTGTTGTGAATTATTGACTCCCCTGCCTTGGAAGCCCGACGACCTGCACACGATGTCAAGCACTTTACGGTAGAACCATTCAACGAGGACCAATACCTCGCACCCTCGGTCCCTACGCAGGCTGATCTAAGCGGATGGGTGACCCATCCGCTTACTGTCTGCAGAAAGTGATGCTTTACTTCGGTGTTCTACTGGGAATCGTATCCTTACGATCAGTCCATTGCAGAACTCCACGTAATATAAATGAAATTAATTGGGATAATGGTATATGTCTCGACTAGACCAATCTACATACTTCAATTCAAGGATTAAAAAGAAAAAAAAAATTCTGTATAAATTCCCAAAAACAATTTTTTAAGGCTTGATTATTAGGAATATAACTTTAATGTGTTGATATATTTGTCTTAAAAAAGGCTCTTCCATTTGCAGAAAATAACGAACTCTATAATTGCTGTGATTCTTCGGAAAGGAATGAACCAAGATGTGCACCCATCTACTATCCGGATAACGACCCTTTCTACGCCAAACTAAACGTGGATTGTCAAAATTTCATTCGTGCCCTGCCTTATCCCCACTGCAGTTTTGGTAAGTTGGAAAACACTGTTCGTTTCTGCTGACCTCCTGACTCACCAATACCTGCCATAATTGGGTTGCATAATTTTTTCTCGGAATTTAAAACTTAGCTCTAAAGATTAAATTTTAAACTACTTATATTTTTTCTATTTTTGTGGGCAAATTAGAAGGAAAAGATTCATCAAGTGATTCCTCTTTAGTTTCAACTGAAGAGCTAGAAAAGTAAAATATTCTATAGCATGAACAAGGTGAGAGATATTCTCCTCTTAAATTATACTTATGCGAAATGTATTCTATAGTAATTATAGTTTCCGCTTTATATATATACATATATAAATTAAAAAAAATAATAATAAACATAATAAAAATCTGGAAAAAAAAAGAGATGTAATCTCCTTATCAGCTCACACGATCATATTCGTAAAAAGGAGTGTTTTCTAATATTTTATCAATATAGCCAAAGCAAAATTGTGAGGAGCACTAAAAAAAACATTTTTTTGTTGAAAAAAAATAGAATAGCAGCTAAAAATGAAACTTATTGATTTTCTTAATTTTCTTTGTTTCTCTCTTTTTTTATTTTGTATATATATATATATATATATATATATATATATATATATATATATATATATATATATATATATATATATATATATATATATATATATATATATATATATATATATATATATATATATATATATATATATATATATATATATATATATATATATATATATATATATATATATATATATATATATATATATATATATATATATATATATATATATATATATATATATATATATATTACTTGGTTACCTATAATGACTGGTAATCAATACTTGCCGTGGTGAATGTTTACTAGATTATCCAAAACTTTCTGGTTTCTCAGTGCTTACTGAATTATCTTTATCCCGGTTAAAAAGTGATAAATATTCACTGTTAAAACGTATGCTTTAAAAGCTAAATGGAAGAATGTGTTAATAAACATTTATACATTCTGGTTTCAGAAATACATCATAGCTGTGTGTCGAAACAAAAAATATTAGTTCATTGGAATAAATCTTTCAATAAGGTAGTTTTTAATTGAAAAAAAAAAACGTTTTGTTATTAGCTTTCCAATGTTTCTATTCACACTAAATCTGTTTTTCCTTAAATGTCATTTTACATATTTTCCCACTATGTTCTTTTAATCTATTATGTGCTCTTTTTTTTTCATAATGTTAAATTCAAAGTATATGTTACAGATAAGCGATCACCGGTGGCCAAGGTAAACTCTTTTTTGGATATGTCCACAATTTATGGTAACAATGAGGTTGATGATGAAGAGTTGCGAAGATATGACAATGATGGTATGCAAGTTTAAATGTTGACATTTCTTTTTAATTAAGTATATTTTGTACACAAGCAACCCTAAATTAGTCTGTCGGTTGGGACGGATATATATATGTAGAGCTGTTGTTTCAATATCATCATGTAATACTTCAGAGCATTGCATCATCCTTTTTGTCGTTGAGAGGCGCCAGCGAGACCTGACGGGGAAGTCCCGATGGGAAACTCCCGAATTTATAATTAACTCTGAACTTCTTCCATAGAACAATTTTATTTCTTATTCACATGCGATTTGGAGACCACTGCGAGAAGGCAGCCCTCCCGTATCATGTCATTCATCGTTAAACACTTATTTCCTTTTATTTCTATTAAATGTTAAGTTTCAATGTTATATCATCGTCGTTATTTCAACTTATGCTGCACAAACCCCTACATATATATATATAATACAATGAATGAAAAAATAAATATGAATAAAAGAAAAACATTTTAAAGGAGGGGCAATATATTTTAGATGCTTCAAAAATCTGGAATCTTTTGTAGAATTGTCGTAAGAAAGGGATCAAACTTCTTATTTTCTCTATTTTGTGAAATTTGCACTCAAATTATATAATGAATTTATAAAAAAATTACTATAAAGAAATTACAAAAATCATCTCCAGTTCTCAAAATTTTGTGTGACTGCAACTTCAGCTTTTGTAGCTCCCTTCAATAATGTTGCTTACTCTAATAATCTGAAATGAAAAAAAAAAAATTTTTTTTTCTCCATCAGGAAGAATGAAGACTCGATATTCGTCATTCGGCCCTATACTCTGCGAGAATGAAATAGAAAATGAAGTATTTTGTCCTTACAATGAGACAGCTACCTGTTTCAGATCAGGTAAAAATCTAAGTATTTTATGGGTAACACGGTACATTTAAAAAATTCTCTCATTATGCGTGTCTTTTGCAGGCGATCACCGTGTGAATATGCATACAACACTGACAGTCCTGCACACTATATTTGTGAGATTGCACAATGTTATTGCAGAAAGCCTGCGACAAATAAACGATCATTGGAATGCTGAGAAAACATTTCAGGAAGTTAGGTATTAACAACTTTAGAAAAATATCAATTCAAAATATGCGGAAGAACACTTTCTTCTATATTTAACTAATAACGTGTAGAGTTTAGGTGACGTTTTAAATACTGAAACAAACTATCAATATACGGCGACGGGACTGTGTAGTGCCCAGGGAGCCGGCACCACATCAGAAAAGTCTTGAGTTTGAGTCCAGCAGAGGACTGATCGTAAAGACACGGTTCTCAGTAGCTCGGCTTAGCCTTGTTCTCCCATACGGAGCATCCAGGGAATACTATTGACATGAAGTGTGCGTACGTGACTGCGTCAGTACAGAAAGAGAGGACACCAAGAAGAAAAATCTGGATCACGAAACATGGCAACAGAATAGGTCGATGGACTGACCAGTGATTTGGTTTAGGGGGATTGCTGAAGCTGCGATGCACGAGTTGGTTAAAATTGAATATTAATTGTTAGAGTATACTACTTGTAAAGCAAAGGAGATCCAGGTGTCGCGTGCGCATCCAACTGCCATCCATTTTCCCAGTAAAACACTGAATAGTTGAAAAATGGTATTCGTTTCCCAGTAGAGCAAAGAAGTCAAGCATCACTGGCTGCGGTCAGTAAGTGGCTACTTTGATCAGCCTGCGTAAGGACCTAGGTGCGCGGTATCTCTCCTCGTTAAACTGTTCTACCGTAAAGTGTACGACTTTAAGCTCAAGTCGTCGGGCTACCAAAGCAGAGGAGCCATCACCTCTGCAGAGGATAAAAATTGCGATGACATGTCTTCGGATCATCCTCAGGGATGTTTCCCAGATCGCCGCCAATAGCCCATTGCAGCTCCAGTGCGACGTAAATAAAATACCTACTTTGAATTGGAATCCTGGACTAAGCATGGATGTTCTTTCATTCTTTGTACAGTTTGTCCTAATTGTGGGAGCAACGCCGGCGAACCTAATATGGTGCCTCTTTAAGAGAAACCTACACAACTGTTCTGCTGATACCTGAATGATGAGTGTCATTCAGGTGACCATTGGAAAAAGAAAAAAAAAACTGTCAAAGTGCAATGAGTGGGGAAGTAAAATACTTTCCTTGCAGTTAAAAAAAAAAAAACTTTTTTTTCAGCATTTGAAACTTTTTGGTTTAACTGAACTCACTTTTCTCTAATCTTTCGATATTAATTCTTTCACAGGCCTGCGATAAAAAAAAAATACTAGGGGACTGAAAGCTGATTTTTATGTATTTTTTTGTGCTGAAATGGAGAAAAATAATGAAAAATTTCCATCGCGTCACGTTTTCTTGAAAAATTCAGTTTTACTAGAATTTTTATGAGCATTTACCTTAAAAAAAATTTTCGTTTTTGAATTTCTTGCCTGACCGGGATTCTATTTTGGCTAAATCTACAAAAGCATCCCTCTATAACATCTTCCTATCACCGTCCTTTCCTCTGTCACAATATCTCTCTACCAATAGCGTCACGAAAATTCTTATCTTGGTTCGCTGACCTCTCAGGAACACTAGCAATCGTATTTGGAAGTCATTTTTTCGGAAGCATTTTTAACGTAAGCTTTTCTCTGTGCGTTTCATGAAACATGGCTTCCAGCTCGAGATGTTGTGAAAATTTCATTACTGAGTATGTAAGACCACTGTATCATGCGTATTTTGGCATGAAACTCGGATACCAGGACGAATCATGGGCTCCTCATAAAGTTTGGGTGCAGTATCTTAATGATTTACTCTTATGGCTCCGAGGAAAGAAGACTGCCTTACGATTTGGAATTCCTATGACAAGGTGGAAGCCTAAAAACCACATTGATGATTATTATTTTTATACCTGCCATGTTTGTGGGTATAACCGGAAAAAAAGTCAAAGGCTAACATCTTATCCTGATAACATTCCATCGGCCATACGTCCCTCTCTTCAAGGACATGATGTTCCTGAGCCTTTTCCTACAACTGAATTGCCAGTCATCTCTTCAGAGTCTTCTGACTACGTGGAACATCCAAGAGTTCCAGGCTCCGATATCGAATATAAGTCATCTAACATCGGTTCACCTCAGCCCTTTTCTCAGGTACGAAACTAAATGATCTGACTAGAGAGTTGGGCCTTTCGAAGGAGACAGTCTGAGATGCATCTGTACCAGTTAGACACTCGGTATATATAAAAGAACGCTATGAAAACCTGGCTTTCGTCTTGGACGAAATAAAATATATCAACCACAGTTGAACAACATGGCGGATTTACAAAGTTCTTATGTTTCATTTGTGAGTGGGACAGCCATGACAAGACTCAACATTGGGTAAAAAAAGAATGGCCGAAAAGACTAAATCTGGACCCAGGCTCCAAGAATGTAATTCGAAACAGCTTAGTTGATCCAAAAAAAGTATTGATACCCCCTCTAAATATAAAATTAGGTGTAATGAAGCTGTTTGTCAAGGCTGTTCCAAAAGATAGCGATTGTTTCAAATACACGAGGAAAAAATTTCCAGGTTTATCCCGAGCTAAGTTGAAAAAGGCAATCTTTGTTGGTTCAGATATCCGCAAACTCATCCAGGATAAAGACTTTGAGATTAACATGACAACAACGAAAAAAGAACCTTGGGTTGCCTTCAAAGATGTCGACAATAAATTTCTGGATAACTACAAGGATACTGACCGTAACGCAATTGTAATGGAAATGCTGGACAAATTTAAGACTTTGGATTGCTCCATGAGTGTCAAAATGCATTTCCTTCTCTCACATGTGAACTCTCCTCCCGAAAATGTAGAAGCAGTCAGTGAAGAACAAGTGGAAATGTTCCATCAAGATATAAAAGATACGGGGCGTAAATATCAAGGAAGACAGGACAAGAACATGCCCACCAACTTCTGTTAGATGTTAACTGAGATAGGTTTGAGATTAAGCATAAAAGGAGATAATCAAAAATAAGTTTCAGAGGAAAACGAGTATATATTTATGTAGAAACTGTTTTCTTTTGTTTTGCTTTTTAGTTTCAAGTTTTCATGTACACAAAGACAATATTTGCTATTCTTGGTCATTAGTCAACTTTACGTAAGTTACCTGTAAATTAAAATGGTACGATGGTGATTTCCTTCTAGAAACTGATGCAAAAAGTTTATACTCAAGGAACTTATTGTTTTTCTCTCGACCAGAGGTAACTTGTGCGATCTGGCAACAGTATTTTTCATTAATTTTAATCTATAAAAAATTAGCTGGTCGTTTCACAAGATTCAATTTTACATTGATTGAAATGAATAAAACATAAGCTAAAAAATTTAGAAAAAATGGAGGAAAAAAAGATTAAAAATACGGATAACAAAATAAAGAAAGGATATAATCTCTTCATCAGCTCACACGATTATATCCGCAAAAAGGATATAATCGTGTGATCTTATGAAGAGATTATATCCTTTCTTTATTTTGTTATCCGGATTTTTTATTTTATTTATTATTTTTTTCCTCCATTTTTTCTAAATTTTTAAGCTTATTTTATGAGTTCTATATACTTGCAGCTTATGCGCAGTTAATATAAACTTATTAATTTTCTTCGTTTTTCTCTTTTTTTCTCTTTGTGCTATATATATATATATATATATATATATATATATATATATATATATAAGAGAGAGAGTGAGAGAGAGAGAGAGATGTTTCATTTAGACCACCCTTATTGTGTATTTTTAGTATCCATATCAAAATAAAGATAAAACCATGCATATTATGCTGTATGGAATTGTAAATAATACCATTTTCTTCCGACAGATGGCATTTTGTTACGAATCCACTTTTGACAGTCCACAATTTTTCTCTCTCTGTGACCATGGTTTCGGAGAATCTTGCCTTTTTTCTCTGCAACTATTCTCAACATCGTTCTAAAACGTACTGCCGGGAGAAAGAAGTAAGAGTTATTAAAACCATAAAAATAGAGAGGGAATAAGTGTGGGGAGTGGAGAAATCGCGTAACCTTACGACACCTATTCTGTTTACAAAGAGACACTTTAGAGTACGCATTTTCACGTGTACCTTCACGTTAGGAGGTACTTCTGTAAAAAAATCGAGTTTATTTTGTAGCTTAAAAGTATAAAATCTCGCAAACTTATATTTTCTCTTCTTCTTTAGGAGAATTGTGATAGCCGTAATGCAACGTGTAACATACGGAGAATATCTTCCACTTTTGATTGGTCCTGACATGATGCGGAAGTACGAACTGGATCTTGATTTCGCTGAGGGTTCTCTTTACAAAGAGGAAGTGAATCCAACTCTAATTGTGGAATTTTCAGGAGCAGCTTTTAGGCTACACAGCATGATTCCTAAGAATATCAGCAGCTCATATCCGGAATTCAAATTTGCAGAATCCTATTCGAATTTCAAACCTCTCTACCAGGGACAATCGGATTGTTTGATTGTCGGATCTTGTGAACTGCCATCACAGAAGAACGATCGTCATTTTATTGGAGATGTATCTCACGATCTCTTTAAGTAATAGAAGTTTCAAATATTTAACAGAAATATTAGTTAAAAATCTGTGCTTTATGATAATACAAATTGCAGTCATTGAGGTGAACCGGATCAGCGGCTGTTCAGCGACGGTTGTAAAAAAAGCATGAGGTACTTATCTAATCAAAACCCATTTGATTGCTGCAGGAAACAGAGGAATAGAAAGATTATTATTCGAAACAGTTTCATTAGGAACTCAAAATGCGTTTGATTCTTTTCATCCTGTTTTCCTGTTAGTGATAAAATCAGATTTCAATATCGCTTTTTTGTTTTGTCCTCTCTTCAATAATAATTTTTGACCCCTCATGTGTATTGTCTTTTGAGTAGGTTTTTGACAACGATACTACAAAGATTGCAATAAATGCAGTTCTCACTGAGCATCCTGAATAAAATGCAGATTCACAATGTCTGCGAGAAATTGCGACTTCGGTAGTGGTTTTACTATTTGTAAATGGAATTTGCGTATCAAGGTTATGGTTTGTCTACGAAACGAACTCCCCCACCACAAAGTCTGAAGCTGTCTGCTGCTATGGAAACAATAGCGCATTTCAAGAAGGCTAGCTTTTCGTTACTCTAGGGCTAACACAATAGACCGAAGAAAAAGATTCCCTTTCTCTCGCCGACTAAGGCCAAAACCTGTCCTAAACAATGACCCAACACCCCTAGTTGAATTAGTTACACCTCTTTACCATAATCACAGATATGGGGCCAGACGATTGGGTTGGGGAATTCTTACTTTAGACAAACTATGCTATAATAGTCAAAATCTAGATAATAAAGATAGATAAAAAATTGTCTGAAAGCAAACTTTCAAGGGGGGGGGGGTGCTACCTTAAGCAGTAAAAATAAGTATGTTGTAGTAAGTAACTCTTAGCAAGCAGTAAAAACGATTGTGTTTTTTAAAAAAAAATTTTCCTCCTTTTTAAACTGATATAGTAATGGTAATTAAGAAGCCCTCTCGATATAGATTCTCTGTAAAACTACCAAAAAAAAAATATATATATATAATAAATAAATAAATAAATAAAAATAAATAAATAAATAATAATAATAAATAAAAGAGCCGTGGTGGCTCAGGGGAGCACCAATCACAGTGCTGACTTTAAATATCCTCAGTGGTAGGTGGGTCTTGGGTTAGAGTCTTTTTACCATCAGGCTAACCGTGTCTAGGTTTTCGTGATTTTCCTCTCCTTGTCACGCAAATGCAGTTTAATTGCATCAAAAGCAAATTTCTCCCAATACTTGATTCAAGACTTCCCTTGTCTTCTGGATTGGGTTCAAAATTACAAGGCTACGGGGTTGAACATTGATAGTCGTAATCAATGATCCCACACCCCTACTTGAAATAGTTATACCTCGTTACCATAATTACCGCCACGTGTCCAGACGAATGCTTAGGGGAGTTCTTAATTTGGACAAACTTTACGCCCCTCTCTGTTACCATAATTTCGTTGCTTATTCTCCTTGCCAATTTATTCGGAAAAAGCGAGATTTCTCGAAACCAGAGGAGGGGGGGGGGAAGTGTGCTGAAATCGTGTAACTTTGAGACGTGTATTCTATTTACAAAGAATATAATTGACATTTATTTTTAAAATTGCAGGGTGCCAGGTGCCACTTATGGTATGGACCAAACGTCTATGAATGTTCAGCGGGGCAGAGATCTTGGACTGCCACCATATCACCAATTTTTGAAACATTTCTCCAACGCAGAAATCAATAGTTTCGATAATCTGAAGAATACTTCTAAAGATAACGTTGATTTTCTGGAGGATATCTATGAGTGAGTGAAGCTTTTCTTTGTTTCGTAACTACCACTACGATTATTAAACATCAATTTACTAGTATATAAGACATGCTAACTCGATTCAATCTTGAGGATCCCTATCTTAGATGAAGATTGTCTTTTACTAAGTCTACGAATCTACTTTTACAAAAAAGCAAAACATCTTAAGACAAACATCTTGGGAAAAAAAAGGTTAATTATAGATTGTTTGGAGACCCGCGAATATTTTTTTGGGGGCTCTCATTTGACAGTCGAATTATCTCTGTAAATTTAAAAAAAAAAGACGAGTAAATAAATTAAAAAATTCTCAACTGATTTATTTAAAAATAAACTGAAATA
This sequence comes from Parasteatoda lunata, assembly GCA_949128135.1. NCBI lineage: Eukaryota > Metazoa > Arthropoda > Arachnida > Araneae > Theridiidae > Parasteatoda > Parasteatoda lunata. The sequence goes on along the minus strand of OX421979.1, from coordinate 91,788,237 downwards.
ATCTAAAAAACTTGCAGTATCTAATACATAAATTAATAAACAAAAAAATATCTTCGATCGTCATCAAATCTTCATTGGCTATATTCGTACTATACATTGTATCGTAAGCAGGACTTAACCCTGTCCCGCCCCCGTAGTGCCCGTAGGGAGCATTCGGGGAATACTGGTGACTGTGTGCGCGTACGTTACTGCTTCAATAGAGAGAATGAGTTTTGCACCACTGACGAAGATGGTTGGCCAATGATCTGGGCGGCACTCGAGAAGAGTGATGCACGGGAATATAAAAGTGTACTTATAATATTTAGTTTTTGTACTTTACGTGGGTGCTGCACGCGCAGGGCAGCATTACGATCTACCACCCCGCCCCGTCCTGGAAGGCTGTAAAAATTTTATTCAATCAAAAATATAAAGTATTTACAGCAAAATTAACATTAATCCAACAGCAACTGCTGTGGTTACAAAATTATAACACATGTAGTGATGAATTCATATTTTACAGATGTAGATGGTGCGTTCGTATTTTACAAATGATCAAGTTTTTACAGATGTAAAGAAGTTTCTCAATTTTACAGTCGATCCAAAGTTTACAGATGTAAAGACGGGTTATTACAAATGATCAAGCCTTTACAGATGTAAAGAAGTTTCTAAGTATTGTATCGTCACTTTTGTATCGTATCGTGTATTGTATCGTCACATTGTATCGTAAAAATGACTTTACTAATTCATATTTTGATGTCTATGTTATTCTCGTATCATATTTTGTGCATCATTGTGTTTGTGTATCATATTTTGATGTAACTATAAATTTTAATGTTTCTTAAAAAAACAAACATTGTGGAAGGGGACAACTGCTTAACACTAACAGTGTAAAAGAACCTTCTAGCTGCACCAAGAACTATCCTTGTGTTTTGGGGCTGTAGAACACTAATTTGGTGTAAAGTAGTAGCCGCAATGTTTTGTGTTCAGATGCACGAAAATGTTTTACAGTGTTCATTTTTGCATCAAATAAGTAAGAGAAGTCAGCTACTCCATAGATTTAAACTCCTTGAACAGCAGAAATAACATTTTCTTTATATTTTAATAGTTTCCCGGATGACATTGATGTATATGTTGGCATAATTACGGAAAACCCAATCCCGGGTTTGGATATCGGACCCACTGCTGCTGAGATCATCGCGATGCAATTCCATGGAACAAAATTTGGAGACAGCTTTTACTTCACGCATACAAATGCAAGATATCCTTTCACACCAGGTGAGGTATAGCTCTTATTTTCTAAGAAGAAAAATATATTTAAAAAAATTCACAATTTTATTTCTGAAATGATTACTGCTTTTAATTTTATTAGAAACGTATTTAAAATTGTCAAAAAATTATAAGACACACTATAAGAATAATACGAGACAAAATCGAGAAAAAAAGAGAGTTAATATTTCTTTGTTTTATTTTATGACCTTCGTTGAACAGCCGGCTCAATTTTCGGGTTTACGACTACTATTGTTCAACTTGATTAACATTAATTTGATTTGACGATAAAATGGCGATAAACTTTACTCGTCAGTAAATTTAAGTGGTCAAGTGTTTAAGTGGTCAAAATTTCGTTTGCAACATTACACCTTCACAAATATATGATTCACTAGTAAGAAAAAAGTAATAATAAAATGAAGTAACATTTTGATTTGCAGGAGAAAAAAAAACTACGAAGTTAATGTCACTTGTCCTCATTATTATTTTGTTTTATTTCAGATCAAATAAAATCAACAGAAGCCTTTTCTCTGGCACAGATTATTTGCTTGACAACTGACACAATGAAAGTTCGAAAACATCCTCTTCAATTACCACATGTAACCAAGTACGTAAATTCAACAATAAGAACGATGTTCCATAAAAATGTTCGCATTTTCATGATACTGACTTAAAATATAATTTTAAAGATACAGTAGACGTTCAAAATGCATGCAATTTTTGAAAAATTGGACGTTTCGAACTTTTGAAAAACTAATATGTTTATGTTTAAAATAAAAAAGGATACATAATAATAAAATAAATTTTCTCTCCAAATTAAAAACAATCGATGGGTATATAGAGTGTTTTGTAATGACATACAGATGGTTTGTAATGACATGCATTGCTGTTATGTAATGACATACATAATAACAGTACAGCAAACATGTCGTAATTACTGAGTATACAATTCCAGGATGGAGATGCCTTACTTTCAATTTTATACTAATTGTTGGTCCGCATTTGAATCGAAACTTTTATATATCTATAGAGCAGAAAAGTTTTCATAATAATTAGTAGAACACACAAACATAGCCACAGGGGATAGAGCGTTCGCCTTCCAATCATGTGAATCGGGTTCGAATAACAGCGATGGCTTGTCGGTACGAATCAGCACCCGGCTCGCGCCGATCACAGTGATGACGTAAAATATCGTCATTGGTAAAGGGATCATTGCATAGAGTTCAGGCTAACCGTTAGAGGTTTTATTGGTTTTCCTCTTTATGTAACGCAAATGTGGGCCAGTTCCATCAAAATGTCCACCACGAAGGCAAATTTCTCCCAATACTCTTGTCTTCTGCACATGGTTCAAAATTACAAGGCTAAGGTGTTGAACATTGGTAGTCGTGAACCCAAACATTGGATCGACTGTTCAACTACGGTTATGAAATAAAATGATTTGGTACGGGGCCGTGGTGGCTCAGGGGATGGAACTTTCGCCTCCCAATGAGGTGAACCGGTTTCTAATCACGGCGATTGCTGTTTGATTCGAATTCTGGATCATGGGTTAGAGTCCCCTTGTCGTCAAGCCAACCGTGAGAGGATTACGCGGTTTTCCTCTCTATGTAACTCAAATGCGGCTTAGTGTCATCAAAAAGTCCTCAATGAAAGTGAATTTCTCCCAATGCTTGATCTAGGAGTTTCCTTGTCTTCAATTCAAAATTACATAGCTATAGAGTTGAATATTGGAAGTCGTAAACTCATAATTGGGTCGGCTTTTCAACGATGGTTAGAAAATAAAATAAAATGATTCATTACACCACCAGGTTAGACATTTATAGGCCACAATAATATAAAGCACCATCATGTCAGGCTGAGCCTGACCGAATAATTAGGTCAAGCTTACCAGTAACAGCAAGATTCAATTCTATCTAATTTTAAATGTTATTTCTTAACTATCATGCATCGTATATAGAATAAAGAGAAGCAGAAAAGAAATTATTCAAAGGGTGTTACTGTAACCCTTAACTGTGATGACCATCCATCTTTAAGTTAAGCTCACCTTGGCAAAAGCGTATAAGCGATATTTGTATTTGTAATGAGCACATAAGCATGCATATGCATTTGTAACAATAAATAAATGAAAGTGTATGTTACCTCCATTTAAGAAAATTGAGCTTCCACTAAACGTTTTGAAGCGAGGAGATATCGGGTTCGAATTCCGTCATAAACTTGCACTGCCCTTTTTCTAATTTTATGCTACTTTTTCTTCTATTTGGCTAGGCTTTATAAGCCGATGTAATGTTTTGCGGCGGTGCCCTGCCCCTATAATTTCACCTTTACTTGGTGATGCAAAAAGCACTTTCACTTCAACTTGCAGTGACTCAAGTTTTCTACCAGCAACCAACGCTACAGATCAGTTTACCTCGTGCGCTGGTTGGCGAAGCATTTAACTTTCTATATTTTTATTTGTAATTGTAATTTTTAATTATGTTTAAATTAAATTTATTCTTTAAATTTTAATTGGTAATTTGCTTTAATGTTTATATAAACTTAATTTACCAAAGTTTTATATCGCCACGTTAGGCTTAATTATGTTGTCGCGTCTTATTCCACTTGATCCAGTCTTAGATCAAGTTCAGAGGACCGTTCATCCAAAGAAATTCATGAACCTTCACAGGATTTTCAAAGAGAATGGTTTATTATACCTTAATTATTCGTTACTTCATCGCGTTAGATTACACTAGGCCTTAATGAGAGTTAACTCCACTAAGTTAGGCTTAGCCAAGCCTCAATGAAATATTACATCCAAATTAGGCTTAACTAGGCATTAGTGGTATGTTACTCCACCACGTTATTTTTAGCTAGGCATTAGGTCTACTACGCCAGCAAGTTGGCTAGGCTTTACTATTACGTTACATTGCCACGTTGGGCTTAATTATACTTTAATGATATGTTACTCTAAGTAAGTTAGGCCCAGCTAGGTCTTAATGATATATTATTCGATAAAGTCAGGCTGAGCTAGCCATTAATAATATTTTGTTCCTCTAATTTGGGATTAGCTATGTCTCAATGAATTGTTACATCCCCGTAAGGTTTAACAAGATATTAGTGGCTTGTTACACCACCTGTTAGGCTTAACTAGGCCTTAGTGGTAAGTTACACCACCAAGATAGGCTTAACTTGGCATTAGTGATATGTTACACCACCAGGTTATATTTTACTTTACTAAGTTAGGCTTAGCTAAGCCTTAATGATATGTTGCATCTCATTTAGGCTTAGCAAGATATTAGTGGTAAGTTATACCACGAAGATAGGCTTAACTAGGCCTTGCTGGTATGTTACACCACCTGTTCGGCTTAACTAGGTCTTAGTGGTATGTTACACCACCAGGTTAGGCTTAACTAGGCTTTAGTGGTATGTTATACCACCTGTTAGGCTTAGCTAGGCCTTAATGGTATGTTACACCGCCACGTTAGGCTTAGCTAGGCCTTAATGGTATGTTATACCACCACGTTAGGTTTAGCTAGGCCTTAATGGTATGTTACACCACCCCGTTAGGCATAACTACGCCTTAATGGTATGTTACACCACCATGTTAGGCTTAACTAGGCCTTAGTGGTATGTTACACCACTATGTTAGGCTTAACTAGGAATTAGAGGTATGTTACACCGCCAGGTTAGGCTTAACTAGGCCTTAGTGATGTGTTACTCCACCTAAGTTAGGCTTAACTAGGCCTTAATTATATTTTATTTCACTAAGTTAGGCTTAGCTAAGCCTCAATGATATGTTACATCCCAGTTAGGCTTAACAAGATATTAGTGGCCTGTTACACTACCTGTTAGGTTTAGCTAGGCCTTAATGGTATGTTACATCCTAGTTAGGCTTAACAAGGTATAAGTAGTATGTTACATCGCCAGTTAGGCTTAGCTAGGCCTTAATGGTATGTTACACCGCCACGTTAGGCTTAGCTAGGCCTTAATGGTATGTTATACCACCACGTTAGGTTTAGCTAGGCCTTAATGGTATGTTACATCCTAGTTAGGCTTAACAAGGTATAAGTAGTATGTTACATCGCCTGTTAGGCTTAGCTAGGCCTTAATGGTATGTTACACCGCCACGTTAGGCTTAGCTAGGCCTTAATGGTATGTTATACCACCACGTTAGGTTTAGCTAGGCCTTAATGGTATGTTACACCACCCCGTTAGGCTTAACTACGCCTTAATGGTATGTTACACCACCATGTTAGGCTTAACTAGGCCTTGCTGGTATGTTACACCACCTGTTCGGCTTAACTAGGTCTTAGTGGTATGTTACACCACCAGGTTAGGCTTAACTAGGCTTTAGTGGTATGTTATACCACCTGTTAGGCTTAGCTAGGCCTTAATGGTATGTTACACCGCCACGTTAGGCTTAACTAGGCTTTAGTGGTATGTTATACCACCACGTTAGGCTTAGCTAGGCCTTAATGGTATGTTACACCACCCCGTTAGGCTTAACTACGCCTTAATGGTATGTTACACCACCATGTTAGGCTTAACTAGGCCTTAGTGGTATGTTACACCACTATGTTAGGCTTAACTAGGAATTAGAGGTATGTTACACCGCCAGGTTAGGCTTAACTAGGCCTTAGTGATGTGTTACTCCACCTAAGTTAGGCTTAACTAGGCCTTAATTATATTTTATTTCACTAAGTTAGGCTTAGCTAAGCCTCAATGATATGTTACATCCCAGTTAGGCTTAACAAGATATTAGTGGCCTGTTACACTACCTGTTAGGTTTAGCTAGGCCTTAATGGTATGTTACATCCTAGTTAGGCTTAACAAGGTATAAGTAGTATGTTACTTCGCCAGTTAGGCTTAGCTAGGCCTTAATGGTATGTTACACCGCCACGTTAGGCTTAGCTAGGCCTTAATGGTATGTTACACCACCCCGTTAGGCTTAACTACGCCTTAATGGTATGTTACACCACCATGTTAGGCTTAACTAGGCCTTGCTGGTATGTTACACCACCTGTTCGGCTTAACTAGGTCTTAGTGGTATGTTACACCACCAGGTTAGGCTTAACTAGGCTTTAGTGGTATGTTATACCACCTGTTAGGCTTAGCTAGGCCTTAATGGTATGTTACACCGCCACGTTAGGCTTAACTAGGCTTTAGTGGTATGTTATACCACCACGTTAGGCTTAGCTAGGCCTTAATGGTATGTTACACCACCCCGTTAGGCTTAACTACGCCTTAATGGTATGTCTTAGTCTAAACTAGGTCTTAGTGGTATGTTACACCACCAGGTTAGGCTTAACTAGGCTTTAGTGGTATGTTATACCACCTGTTAGGCTTAGCTAGGCCTTAATGGTATGTTACACCGCCACGTTAGGCTTAACTAGGCTTTAGTGGTATGTTATACCACCACGTTAGGCTTAGCTAGGCCTTAATGGTATGTTACACCACCCCGTTAGGCTTAACTACGCCTTAATGGTATGTTACACCACCATGTTAGGCTTAACTAGGCCTTAGTGGTATGTTACACCACTATGTTAGGCTTAACTAGGAATTAGAGGTATGTTACACCGCCAGGTTAGGCTTAACTAGGCCTTAGTGATGTGTTACTCCACCTAAGTTAGGCTTAACTAGGCCTTAATTATATTTTATTTCACTAAGTTAGGCTTAGCTAAGCCTCAATGATATGTTACATCCCAGTTAGGCTTAACAAGATATTAGTGGCCTGTTACACTACCTGTTAGGTTTAGCTAGGCCTTAATGGTATGTTACATCCTAGTTAGGCTTAACAAGGTATAAGTAGTATGTTACATCACCAGTTAGGCTTAGCTAGGTCTTAATGGTGTGTTACACCACCACATCAGACTTAGCGAGGCCTTAATGGTATGTTACAACACCAGTTAAGCTTAACTAGGCCTTAGTGGTATGCTGAAAGTACCCTCGGTTTCGTTGTCGATTCGCTTCTGTGCTTCTAGTCTGTTGACCTGGATTTCCATGATTAAATTCTTGTTGTAAATAAGGCAAGTAAATAACATCCCTAACATTTCTTATTTTCCAAAGAATTTAAAATATCGTGTCGTTTTCATTCTTTGTGGTTGAACTTTAATTTGACTAAGATTGGTCGGATTTGGCACCAGCTAGCAGACGAAAAAGACTGCGGTTTCTATTGTGCTACGTTATTTTTATGTATATTTGTTAAATTGTATTTTTGGACGAATACCAAATTATTGTTAAATTTGATTAAAGAACAGATTGCAAAGGTTTACTGAGTATTTTTAAGTGGAATTATATGTTATGTTTGGTTAAAACGTGTTGAGTTGAACAGCTGATCTTTATGAAGTGCCCAACTTCCGTTCTTAGTTTGTAATAGCTGTATTGAATCACACTGCATCATGTGATCAATATTTAGAACTTTTAGTTTTTATTTTATCCGTTTTTTTTAACTTAACTACATAAATTGCAAGAAATAACAAATTCTTTATTTTATACTACAGGAATCCGCTCATCTCCTGCTCATCCGTGACAACGATGAACATGAATGCCTGGAGGGAACAGCAGTTTTAATAAACCTTTTAGTTTATTGATTCAGTAGTTTATTCATTAACTAGTAAATACCTGAAGTACAAATAGAATAAAAAGAATATTGCAGGAAAAATCAGTTTGGTTTTTTCAGTTGGATAATAGTTGTTTATTACTAAATAAAGTAATAAACGAGAAAAAAAAATGAGCAACTAAAAATTAAACCTTTTTTTCTTATTATGTTTGACAGACCGGTTATAAGAGAAAACGTAGTGCGCATCCTTTTGGAAAGACGTTTAGGACATTTTCGGGGAAGCTGGTTGGAAAGTGGTAATTTCGTTGCAAGATTCCACCAATTAGCTGACAAGAGAGCCAGAGAAAAGAAGAGAAATCAAAAACCTCAAAATGTATCCATTGACCAAGAACACGTCAGAATTTGAACATATACAAAAGTAACTCTTATTTGAAAAGTAACCGCTTTGGTTACTTAGCGTTAAATTTTGGTCTAATTTTTAAATGAATACGAATAACACCGTTTGCAAAAACTTTAATCACGAAATTGAAGAATGTGATAGCTATTTCGGCAGAGTCAATTTTTGAGATTATTCAATTCCTACTATTGGTTCACACTCTCCCTATATCTTGTTTAATTTTCAATCGTTAATAAAATACTTTTTATTCATCCACTCAAGTTCAAATACATTTTTTTAAACTCGTAGTAAATGTCTCTTGATGTTAATATAGTTTTTTCAAATATTAATTCATTCATTAAATAGGGATGAGCGAAAAACGAAATGGAGTTTTCTAATGGGTTAAGCGTCAGTCATTGTTTTAAATTTTACTATAAGTGATTCAGTTTCTCACATATTTTAAAAATAACATCAGTGATAATTTCTAACTTATAGCTCTATTTGAACAAAAAAAATGGTTTATTGCGCACATTTCAATATTTAATTATATTATCTTCACTGAGTCAGATAAATTCAATAAAGAACATTGCGCGGTAGCATGTGTTGTCCACGTCACCAAATGTATACTTTTATAGTTGTCACCATGCGTTTTTATTTTCAATCCTTACTATTAGTTCATACTCTCTCTATATATATTTATATATCTTGTTCAAATTTCCAATCGTTAATAAAATATTTTTCAGTCATCCACTCAAGTTCAAATACATTTTTTTAAAAACTTGTAGTGGATGACACTTGATGTTAATAAAATTTTTTCAAATATTAACTTATTAATTAAATTTAATTAACTAATTTTAGTTTTAAATAGGAGAAATTTTTTTTTAATTATTTAATAAAAACTAACTAAAAAAAATATAGTTGACTTAAGTAGAAATTGACTTAATTTTTTTTATATTACTTTTTTTTAATTTCAACTTATTAATCTATTATTATTATTAAATCAAGGGTTAAACCAACACCTCCTAGAAGAAGGAAGGCCTCAGCACGGATCAATTTAGTAGTCCGATGTGACGAAGTTAACTGCGCAGTTGATGGAAAATAAGAAAGATGTCATTACGTTCGGGGTACTAATCTGCGCAGTGGTTGAAAATACGAAATATGTCATTACGTTTGGACTACAAAAGGGTATTTATGGTAACCCGTGCTCAGGCCTACTCTTCTCTAGGTGGTGTTGGTTAAACACTTCCAAACATTTGAAAAAGAAATAGGTTCAGATATTAAAATTGCGTAAAAGCTCTAGGTAATAATAAAACAAAAATTAAATTTAAAAAAATTCTAGCAGTACTGTAGAAGAGTAGATTTCAAAGACGAAAAATAATTTCATTTTTTTCTCAGATTTTCAATGGGATTTGAATTATTGCTGAAGTCATGCGTCCGACATTTCTAATCTAATGTCAAGAATTATCAAAATTTATCCTAGAACTTTTGAAACCAGAAAATTTTTTTGAAGTGTATATTTTAAATGTTGAACTATGAATGAAACATACATTTAGAAAATTGGTTTTATTCAATGAAACTCAAAATCATGTGTAAAGTGATGAATAATATTTTACTTTCATATCACATATTGTCAAAGGATTATGACGTAGTAACTAATAGCACTCACAATATAGTGCGATATGGCTCATTAGAGATGGGAAACATATTATGCAAAGTACCAGTAAAAAAAATTTTTCTTACACTTGTTACAATTTTTATACTTGTAGTTGTATTGACGTTACCAAGATTTTTTGTAACTAGTAAAAAAAAAATCCTTATATACCCAAGTTAAAATTCTTGATGGTCCCATCAAAAAATTTTGATGGTTTATGTTGTTTTCAGTGTGATTCATGATGGTCCAACCCAACATCATTTGATGGTCACCATCTTCCAACATTTTCCATTATGTGTTTATGGTTATGGTTCAATATGCCAAAAAACTTCCATCATACCATGATGGAAAATCCTATTTTAATACTATTATGCTTAACCATCAAGAGAAGTTTGACCAACAATCCTTGATGATCCGTGATGGTTCCAACTATACATTTTCATGATGGTTTAATGGGAATTCTTGTTGATTCTCAGGAATATACTATCAGAACAATTTTCTTCTTCTTCTTCTTTTTTTTTTTTTTTCCATTTTGGAACATCATAAATCAGTCCGAGTTCCTACATTGGGACGGTGGTTGTTCATGATCGTTCCGACATTTGATTTCTAAGATACTATTATGGAAATTCGTGATGGTTCAATATGAAAAACCATCAAAACAAGTTGCTATTCTTATGTTGGACCATCATAGATTAGTCCGAATTTTTACATTGAGGTGATGTTTACTTATGCTGATCACCATCAAAAAAATATAATGATTCCATGATGGAAATATTGATGGTTGCCATCCAGATTATGTTGGTCCACCAATGGAAAACCATCAAAAATTTTGACTTGGGTATTTGAATTTACCTTGTTAAATTTTTTTTTGCTGCCATGAAAAAGATCTTTACATTCGCAATTGTACCATGTCATGCAATTATACCATGTATCTAGTACAATGTCAAGGTCTTTTGTTGCCAGGAATAAATTCTTCGCAGTTTTCACTCGTAATTGTATTTAACCATGCCAAACTTTTTTGTTGCCAGCAAGAAATTCTTATACTTACAACAGCACTGACTTTGTCAAGATGTTTTTACCAGCATTAACTAACATATATTTTGATCTGTTACGAAACTAACTTATAAATACTTTCAAAAGCATATGTTATAAAATAGCGATTCGATTGTGCTATGAAAGATTACTTTAGGTAATATCTATATATTTATGAGTTAAAAAAATAAATACAATGGTGACGAAAATTCATATTGTTTGGTGCATTTGGTTCTTGTTCGCACGCATTCTACATATATATTTGTAGCAGCAATTTCTAAAACTGCTTAAAAATGAAAATTACTTCTGTTTCATTTCAACCAATGAAAAAAAAAATTTTTTTTAGATGTGTATTCTTTTGCATTTCAATAAAAAAAAAATCATCGCTTAGGATCCGTTACTTCGTTATAGTTTAGCACAAATGAAAAACGACATTTGATCTTTTCTGCTACAATTCTGAGAATGAAAAGCTCTGGCAGAAGATTGTGTTTCTTGTTATGATTCATGTAATAATAAAATTGCTCTTTCAAATGTAGATATACCATTAGGAAATATTTGTTCAATGAAAGCAAATAGATGTTTAGATTATTAAAAATGAAAAATTTTCAAAGTTATGAGGCTACTGTTATGAAAGTTATAAAGTTTCAATGAAAGAAAAAATATAAGCAGATAGGATTTAAATCTTCTTTACAGTTTTAGGGCAAATAAAACGTCGGTAGATCTTTTCTGCAAAACATTCCGCAAATGAAAAACACTAGCAGAAGAATTATTTCCTTATTGTGATTCAGCCAACAAAATAAAATTGTGTTTTAAATGTAACTACTATTTAGGAAATATGAGTGTTAAAGAGTGAGTCAAAGCCTTGTACTTCGAAACAGGTTTCATGGAAAGTAAAGCTTAGCACAGATGGTGCTAGGTGTAACAATTCGTCCGGGTTACTACCGCGTTACTACCTCCAATTAATTTTTAAGCCTAAACTTGAAAAAGCGCGCCATTCAATATTATTATACTTGTAGTGTGATCAATATAACGCGTTTTTTTTTTAATCTAACTTTCATTGAAACAAACAACAAATGAATTCGGAAGACTTCAGAACCATGCTATGATGCAACCCAAAAAATATCAAACTGTGATATTTTACATAAATAGAGCCAAATAAGGGATAACACTCAAAACATGGCAAACTTTGTACTTTATTTATATGTTTATATTAATTTTCTTAAATTTGCCTTGACTCACAACCAGTTAGAATTTTTACATTAAAGGAAACTCTTATGAATGGTAAAATTACGCGTAAATTTAATTGAAAATTACAATAATTAAAACTTCCTAGAATATTAAGCCTGTTCACACATCGCCTCGTAAGCACATAAGCAGAGGAATACACAGAAGGTTTTCCCGGTTATAGGAAGCTTGTTATTATTTACATTCAGTCAACCATCCATAATCATTATTAGATTATGAAGTTAGAAGAAAAAAAATATTTTTATGCAATGTTTTGTTGATTTCTTCGATTTACAAGTTTCAAGACACAAATCTGAACTATGCCTCCTAAGATAGCTGCAGACGCAAGAGTTAGATATACTCCAGTATAGGATCCATGCTTGTCACGGAAGAAACCTGAAATTTTATAGAATTTATTTAATTTTTGGTAATTAATAAATTTTGTAATTTAGTTTTTGGTAAATAATTAATTTAATAATTTAATTTTTGGGAAATAATTAATTTAATAGTTTAATGTTTGGTAAATAATAATCTAATTCTTGGTAAATAATGAATTTAATTTTTGGTAAATAATTAATTTAATTTTTGGTTAATAATGAATTTAATTTTTGATAAATAATTAATTTAATTTTTGGTTAATAATTAATTTAATTTTTGGTAAATAATTAATTTAATACTAGTTTACTTTTTGGTGAATAATTAATTTAATAGTTTAATTTTTGGTAAAAAATTAATTTAATGATTTAATTTTTGGTAAATAATTATTTTAATAATTTAATTTTTGGTATCAATATAATAAAATAATTTTTTAAAGGCTTAAGTGAATTAAAATAAATGGTCCGAATTGATGGATAAACTTACCCAACATAAAATAATTACTCAATAGATAAAATCAACAAAATAGTGTATCACTTGATTAATACAAATCAACAGATTTTAATTACTTGATTAACTTACAACAACAGAAAAGGATGAGTTGAAAAAATTTCTTAACCGATTTTAAAGAAATTAATGGATTATAATATCGATTTTTCAGTAGCTTAAGTTTATAATTATAAATCACTTTAATCTTATTCAGTAGATTTTAAAAGCTTGATTAACTTAAAATGGAATCATTTAAAAAATGGATCGAAAAGAATATCCAAATCAATGGATAATAATCAACTTTATCGATTTATCCGGTATACAACGTGAACAAATTAGAATAATTTGATTAATACAAATAAACTGATTTTAATCGCTTATGAAACCTACAGAATAAAAAAATTTAAAAAAAAAAAAAAAAATAGCTCAACCGATTTAAAGGTCCAAATCAGTGGATTATAATCAACTAAATCGAACATATTGTTTATAGTCAGCAATGTGCATATAAACTTACCAACTAGAGGAGAAATTAATAAATCGAGTGGTGCAGCTAGCAAAAACATGGATGCAATGGCCGATGACTGAAGCGTCTTTTCCATAGAGTCTTTGGCAACAGCTGGATAAATTAACGTCAAGCCAGTCTGAGACCATTGAAATAGAACAATCACCAAAGCTAATAAGGCGATGTTGTTAGCCCAAATGATGAAAACCATTGCCAAACTTTCACCTAAAAAGCATAAGGCTGCAAATCCGTTGCTTGACACATAACCTAAATCAGCCACCCAGCCAAGCAAGAGGCACCCAAAACATTCCACAATCATGTTGTACATCACAATATACTTAGAATACACAGGATCTAAGCCTATGTCTATTGCGTAATCTACCAGCAGAGTAAACCAAGCTGGTAGAGTGAAATAATGCAAGCCACCCGCTAATAAAATTAGCCAATAAATGGGATCCTTAAATAGGCGTATCATTACTTGGTTTGAGTTTAACTTATTGGCGATTTTACTTGGTAGAGCTTCTACTTGAGTGGAAAACTTTCTTAGTTTCGACCCAAGAGAATCACATCTCTGACATACAACAATTGGAGCATTCTCATTAGGAACATTTGGTGATAATGCCACAGAATTTAGCGGAATTTCCGTCCATTGATTTGGTTCGTTGAAAGTATAAGCATCCACATCGCATTGCATGTATGTTTCGCTCACAGGCATTTCTTTCTTAATCGAATTTTTGAAGAAGCTTGACGAAAAAATGCTCTTAATAGACATGGAATCATCATTTGTGTGACCAGTCGGGGCAGAACTCAAACTTGGCGACTTCTTTCGAAAGTAATCAACAAATTCAACGCTCATCTTTCGATTTCCGGTATTTAAAATGGCGCTGCTTTTGTCCCTACAAACACATTGCATTTCTGTACTCGTATGATTGATTATTGATTGTTGGCTTGTGTCAGGTCGGTTGAGCAGTATGAAAAGGGCAGCAGGAAGAGCATGTAGAATCACTGCAGAAATCAAAAGAAAAGCACCTGATAGTCCGCAATAGTCTGTAACGTAGTCTATAAACGGGGCAAAACAAATGGTGCCAAAAATGGCACCATTCGTCGTTATTCCAATCGCAAGTGAAAGTTTATTTTTGAAATGTTCAATTAGAATTGCATTTAGTAGAAGGCTTTCAAGGGCAAATCCAACACCTGTAAAAATAGGAGATATTAGATTTACTGGAAGTATCAGTTACTAAATAAAATTTTTCCTCATCTTTAATATTTTTTAAAGGTAGGTCAACAGTAATTGTTCTGAAATACTGTCAAATGTATTCTGACATATTTTGCCTCAAACATAGGCAACATTCTTTTTTGTTAAATTAAAACAATTGGTTTAACTATTTCAGAAAAGTTATAAATTAAATGGCGAATATAATTTATTATACCTGAAAAAGTTTGTACCTGATTAGTATTTTTGCAAACAGGAAAATTAACTATCTTCTAACATTCTCACGCGCAGCTAAGCCATTACAATGTAAATTAAAACCCAAATATGCAATCTCAGATTTACATTTCTGAATCTTAGCTGGATCTAAAATTGAGTTAATTTTTTTTAAATCTTTCTGTAGTGTGTCTACCACTACAAAAATACAATTCTCTAGTATATAAGACATGTTAACTAGTACCTTTTCATAGATGAAGGTTGACATTTTCGATAACTATTCTCCCTAATTGGACGTGATATAAACACGCCTACCTTGACAGAAACTCCCACTTTGATGGGTGGTGCACATTGAACAGTTAACTTGCTACTTGTGACTGCGACATTATTCACCTCCTTGTGCTGTTGCTACTCAGTTTCGATCACAAACAACGTACACACTTAACTTCTCACGGCAATACATGAGCGACTACGACTGTGAACTTAATACGGCTCTCACGATCAGCACTCGAAAAGTACGGTGGT
Organism: Parasteatoda lunata; assembly: GCA_949128135.1. Taxonomy (NCBI): domain Eukaryota; kingdom Metazoa; phylum Arthropoda; class Arachnida; order Araneae; family Theridiidae; genus Parasteatoda; species Parasteatoda lunata. Next base: position 91,772,860 of record OX421979.1, on the reverse strand, counting down.
CTTAATACAGCTCTCCCAGTTTCTAACAAAAACGGCAATGAATCAACTAGTGTTATCCGTTCATCGAATTTTATCACAGCTATAATTTTGGTGGGAGAGTACTGTAAAGTGACTACCACTACAAAAATAAAATTCCAATTCTCAAGTATGTAAGACATGTTAACTCAATTCTATAAAAGGGTACCTTTTCATAGATGAAGGTTGACTTTGTCGATAACTATTCTCCGCACAGTGCCAAAAACTTTTTGCAAAAATTGCAACATCTTTTCAATAGAGTCTGAAGCAACTACTATGTCATCCAAAAAATACTACAAATTAGGTCTCTTAATATCAACTAAACATTTAGAAAAAAGATTTTGAAAGTATGAAGTACTATTGTGAGATCCAAAAGGTATATGTGTGCGATGAATGTTTCCGATCTCACCACAAAATGCAAGTTTAGCTTTATACTGTTCTTTTAATTGTAAAAAAAAAGCACTTTTTGAATCTAAAACTGATTAAAAAGATTTACCAGAAATGTTATGTAAAATGTCGTTAATTTTAGGCAAACAAATTTTAAAAGTATCAGTAACCGAGTTCCACAGTCTATAAACAATATTAATTCTAAATTTTTGTAGGCTACACTGACAAAAAGGTTTCCTTTTTGTAAATATTAGAGGATAGTAATAATTATATTATGACGATTCAATTATACCAGAATCTAATAATTTCTTTTTTAGCAAAAGCAATGTTTGGAATAGGATGTAAAAGATTAAATTCATGCGCTACTGCATTAGTGGAACCCAAAGTACACTCAAAAGATTTTAAAAATACTTCAAAATTGTTCGTTTAAATTTTAAGAACCACTTAAGTATTTAAATCAAAATCACTGAGTTCCAGTTTTCTAACTTTATGAATTTCATTTAAGTACAGATCATTAATTTGCAATACCTTATTTTCTAAAAGTTTCAAACTGTCAGTTTCTTCTTTGTTTACAAGTACTACTATGTTCTTATTCTGTGTTCTTGTTCTTACTATGTTCTTGTTCTTACTATGTTCTTGTTCTTACTACGTTCTTGTTCTTACTATGTTCTTGTTCTTACTATGTTCTTGTTCTTACTATGTTCTTGTTCTTACTATGTTCTTGTTCTTACTATGTTCTTGTTCTTACTATGTTCTTGTTCTTACTATGTTCTTGTTCTTACAATGTTCTTGTTCTTACAATGCTCTTGTTCTTACTATGTTCTTGTTCTTACTATGTTCTTGTTCTTACTATGTTCTTGTTCTTACTATGTTCTTGTTCTTACTATGTTCTTGTTCTTACAATGTTCTTGTTCTTACTATGTTCTTGTTCTTACTATGTTCTTGTTCTTACAATGTTCTTGTTCTTACAATGTTCTTGTTCTTACAATGTTCTTGTTCTTACTATGTTCTTCTTCTTACTATGCTCTTGTTTCTACTATATTCCCAGTTTAGTTTCTTTGCTTAATAATCAGTATTATTTTCAGTTTAAGTTGCAAAACAATTATCATTTAATTCATGTACAGATTCATGAATATTATATTTCAATTTGTTTGGGCAAAACAAAACTTATTTACAATTCATAATACTCAGAGAGACATTCAATTTACTTAATTTTTGTGTATTAGGTTCTATGATAATTTTCTCTGCTGTAAAAGACTAAAAAATTTTTTAAATTTGTATATTATTCCTTGTCTGGTTCATAACACATGGGTATTCATGACAAACTCAAAAGAGCCACACCCCAGTATTTAATTATACAACAATCGTTGAACCGCTGACCCAATTTTGGGTTTAGGACTACTAATGTTCATTTTCGCAGTCTTGCAATTTTGAACCCAATCCAGAAGACAAGGGAACTCCTGGATCAAATATATTGGGAGAACTTCGAAATTTAGGCCTAAATGATAATTTGTAGAATGAATTTAATCTCGCTGCTCAAATAATATTCTAACACTGACGTATAATAGGTGCACGGCTTGAAGCAAGAACAAACAGTAAAAACCATGCCACCTTTTTTAACAATGCATCGATAAATAACTAAAACAAATTTTCACTTCAAACTCACTAGAATTACTTCATTAATATCTTATGAAATTATCTCATAATATCTTATAAATTATATAATGAGCTTAGAAATTACATAATTTGTTTCTTTTATTAAAAGCAAAAATATCGGTTTTAAAATAATGCCCCTCGCAGAGTAAGCTGTAGTAAGTAGCTGTATACTTTCTAACCGGTAGTAGAGCAGATCAAGAACTCGAGATTGTTGTTGTTTACATTTATCTTGAAAACACCTTCCATTACGAATTCATACAACAATATATTAACTTTTATAACATACCAAAAATGACTCCCCAGGCTATCGTAACTTCAAGAATATTTTCAGCAAAGAAACAGGATCCAACAGCGATCGAAGAAATGACGCATCCTAACAATGTTGCTGATCGAATTCCTATAATCTGTCCAATATATGCAATTAAAGGACCTGAAATAAAAAAAAAAGAGAGGAAAGATAAATAAAAATTATGAGCAATGTTTGTTATGTGGAACTACTGGAAAGCGTAGTGAATATTAACTAGTCAAAATTCTTGATGGTTCCATCAAAACATTTTGATGGTTTATGTTGTTTCCAGTGTGATTCATGATGGTCCAACATAATGGGTGCATAATGCGTTCACGGTTTTTGATATGCCATCAAACTTTCATCATTTCATGATGGAAAATGGTACTTTAATACTATGATGGTTAACCATCATGAGAAAGTTTGATTCTCATGGAACTACAATCTATAATCTGATGGTTTCAACTATACATTTTCATGATGGTTTAATGGAAGTTCTTGCTGGTTCTCAGGAATGTACCACAAATAAAAATTTTTTTTTTTAATGTTAACCCACCAAAAATCAGTCCAAATTTCTACATTGGGATGATGGTGGTTCACGATCATTCCAACATTTGATTTCTAAGAAACTGTGATGGAAATTACTGATGATGCAACATGAAGAAACCATCAAAATAAGTTGATATTCTTATGTTGGACCATCATAAATCAGTCTGAATTTCTACATTGGGGTAATGGTTACTTATGTTTGTTGTCATCAAAAAATATAATGGTTCATGATGGAATTATTGATGGTTATCAATGAAAGTTATGGTTATATATATATGTTGGTCCATCAATGAAAAAGCATCAAAAATTTTGACTTGGGTTTCCAACTTTCAATTTGAAAGTATCGGCTTGACTACGCCTTTTTTAAGATAGCCATTGCGCGGTTTCCATTCAGGTCTTAATTTTTATTTATTTTGTTTATGAAATATGTAAAATAATTCAGTAAGGAATATAAACTGTAACAGAACCTATAAAAAATCCACAAATAATTCATTCTGAAATTAGGGTGTCATTTTCTCTATATTGATTGAAAGTATCTACTTAAAATCCAGCAATCAAATTTTCAATTTTCCAAAGATTTCACAGGCAATTTTATTTCAGAAAAAAAAACTCTTGAAAAAAAAAGTTATACATTATATGCAGCTCATACCATTAGCTCTGACCAGATGAAATCATAAGTCAACTGACCAAGCTAGTTTTCTAGTCATCTAGGTCAATAAGGTCAGGAACCCAGGAGAAGGCGTTGAACATGATGTCGCGCTTGCAGTCAAGGTACACGAGTCGGTCTTTTGCTGCCATATCCCATTACAGTCGGATTTCACCTTACTGTTCAAATGGACACGTCCATTGCACGCCCCTCATTGATCCTTGCGGTTATTTCACGCAATGTTACTTGTTTGTTTACATTGACCATTTTACGCTCACGTCGGTGGTCTCGTGTGTTAAGTGCAGGCAGGTGGTTGGTCACTACATTGTCCAAGGTTGTTGTCCATTGTCCAAATTATACGTAGTATTCTCAACAAACTTAACTCTGTAGATCTAGTAAGGTTGAATTCCCTCACAATTTCCGAAAACAGAATATCCCATGAGTCTAGATCCAATCACCATTTCCACGTTCAAAGTCTGTTAATTTTTGTCTTACGATTATAGGTACGTCAAAAACATTCTCAAAAACCCAGTCAGTGCACATTCCCTCCCATATATACATTTTGTACGCTATTTACTGGTATCTGTATATTTGCATATTGCTATTCCATGACTTTTGTCACCTCAATGTACAGGGTGACTCAGGTTTATTAGGATAAACTTTAAGGGGAAGTAGGAGGTATCCCAAAGGATTCAGATTTGCAAAGCAACCCATGGTCGGACACGTCTTTGTTCCCCGCTAGGTGTCGTCGCTGTTCACAAGATGGATTGGAGGCTGTAGACCGGCTCTCTGGTTGCCACGCACTCTTGGTTTAAGCAACATAGATTTCTTTCTTTGGGGTGTACTGAAAAGTGCTGCGTAAGCACCACCTGCAGATTTCGAAATGGAACAGGTTGCAAAAAAGTGTGTGCTGCTGTGTTAAATCAAAGAAAATTCAGGTGTATGCGAGCGAGTCCGCCAATGTATGGCCCGACGGTGTAACGCATGCAATGTTAGCAATAATGGAAACTTAGGACATCTTTTGTGACATTTTCACACATCATCTACCACAGCACATCTTTGACCAAGAAATATATCAATCAGATGATCTCAGTTTCTTTGTTTTTTGCACGTGCCATACTACATTCTCATGACGTTTTTGACCAGGGGTCGCTATGCAATTCTGAATCCTTGTGATATCCCTTACTCCTAAAGTTTGTCCCATTAATCCTGGGACACTTTGTATAACACCCTCAGCATTATAAGTAATCAGCATTATAAGAATAAGATTTTGCTACCAACTATCTTTTATTACTGTCTTTGTTGTAATAAGGAATAAGGAGTAAAATAGAGCGACCCAGGCCCATACGCAAAGTTCTAATGTCTCATCGAAGCTACAGCAACCCAGCACAGCCCGAGAGCCCGGAAAATCGGAGCCAGGCCCTGAGTCACGCAAGCCAAATAACAACACGAACGACGTCGGATGGCAAAAGAGGAAAGATGGTTGGAGTCTAGTGCCCACCGCGGTCCATCGAGGCAGTTCTCTGACTGGAAGGCTTTGCGAACCATTAATTACTTTATTAATGTAATAAGGAATAAGATCATATTACCAGTTCCATTTCTAATGCTGTATATTAGAGTGTACGGAAATGATGCTGCCTCCCTGGTTGTGTCATATCTGATCATAGTGGAAACCATCAGTATACCGGAGACCTCTGTCAGACCGAAAGACATGAACTTGATGACGCAACATGCTGCCAGCACCTCCCAGCTCTGTCTGCTGTCAAAGCCGAACCTCTTCTTCATCCTTCACAACTATTTCGCCATGGTTACTACTGGAGTAAAAAACGGCAAATGAAAAATGGGCACGCTTGATAGCGTCAGAAATCAAGCAGCGCAACCAGACGTTCATAAAAAAATGTGTGAAGAAGGCATAGTAGATTTAATTATTGTAGATTTTAGGATTGAATCATTGTAGTTTTTAACAATTAAATCCCATGTGTATTTTTACTATTAACAGTGATTGCAACGTTGCATAAAAAAAATTTTAAAAAGTTGCCAATTTACATTTATAATGAATAAAGTTTTTTTTGCTAACAAATATTTGAAGCTAAATTTGAAGCTAACAAATTTTTAAGCTAACAAATAATAAAATAAAGTAATTTGAAGCTAACAAATATTTAATTTTTTGATCACACTTTAATTTAAAAAAAAAAAAAAAAAAAACACCTTTAGCATTTTTAGAATTAAATAATACTTCTTAAATTGTAAACATTCCATGATCGGTAAAATATTTCATTTTATTCAACAATAGACGAAAAGTGTCATAATTCTATTAATATTTTATTTTTAATAGACCACTGGATTAAGAAATGTAAGTGATTTCACTTTGTCTTGTAGAGAATAAGAACAATGGTTGACTTGAGGGATCCGTGGAGAACCTTCAATATTCACGATCGCAACGCCATCTGGTGAGAAGATCGGTTCCATATTTTGACACTCCCCCTCTTCTCAGTTGTATATGAATGTACAACGATATTTTTTCCTTTTTTAATATTTTTCGCATCTAATTGTTAAAAATATTTTTTACAATTTCCACGACACTTTCTTTTAGAACTATGTTCGATGCAGTTTTCAGTTCCATATAGTTTCTTAACTTAAAAGTTTATAATCTATTTGAAACTCTAGACAGAAATTAACGTACTTCCTTCTCCTGTGACTCTCCACACGCTACTGGGGAAAGCATGCAAAGTGTTGCCATAGGTAGAGAGTTCTGCTCTGCGCGATCTGTAGCCCATTTCGATCGTCAACTGTAACTAGACAAATGAGGCGTTGTTTCCATTAAATTGTGGAAAATCAATCCAGAGTTGATAGGATCGAGAGCTTAGAAGTTGTTAAAGTTTTATGTATCACATTTTTGTAGTATTTACACGCGTGGTATTGCAATTTAGACAAGTGAAACGTACTTTTTATTTAAAAGGCATTAAAATCCAAATTTATTATATTTTGTAATTAGGTCCAAAATTTTGAATAAATTAGGTGCATAAAACTAATTTTCTAAGTGCGTGAAAGGGTATAAGTCAAAAATTATTATTTTCATACGTAAAACACTCCCTACTTTTAAATTATTGGATCTGTTGACTTACTTAATTTTGATTTTACTGAATATTTAGCCCATAAAAGTACGTTAGAAATAATGCTTCATTTAGCTAAGATGCATAAATAAGTATAGGCTAAAATTGTACTTTGCACCCATGGAACTTAAATATCTTGTATAACTTCAAAGCCACTTATATTGAACCAATAGTTTGAATTTCATTCGATTCAGAGTAAAACATAGTATAATTTCTAATACGCCGCTTGTATATAGAAATGGCAGACGCATAAATAGGTATAAGTACAAAACTGTACTTTTTATGGATGAAAAACTTTTAACAATTCGTTCTATCAACTTTGTACAAAAAATACAGAGGAAAAAATACAGTATTTCACTTGACATGAAAGCAATCTCAGACGCGCAAAGATATACGATTGTAAAACTGTACTTTTCATACATTAAAAACTTGACATTTTATAAGCTGTTAAATTAAGGTTTGATCTCATTTTAACGTAAAAGAGAACATGGGAAACAATGCCTCACTTGTCTAGAGAGCAATGTTTCAGATAAAAATGTCTCTCGGCTTTACAAGAGTTTTGTAAATTAAGAACTTTGTTTTTTAGAAAGAAATCTAAATTTAATAAATCTTTTCAGCCCATAGACAGCTCTATTTGCCAGATAGAGTTCATTTTTTTATTTCAGGAGACATTCTGTTATCAATATTCTTCTAAACTAATTAGAAGTATTTTTCAATTAATTTTGCTTTTTTGGGTTATAGTTTATTTATTTTTTAAAAATTTCAATTAGTATCTACTAGAGTCATGGTGGATTAGCGGATAGGGCGTTCTCCCCCTTAAGTAGTGTAACAGGTTCGAACCTCAGCGATGGCTTGTTGATACGATTTGCGCACCCGGCTCTCACTGACCACAGTGCTGACGCAAAAATATCCTCAGTGGTAGACGGATCATTGGTTAGGGTCAGATTGCAGTCAGGCTAACCGTAGGAAGTGTTCTCCATATAACGCAACTGCGGGTTAGTTCCATCAAAAAGTCCTCCACTAGACACATTTCTCTCTATACTTGGTTCAGGAGTTACCTTTTCTTCTGGATTGGGTTCTAAATTACAATGCTACGAAAGTTGAACATTAGAAGTTGTAAACTCAAACTTGGGTCGGCTGTTCAACGATGGTTATAAAATAAAGTAAATTAGTATCTATTAGCCAAATTAATTAAGCAGCATTGGCGTCAAAAACAGAAAAGCGATTTTAAACTTTTCTCCAAAACGAATTAGAACCATTGCTTCAGTAATTTTACTTTTCAGTACATAGTTTTTTTTTTCACTTAGTATATATAACCAAAAATATTTATTTCGTTTTTATTTCAATGTTATTATTTTATATTAAATTTAGGAATCGAAATAGTGTACATAAAGAATATTCATAGAATAAATATGCAACCATCGGTATAACAAAATTCATACATAAGTATTAAAAAAAGAAAGAAATGAACTTACCATTGCTCGAATTGGAATGTTCAGTGTACAAATCAAATTACAATCAGTTTGGATATATTCCATTTTAATTCTCATTCAAAATTCTTTCAGAGCTTCAAGAATTATATTCAGACAACACTTACAAAGTTTGCAAAGAGTGTAAACATCCTTATAGTTCAGTGTGTCATAAAAAAATTTATATCTGCCACTTAAAACTTATTTGCTTGACTTGTTTCACTTCTACTCTTAACGCTCCACATAAAGGGCAATATTATATTAGTACTAATACTAGAGTTTACTGAAAATAAAATAAATAAATCGTACAGCTGCTTCATCTGAAAATTTATAACTCATAAAAAATTTATAACTTCCAAAATCATTCTTATTCAAGATGAATTAACCTTTTCAGATTGTTGCTGTTATTAACAAATAATATGTAGATTAACTTTGCTTATGAGAAAAATAAAAGTGCAAAATACTTTCTACAATTGGCTATCAAAACTATGCCATGTAAGTAACTATTTTTAAAAATTAGTTCTGAACTATCGGGTAATAGATGATTTGAAACTATCAAAACTATGTTATGTAACTATTTTTAAAAATTAGTTCAGAACTACCGGGTAATCGATCATTTGAAAATATTAAAACTACGCCATATGTAACTATTTTTAAAAATTAGTTCAGAGCTACCGGGTAATCGAGAACTTGAAACTATCAAAGCTATGCTATAAAATTAATCATTTTTAAAAATTAGTTCAGAGTTACCCGGTAATCGAAGATTTGAAACTATCAAAACTATACCATGTAAATAACTATTTTTAAAAATTAGTACAGAACTATCGAGTAATCGAAGATTTCAAACTATGAAAACTATGCCAAGTAAGTAACTATTTTTAAAAATTAGTTCAGAGTTACCGGGTAATCGAAGATTTGAAACTTTAAAAGAAAGAAAAAGAAAAGTAGGGTCTGCTTAGGAAACAAGTTATTTATTCTTACCAAGTTTAAAATTGAGTTACAAAGTTCGCCGGCTGAAGGCGCTGGTAATTGAGAAAGACTATAAAAGTACGAAATAACATTAACAGCATTACTGTGGGACAGTCTGTCCCCAATGTGGATAAAAAATGAACAAGCCACCAAGTTTTTCAGTTAAAATTGTCAGATATCCAGCTCAAAACAGGGTTTTATAGTTTTTCAGAGCCGCGAAACCAAATATATTTTTTTTTACCTTTTAAAAACAATATAAAAACTAGGTGATTTTAGTGCTTTACGGAATCATTGCTCAAGCAAATCAGAAATCCCGTCATCCAAAGTGCTTTCGATGAACTCCCAAAACAGCAAAAACAATCACAATATTCGATTGCATCGTTCCTTACTCACAATCTGCAGTGCTGTCTTCAAAAATCCAAACTTATTTGCAACGTCAGACAAGACAAAGACTATATTACTTAATTAAAAACTTCCAATTTCTTCAAAAATAGGCGCTCAAGAAGCCAACTGAAAATGGAAAAATAAATGTGAGAAACAAAACTAGAAAAACCACAGTATGTGAGAGAGAAAAAAAAGATGGAAAACGAAACAAGAAAAATCCCCAAATCAGGGTAAAATGCAATTCCATATGCTATGGAGAGGAAGACAAGGGAATCAGCATTCATACGAATAAAACAAGATTCCAGTGCATCAAGATGAGCTGATGTGACTGAGTATCCAAGTGGTCACTAACCAGCACAGTGATGATTGACTTCAGTGTTCTACTGGAAATTGTGTCTTAACGAGCAGTCCACTGCGAGACATTTATTTAAACACTATTATAGTCAAAATTCAGCGTAATCTAATAGACATGTACTAAAATTTGCAAACAAATAAAAGATCCTTAAAAACACTATATAAAAATTTTATGTTGTTTAAATTTAAATTAAATTTGATACAATGATACTAAAAAAATTCAAATAAATTCCTACAAGTCATTTATCAACTATAGGCATCTAGGATATATCATCTATTTTATTAGCAGGGTTGCCTCTCTAATCTGGAAAAAAGTATAGCTGAAATATCCCATAGATTGCACTTTGAGTGGACACAATTGTTTTAAAATACGAAAATAAGAAACAAAATTCACTGTATTTTCCCAATTTGTAATGAAAAATTCAGAATTCCATGCATTTCCCCTGTTATTTTTGGTGATTTTAAAATTCCCTGTAATTGACCAGGTTTTTGGCAACATAAGGTAAAATACTTAAGATTATTAATAGGTAGAATTTTTACATTTTTCATCATCAACAATGGATCAACAGCCCAGGGTGGGCCTTGGCCTTCTCAAGAAGTTTTTTCAAGGCTAATCTTTTTTCTGCCAGAATTTTCCAGATTTAAGTTAGACCAAAAGGTCTTTTTCTAGGCCATCACCTATCCATGTCAAATTCGGTCTGCATTTCGTGTGCCATCTAGTCTGGCATTGAAAATTCTTTTTGTAGTACGGTCTTCATCCATTCTGATAACATGGCCTGGTCATTTTATTCTTTGTCGTATAATAAAGTTAATAACGTCAGATTCATTATACGAGTGATAAAGCTCTAAATTTGTTATTCTAAGCCACACACCATATTTTTGAATTCTTCCAAAAATACTTCTTAAGATCTTTCTCTCAAAGGTACCTCATCCGTACAAGACATGGTTCAGGTATCACAAGCATATTTCAAAATTGATCTTAAAAGAGATTTATATAATAAAAGTTTTGTTTTTCTATGAATTATATTAGATATTATGAATTTTAGGTTCTGAAATTTTTGAATCATCATCAATTGTATATAAGTCAAAAATTTTACATTATGTAAAAAAACAAATCTTGATAACTTCTAAATTAATTGTCACGTCGTCTTTTGTTTCCCTTATAACTAACTGCATTGAAAACAATACCTCATGTGTCAAGAAAGCTAGTTTCTTCTCCCCTTCTCAACAAAGCCTTACACCTGGTGTGCAGCTTTTTACCACTTACTTAGAGGAAGGTACTTAGCCCATATCTGTCAGTATGACGAAAACTTTCAATTTGTCAGTCAATCAACAGTACCTAAATGATGACAATTCGTTTTGTGTATATAATATTTAAGAAACTATCAAAATAGGTTGACATTAGGGCAAGTATGGTGCAAATGCGGACGGATATGCAAATAATGTAGTTTAATGCTGGGCAGAATCTTTTCTGGATGTCCCGGTTTCGACAATTTTTAACTGTACTATATAGTATTTTTAATTTTTTTTATAAAATAACTTCTAGTCATACTTATAAAAAATTCCCTTTATAAAAATACTTATCCGCTTTAATAATTTTGTTCAAATCTCATCTGGAGATGAGGTTTTAGGATTTGAATTTTTGGATTGTAAAGCAGGTTTTAGGATTTGAAATTTATTGATTAAAAAATTGACATAAATGATTACTTGAACATACCGAAAAAAAGATATCAGGGTAAATACAAGAAGTTTGAGATGAGAAAACGATTCTACAGGGTGGCATAGCCAATTTTTTCAACAAAAAATAAGCACCCTTGAAGCACTCAAAAAATATTTTAAAGCACTTCATTTTTTTAAAAAAAATCTAAGGATACGAGTACTAAATTTTTCCCCCTTCCTATTATTAAAGGTTCATATGAATATATATATAGATAAATTATAAATTCACAACTCACTTTGTATATTACATTTTGTATTTTTCATGCATTTTATTTTTATATTTTACTTGATATGTTTTATTTCGTATCTTTAATATGTACTATTTCAGTTTAAATTTTTTGGGTGCTTCTCACACTACTGTATTAATATATTTTGCTTTGGCTATGTTAATACAATATTAGAAAGCACACTTTTTTGTGGATATAATCGTGTGAGCTGATGACTAGATTATATCTTTTCCTTATTTTTTTTTTCCGGCTTTTTAATAAATTTTTATATTTTTTGCATGTTTTCTCTTTCTTTGTATATATATATATATATATATATATATATATATATATATATATAAACAAAATGATTTTCACAAAGACTTTACATGATCATGATAAAATAACTAGTTTCGGAAAAAATAACCTTTTCTTGATTATATTAGCCATCATAAAAACAATTTATGCACAAGTTTGAGTGTCTCATTCTATTTTTTAAATTAATTACTACTTTCATTATTTAGAAAAAATTCATTTTAATTCAAAATTATAACTATAGTTTACCTATTATTTAAAAAAGTTGATTCAGCATATTTTTTAGATTTAAATGAAAGATATTTATAAAAGCATATTCATCAAAATATAAACAAGATTAACATTACTGTTCATACTGAATTTGTAAAGATATATAAAGAATTAAGCGAACTAAGAAAACTTTAGTAAATTCATGTTACTAATGCAAATTAGCGAATGGTCCATATTAAATTTTTTACTTGGAATCAATATTTATTTAAAAAAATGACTAAAAATGTAATTTTAAAATGTAAATACAAGGAGTATTGAAGCTAAACATTTTTGTCAGAAGTAAATTATTAAATGATCCCTACACTCATAATCCCTAACAAATCTGTAATAACTGAAATCTTTATTTCAATTATTTTTATATCAAAACAATAAGAAATGAATTAAAGTTTTTTGGAATGAGAAATCTGAATAACATAAGATTTTTTGCAACATTTACAATAGTGAAAGCTCCTCACTTCATGATTTTTCTTAAAATCTGGTATCTAAATATTATTGTTTTTTTTTTCTTCATATTTAAGAACTGAAAATTTTAAGAGTTACAATACAATAATAAATATAAGAAAAAGTTACAAGTTAAAAAAAAGTAATGAATTACAATAAAAGTTAAAAAAGATTCTGTGCAATTAGTGGACGGTCCCACAGATAATAAATCTCAAGATTAAAAATCTCAATCCTTATCTTTATTAAATTTAATTAATAAAAGGGAGATGCAAATTTTGAGGTGATGAAGCTTTGTGATTGTCGACTTCGCTGGAACCACATGAAAATATGTAATTAGTGAATGATCCCCAAGTCAAGTTCAAGGATTACGGTACTGATCTGTAAATAAAAGAGCAGTAGTAGGCCATTGGCTTGCCAGTGACAAAGACGATGCCACTTCACCAACGAGGAAATGAACAAGAAAAATAAAATTTTCTTTTGCTATTAGTGAAAAAAATTTGGCAATGTTTAGTTGGTCCCCACGATTAGCAACAATTCGAGAGATTTTTTCGGTTTCATTTGAGAGGGATTTTGATACATGTGCGTATACTGAGCATTTCATGAAACATGTAAAATGATTAGCACTTTCATACGCTACAGAAAGACAGTACACCGAAATGGATTGTGAAAACATTAAATAGAACAGTGCCAGGCTCTTTGCATAATTTGTGGCAAAAACCGTTAAAAAAATCTAATTTAGAGAAAGGGAAAATTAAGCACTTTATAAATGAAAAAAGGTACCTTTAAGGGCTCAGTTATCAAGTAACTAATCGTATAGACACAGTTCCCAGTATAACACCGAAATCAAGCATCACTGGCTGCGGTCAGTAAGCAGGTGGGTGTCCACCTTGGTCAGCCTGGGTAGTGACAGAGGGTGCACGGTATCGGTCCTCGTTAAACTGTTCTACCGCAAAGAGCTCCACTTTGCGCGCAGCCCATCGGGCTACAGGTGGGTGAGCACTTTAATCAGCCCGGGGTAGGGACAGACGGTGCGTGGTATCTGTCTTCGCTGAACTGTTCGACCGTAAAGTGCCCGACTTCGCACGCAGCTCCTTGGGCTACCAAAGCAGGGGAGCTATCCCCTCTGGAGAGGATCGAAATTTCAATGGCACATCTGCAGATCATCCTCAGTGATGTCTACCAGACCGTCACTAACAGCTCTAGTGCAACGTAAATAAAATACCTACCAATTATCAATTACTTTATAATATTAAATGGAAGAAAAAAAACATGACCAAAGTAGCATAGATTTCATAATTAGTAAAAATAGCAACAAAAAAAATTCAACAAATACTATATTTAATTTTATTAAAAATATATTTCATATTCAGTAGTAATATAAAACTTCTATTTACAATAATGTATGAGATTTACAAGATGATATGTAAAATGTCATTTCATTTTCTTTTTCTCAAATTTTATGACCTGAAAGAAAAGGAAACGATTTTAATATCCAGGATAATTCAAAATGAATATAGCGAATACAAACAGCTATAATGAAAAATAACTTATCGATAAGATTAACGTAGAATGTAGGCAGAACATTAAAATTTCTTTACATAAGGCACAGTGAAGTGGAATCCTGCGAACGTGCGAGTTCATGAATGAAAATGGCGAGCCAGTGCAAAAACAATTCTGCGCGTTAGAATTTAACAATTGTCATTCTGTTTTCCGAAGAATGTATGGCGTGAAATGGACTACCGCCTAGATGTTGTCTGTGTGACCAGGGGAAGTCATATTAAAAATCTGTGACGCATGTATACAAAATTTTAAAATTCTTTTTACATCCTGTGTAAATTTTATCGATGAATTCTTTTTCATTAAATACTTATAGCCGTTTGTAATCGCCAGAAGCGCAGCGACATTGTCGCAGAACGTTAGAGTTCATGCAGAAAAATTTTCTTTTGGGAAGAAACAATTTTGGTTTTCTTTTCTGCAGAAAATTACACGTAAAATTTGAATTGCGAATTTTAATTATCATTTTTTTTTTGCGTTCAATTTACGCTGATAGTATGGGATATCCATATAATATTTTGATTGTATTTTCGGCAGTTATTGATTTTCACATGGTTTTTAATTATCCTGATATATTACAGTCGATATGGGGAATTCTAATCGTGCATTCGATTATCTACTTTTTAAGGCAACGATTCTATCGTTTTATTTTGGCAATTATTGTTTTTGATTTCAATATAGTTCTTAAAATCTGATATTATTTATTACAGTTATCAAATCTTGAAACGAAACATGCATTTGAGTAACCTTTTTTTGAAGAGTACCATTCGCATGATTTCGTCGGCGGCGGCATCTACTGCTACGGATTTCAAGATTTTTAAATATCTTTTTCAATAATTTGTGACAAACAAAACAAAATGCTAGCATATCGTCCATAATATTATAATCAAAAAAATATTACATATTCAATTAGAAAAATATATATTGTTTTCATGAATAAAGCGTTGTTACCTTGAATTAGCAACATACAACTTTGTTATTATTGGAAGTATCTTGCAGAAATATATTAGTGGAGTTTTGACGCAGAAAGCCCGAAAACATTCTCTCATAGGGGTAATCGCTATATTCATTTTAAATTACCCAGTACATAGACAAGTTATTATTTTAGGAATCCTTCAATTTCAGAATAAGTCTGATTCTTTTTTTTTTACAAGCTTATAACGATGCCATGCCGTTCAAATATTACACAAGTAACAAAAGGGGGAAAGTAAATGATTTGCTTATTTTTGCTGACAATGGTCGGTGGGTGATATGTGATCAATGTTTGTCTGTTATTTTTAAAATTTTTTAAATGTAAAAATAACTAAGAAACAAGAAAAAAATACATTAGGAAAAGTTTCAAATTTGAAAAAAGAATTAAATTTAAGAAAATAAAAAGTTGGAAAAAAAAATTCTTTAACCCCTTAATGCATTTGTCCATGTCTCAACAAAGTCCATATATTGTTAAAAATGTTTGATAAGAAAAACCGAGAAAAAACTTGGATTTTTAACAATTCCTTAATAAACAATCATATGTGCTAAAACTAATAGGAATCAAAATAAATTTAAACAGTGCTAATTTATTAAAAGTCCCACTTATTAAATTAAGAAATTATAACTAATATGCACACATATACACATAATAAGGAAATATTTTGCTATTTGCTTCAAGAATCAAAAATTTTATAGAAATTGTTTTGAGCCAAAAATTTTTTCAGGGTCTAAATTTACCCCAAAACCCCGTTTGCAGGATCAGCCACATTTTACTTCCCAGCGTATGAGTAATAACAACTAATATTGATTTAATAAAAATTTACAACTTTAACTTTAAATAGGGATCTGACAATTATCGGAGACAATTGAGTTTTGCTAATCTAAAAAATATGCCTAAAATGTGGCATAGAAGAATTAAAATTAATATTTAGATTCATAATAATTAACAACTCATAGTTAATAAATATAACATAAACTGAACAGTTATAATATAGCAAATAATATTGGTCAAAAGTATTAAGAGTGTCATGTTTCTCGAGAGTCAATAATTTTGGCCATACACTTTTTGTATATTATACTATATAATATAAATTATAATTGTATAAAATGCAAGCATTGTATATGATTAACTATTAAATAAAAAGTTCTAAATGATAAAAAATTAACTTGTCCCAGGTTTTGGTCAAATTTGGTCACAGTTTATGCCGCTTTTCGGCAAGTCATGTCAAAAACCCCACCCCGAGTTTTACATATAATTGACATTACGAAACATTTATGCTTGCGATTTCCATAGTTTACTATGGGAAAATTCTCCATAGTTTACTATAATAAACAAAAGAAGTAGAATCTGACTCCGAGATACACCAAAACTAGCTACTTTAAAAAAAAAGAGCAGAATAGTACTTACTTGTTTAACATGTTCTTCTGCAATTTCTTGAATGCATTGACTTGTGCCCAATTTGCGAGGATCACCCTGAATATCCTGCGACAAATTGAAATTAAGTAATTTTATTTTATTCATTAACAAGCATTGAACAACAGATCCATTCTGCAGTTGACGATTTCAAATCTCATTGTTTAACTCAGTAGCCTTGTAATCTTAGGACCCAATGCAGAAGACAAGGGAACTTTTTGAACAAACATTAGGATGAAATAGCCTGCATGGAGGAATTTTTTATGGCATTAACCTGCATATGCCTTATATTGAGTGTAAAACTACAAAAACCTTCCATAAATAGCCCTATGGATTTTAATTAATGAGTTATTAGTGAGTATGAGTTATGATGATGAATTATTAGTTTTGCTTTGGATTTTTATTTCCTTTTACAAAATTATTTTTATTAGGACTAGTTCTTGAAAATAGTAACAAAATTATGTGTTTTTAAAGCCTATCAGATATACTGGAAGTATTTGGATTTTATTATGTTCATTGTAGAAAATATTTGTTCATAATTGTATGTTGTATCTACAACTGAAAGCCAAATCTTGAAAATTAAAAAAAAAAATTGCTATTTTGGTACAAGTTTCCCAATTTAAATACAGTTCCTGCGGTTGAATTTATACAAATAATGAAAAAATTCTGAAGGCAACATTAAAATTTTTTAAAAATTGTTTTTAATTTTTCAAGAAGTCATTGCAAGCCACTATTAAAACTGTCGTATGACACTGTGACACACATGTCTTGGGCTGGTCATCCATGGGTTCAGTTACAGAAGATGAAAAAAAAAAAAAAAGGCTTGAATTTGCATTAATTTTTATTTAATTGCCTATCTATTAATATGCACACATATTAATAATCTGTTTACATCAAACATACAGGAGGTGGGGGAGGGGGAGAAATCTCCCTGACTTTTGTTTTACTAAACAGATTTTATCACATTTCCCTATTTTTAAAAATTAAATCTACTAGAAATTTGATGCCTCTAAATAATTGATAACTAAATATTATATACCAAAATATATAATATTATATACATGATATAATATAACAATAAAAAAATATATATAACTAAATATTATATATAAAGGGAAAAAAATACAGAAGTTTCTGGCAACTTTAAGAGAAGAATATGTATAGGATAACTTCTAAGCTCCTTTAAATATTTTTGTCAACTTCAAAATGAGGTCATAATTTTATTGATAAAACTTTTTGAAAATTGAAACAAATGTTCAAAATATGCCTCGAAACAGTTTTAAGTATTAAACAGGAAAACTATATGATAATAGCATGATTTAATGACTACAAAAAGCAATTGGGGCATTAAAAACTTTAAAAAAAATACTGAAATTAAAAAAAAAAAACAAAACATGTATTGTGATTTAGAAGTCAATCTTTAAGGTTGCACTTAATAGTTATGTTTTTAAGTTTGAGTTGATTGTTTAAATTAAAAATAATTTAGTTATGTACGTTATTTTTTTCCTTCAAATTTTAAAAAATTTTAGTGTCAAAGTTAAACTAATGGTATTTATATTTATTTTAAATTTATATTATTTATAGTAAATGGTAGCACTTAAATATTTATACATAGATGCCAAGATGGATAGAAAAAGTCCAGAAGTTTTAACGAAATATAAATTTCATAATTGTTGCATATTGTTTTAAATATTTTGGGGATTTTAGGGATTTTTATAGTCATTAAAATAGGAAAACTGCAATATTTTCCATTAAACATACTTGAAATGTTATGTATTATGCTTATACATAATTTTGTATATTAATAGGCATTAATTCATCTAAGATAGTTAAAAGATTTTTTTCAATTAATTTAAAGAAAAGTTTTGAATAAAAATAAGCTTAGCATTTTAGAAAAAAAAAAGTTTTGAACTGATTTCTATAAATGAGGTTCGCTTCATTATGCATTAGTAATACTTATTAAAAGCAAGCAATAATTATTAATAATTAATAATCAAGCAAGTAATAATCTGTAAAAAAATTCTATTGCAATAGGGAATTTTCTAGAAAACTTACTCAATTTTAGGGAATTTTCTAAAATGTACAAAAACCAGGAGAATTTTAATTAAAACAGTGGATCAAGAGAAACTGGCGAAATCCAGTACTTTACTCGAAAATCTAGTAGAGTTGGCAGCTATGTTTATATAATTCTACGAAGATTCAAAAAGGTTGTATTTCAACATCTACTGTTCTTATTGATGTCATATGTACTAAATATGTAACATATTCACCTGTACAAATACTTGGCATATGGTAAAAAGCCTTTTAAAACAGGGCTTGAAAAGAACATCTTCGATATTCACCCCATTGGATTCTAAAGCAGATGCAATGGAACTTCTAAGTTTCTGAAAAAAAAATATATATATTTATATATACAAATATTGTACATATTTTGAGAAAAGGATAATGAATGGAAAAATAAATAGCCTTTTTTCTCAAAGTTTATTTGTAGAACACTGGTTTATAACTCTCAGCCTGCAGATTACATAAGGACCAAGTTAACTGGTTTTGGAAATGTGAAGCAAAATTTATTTATGAAAGATTTTAGTTTTTTGTAGAAATCCATATTGGTTTTATATAATTTTTATTCAGGGAGAAATTTTATTTCTTTCAGTTTCATAATAATGAATGCATCTCTTTGTGTACTATTCCACCCCTTTTTCCAACCCAAACAAGATGCATTTCTTTTACAAAAGAAATATTTCAAATTTCAGAGATTTTGGCAGGAAATTTATATAAATTTTTGAGAGTATAAACTTATGCCATAGCATGGGATTTTCTGCATTGGAATTTATCTAGAGCCATCCTTTTCATACACTAAAATATAACTTTTAATGATTCAAAGAGCATTTTTTGAAATATGGTTAAAAAAACTATTAAACACACACATATTACTTTTTTTTTCAGAGGCTTGAATTTTTACCCTCAAAATACAGGCAGCTATAATTAGGAAAATATTTGGGAATTAAAAATTCTTGTACTCTGAAATATTGAACTACTTAATAATTACATTTTTTTTACATCTTTTTTTTCTAATATTATTGTATTATATAATGAATAAATGTAATTTATGTTTTTCTAAAAATATCCTTAAATAAAGTTTTATAATTAATAATGAGTTTCCGTTTACTTATTTTTTAATTTGCATGAGTTTTAGACAAGAATAGAAATTAAGAAAATTTAGCCATTGGTTTGAAAGTAAAATGCCTCTGGTAACTAAAAGATATAGCTAGCGTGTACACATTTTCATTGTTGGTTATCATCTCTATTATATTTTTAAAAAAAATTAATACAGAGAATGTGTAATGTTTACAATTATGATGCAATATGCTATTTTGTGATAAAAACAAACATAATTATTTCATGAAAGTTCAAGTGAAAATTTAGAGGTCTCGGACTATTACACAACCACTCATTCCTAACCCTGAAAGCAATATTTTATATTTGTCATTGAACAGCTGATCCAAAATTTTTTTGGTTTAAGGCCGCTAATGTTCTACTTCGTATCCTTGTAATTTTGAACCCAATTCAGAAGAAAAGGGAACTCCAGGATCAAGAATTGGGAGAAATTTTCCTTCGTGGAGGACTTTTGGATGGAATTCACCTGCATTTGCGTTACATGGAGAGGAAAACCTCAATTGCCTCCCACGATTAGCCTGATGGCAAGGGGACACTAACCCATGATCCGTCTACACCTGAGGATATTTCACGTCAGCACTGTGGTCCATGTAAACCAGATGCAGAATTCGTAGCGACCAGCCAGCGCTGGGATTCGAACCCGGTTCACCTCATTGAAAGTCATACGCTCTATCCCCTGAGCCACCACGGCTCAAAATTGCCATATTTATATATAAATAACCGTCATTGAACAGCCCACTCAATTTTTGGGTTTAGGACTACTAATGCTTAACTCCATAGCCTTGTAATTTTGAGCCCAATCCAGAAGACAAGAGAACTCCTGGATTAAGTATTGGGAGAAATTTGCCTTCATGGAGAACTTTTTGATGGAACTAACTCACATTTCCGTTATATGAGAGGATAACCACGAAAACCTCCAACGATTAGCATGATGGTAAGGGGAAATGAGCCGATAATCCGTCTACCACTGAGGATATTTCACATCAGCACTGTGGTTAGTGCAAACCTGATGCATAATTCGTATCGATCAGTCATCGCTGGGATTGGAACCCGGTTCACTTCATTGTCCCTGCATGTAATAGCAGCAAGAGTATTCTTCTTTCATTTATTCTCTAAACGAAACTATCTGGACCGAAGTTTACAAATTACAGCCACTACCCATATTTGAGGATCAAAAATCTAAATAAAAGAGAGTGAATGGTGTTTATTGAAAGGAAGCACACTTTTTGAGTCTGATTTCACAATTTAAATTCTAAACAGTAATTGCACCAGATTAGGCACCAGGAAATATTGTATCAGAACCAATACTTTGTCATATTTTACAATATTATTTAATTCTTTTAAATATTACACATTTTACAACTTAAAATACAAAAATTTGATTTTATAACACATTAGAAGTCAACAGAGAAACACACAAGGAAATTACAATTACCTTTTTCAAAACATCCGAAAGAGAGGAGTCAGATTTTTCTTTAATTGTTTTATTTTTCTCAACTTTGTTGGTTGAAGTAAGACTCCTGAAAAAAATTTCCTAATTTGATCACTCAAATTTAAATAAGAACAGAAATAAATACAATCCATACAGACTAGACTAGAGAGAGATTTGAGTGCTTTTGTTTGAAAGTGGATGAAATTTCGATTGCAAAACTTCAAACTTTACAGACAAGAAAATTTTTTAAAATAAAGATTTAGTAAAATTGATCATTGATGAATAAAACTTATTATTTGATTAGAAAAATATTCTAACACAGGGTGCATAGCCAAATCTTTCAGCAAAAAATAAGGATTTTTAAAGTACTTTTTAAGCACTCGAAAAATATTTTAAAACACTATATACATTAACAAAATGCAAAATAATTTTCAAAGATTTCATATGATCATGATAAAATAACTAGTTTCTAACAAAAAACTCTTTTCCTGATTATATTAGCCACAGTAAAAAAAAAAAAAAAATAGAGAGATTTTATGGTTCTATTTCAGAGAGTGGAAAATGAAGGCTGAAATAGAGAATATCTTGCAAAATGCAGCAGAGTTGCACATGAGAGTGCAAGATTCTCACCGAACCCAGCTTCGTAGAAACACATGCGGATTCCCAAGTATTTCATCAATCATGTAACACTATTGGTGCTATCATACGTTACAGACCAAAGGTACGATGAAATGCATTGTGGTTGAATGAATTGTGAAAACATTGAATAGAACAATGTGAAAACCACAAATTTGCATAATACCCAGCGAAAATCGACATGGTGAAGGAAAAAAAAGATCTTATTTTCAAAAAGGGAAAATTAAGCAATTTTTAAAAACACACCCTATGAAAAAAGAACCATTAACCCAAGCAAAGTATATAAATTTTATAAAATGTGGTATTATTTTCATTGAAATAGGCTTACATTACATTACAAAAAAAAAAAAAATTCCCTGTATAAAAAATTATAATTTATTAAAGAAATAAAATTACTAGCTGACTTCAACTTTAATTCATCATCAAAACATAATGATAAATCTCAAAAGGAATAATTATACATTTTCAAACAATTTCATTTGTCACTAACCGTTTTAAGTTAAAAAACTTCAATAGTTTAAAAATTTCCCAACAGAAAGTGTATATTCCAATTGAATTACTATTAATTTTTGGGTGTCTTTAGAACTCTTGATGATAGCAGAAAAATAAAATTAGAGAAAAATATACATCATAGCGTTAAAATTTTTTTATTTATTGAAATGGCGCGTTTGTCCACCTTTGGCCGAAAATGGGTTAAGGCTTTTAAAAAACGAAAATAAGCATCTTTAAGCACTTTTTAAATATATGCTACACACCATGTAATATCATTAGAATGGTTTCATATTTACCTAGAGGAGGAATAGTACTCGACTGAAGATTTCTTCCTTGGACTGCACCTGACAGGGACACTATTTTTCCTGGGCACGCGTTTCTTATGAACACTTTGATCATTTGAAGATTTGTTCACGCCTAAAGTCTTAATGATTGTGGACATGACATGATCTGTCTTCCCTACAGCAGTCTTCAGAAACTTCTTCTTCACGCCAGCACTGGGCTTCATCATGACCTGTCGAAAAGAAGTTTCCAACTTGCTGTTATTTTTGGGCTTCTTGCGTGGCGTCATGGACTTTGCTTGAATGGTGACAGGAGCCTCAGGCTGGTTCTGATGATTATTGCATGTGGATGCTGTCTCGTGTGCAACGTAACACTTAACCATTTCATTTCCGAAACTTTCATTATCTTCTGATTGTTGAGTGACATTGTAACTGAAGCAAAAATGAAAAGAGATTAAGTGAAGTTATAGCTAAAATCAGAAGACAAATTATTTAATTTAAAAAAAAAAAGGAAAATTAGGGTAGAATCTCGTACTTTTATTAATAATAAACTTTGTCGCAGTTTCAATTAAATATTGACATTTTTTTTTCTTATTTAATCCAATTTTAAAATAATGATTTAAAAACTAACCTCTCAAATTTGGATTCTAACGGATGTTTTATAACTCTCTTTGGAATCATTTAATGCTAACTTGATGGTTTTTGTATTTTTCCTTCACTAGCGCAGCCAATTATGTTAATATTTTAAATGATTAAATTAAGCTTAACTGTATTTTTAATTTATTATAGAATAAAACCGTATTTTAATCGTTTTCATACTTCCATTTGACTTTTTCTTAGTAAAGTAAGGGGATATATCTTTATTTCTCTTTCATCTTCTGTCCACCAATATGCCTGTGCAATGCATTTTACCCACCCCCTTGTAAATCAAAGAAAAAACAAAATCAGCATGCCACTCCTTTAAGTTTGATTGACAACAGCTAATAAAAAAAAACCCAAACAATTCTCTCGGACACTCAGGAGAAAATAAAACATTTGTCCTTTCCCTGCCCTCTCTCGATCTAAAGATTTCCTCTACTCAACAGGATGAGTCAAATTTCCACTGTTTTTCCTAATTCAAAAAGACTGGAAAACTGAGAAAAATATTTCCCGGTTTTCTTGATAACGGATGAATGGTTCTCTACTGTATTAATAAAAAATAAATACAGACAAAGAAAGGTTAAAAATGAATAAGCATATATCGAGTATTTTTATAACTTAAATTGCAACGAAATTGTTATTAAGCTCAGGGAAAGAAAATGCTTTGCAGAATTCTTAAATTACAATATTTTTAGAAGGCTTTTCTTTGGGTGAAACATATGAAAAGAATGACAGCTCTAAATGTACAAAAATTTTTAACATATCAAATACAACATAGCAATTTATAAAATAATAATAGTTCATATGAAAACAATTTATTAATATAGAACTAAAATCACAACAATTGACAAGTTAGAAATCAATATGAAATTTTTCAATTATAACTTAAAGCTATTGTTGAACTTGAAGTTGTATATTTATTACAATCCAATAAATAAATATATAACTATGTACAAATAAATATACAACTACTGTAAGTCTTGTTAAAGGTGATAATTATAGCATTTTAAAAATAAAGCAATAATCCTTAACAGGAATTACATAATTAAAAAAACAACAACATATTAATGATTATACTTACTAAATGTCATCATAGACACAATTCAAAATGTCAGGCCATTTTTTCTGTTTAACTATTTCTAAGCTGTCCTTATTATAATTCATATTGTAGCCTAACTATAAATAAATAAAACAATCATTAGAATAATTGTCATCCGGAAAGATATTACATAATAGATTATCTACACTACACTTAAATATCAGGGTCTTATTTAAATATTTGGATAACAAACTTTTAATATAAGGGTTGGCAAGGTTTTGGATAGGGTAAATCTACAGTAAAATCTATGAATTTTTCCGCCTTGCACAAAACTATTTTAATAAATTTGTTGCAGATCTTGCAAAAGCACAGGATGCAACTCTAGTTATAGTACAAGATAAGTAATGAAAATGTTAAATTGCTTAAAAACACTTCATCCAAAACTCTTTCCATTTATAGTTATGCAAATTTTGCTGCACTTTCATTTTAAACAATAAAAATAATGAGATTGAAAAAAGTAACATTCAATAAATTAAACTGCTATTTATGTGGATGAATCCATGTCTTTAAAATTTATTTGATAAAAATAACTGGATTTAAAATGATTGATTAAATCTTTAATTGTTTTAAACTACAAAAAAAAAAAATAAATAAATAAAAAAAAAATAAAATAAAATAGTAGTTTTGCTTCTGAGTAAAATCATCAATGACACATTTCAAAAAATCTATGCCTTTATAAATTTAAATCATTAATATTTCCAAAACATGAAATTCTAAATAAGTTATATGCAGCATAATTCAAATTAATAATTATGTATAAGTGTACTTTTATCCTTAATCATGTTTATTATTCTAGCAGAAAAAATAATTACAAATGAAAAATATTTCAAGTATGAATTCTGGTTCTAATAATTCTAAATAAAATGTACAAGAATTTTTATACACAAATGTTTCTTGAAACTTCTGGACCTTGGGTTTCCAGAAACTTCCGGATAGCGATTAGCATAAAATCCGAACTTTTTCCAGAGCACAATCAGCTCTGCTAATACTATATTTTTTTAATAATTAAATTGTAACTTATAATTACAGACATTTTTTTTAAAAAAAGAAATAGCTGCTTTTGTTTCAATTATTTTAACCCATTATAAGTACAAAGTTTTATAAATATTGTGTGCAAGCATTATATTTTTCTTATAATTTTATACTTATAATTTATTAATATAGTCTGTAAAATACACTGTTACACTAGAGGCAGAAAGTAGACATAGAGGTTTCGGATATTTCAATACACTTTAGAGCAGTTTCAGATTAAATTATTAATTTCATTTGTGTGATAAAATTATTCCAACACAAGCCATCAATCAGCATTTTTAGATAAGTTGTTAAATGTTATACATTTGCTTGGATTTATAATTATAAAAATTTAAAAAAAAAAATAAAAAAAAAAAAAAAAAAATCACGTCAAAACAGTTTTTCTGAATCAGTTTTGGCCAGTTCAAACGAAAAAAAAAAAAAAAAAAAACTTTGTTAAAAATTTAAACATAGAAAACCGTACAATATAAACTCACTTATTTAAATGCACATAATTTTGTTGCTTTAATTTTTTGAAAAAAATCTATAGAAGTTAAAAAAATAATCAAACACTGTTTTTCCTAGCGTAATAAAGCAATTTTTTACCAATTTAAAAAAAAAAAAAAATATTACACTTCGAGATGATATGTTATTATGGAAAGTTTGTTTAAGAGCATAAAGTACGGCGTAAATAAAAAATTAAAAGTTATATCTCACAATAGCTTGGGCAAACGACTCATAAGTTTATTAATACATTTATTTAAAGAGGGGTGAAAAAAATGAAACAATTTTTCAAAAGAAAGGGTTTATAGAGACATGTTCACATAATAATGTTGATGTGAACAAACAATTGTAAGTTTTTTTCTCTGGTGTAGATGTGAATAAAAATAACTATTAAAATAGAAAGTTCCTATTTTGCATTAAGTAATTAATCAATAATGCTTCATGCACATTACATTTTTTAAGCTCTAAATAGGTATCTATTTTCTGTTTTAGATCCACATGCCAGCAATCTATTTTTGGCTATTTCATTTAGCATCTTCTACATTCTAAAATCCATGTGCATAATTCATTTTCCTTGCAAGTTTTGTTTTTCTCTTTTTCAATTAAAAAACTAACTTTACTTTTTTATAAGCTTTTATAGAGGCATAAGTAATTTAATGATTTTAAAATTATGGGTTGATTCCGACTTAGAGGTAAAAGGTCCTGGTTTTAGTAAATAATTAAATCTTCTCATAATTTTGTGAAAATATGGCCTTACATTCTTAAAAATTTCTGAGATTTTAAAAATCAGTCTGATCTTTTAGGTAATTGTGAAAATCTAGTCTTTTTGTTAATTGTGAAAAATCTAATATTTTTTGAATTTAAAATTAATAAAGAATTAGGTTCTTTCTTCAAGATTCCCATTTTATTAAATACTTGAAAATAAGATCTTTTTACACAAAATTCATATGTGCTAATTGGATTTGTGATATCCGTTCCATTTCCCAAAAGATGAATTTTGGGAAGGGTTCATTTTTAAAATAAAATATTTTATAAAAGATTTATAAAGATAAAATAATTAGCAAAGGAGCTGTTTTTATGGTAAAACTTGTAAAGTTCCCATAAAATAATTTGCAAAACACCTGTTGAACGATCAAAATTTCTTCTAAATAGCACCTGATAACTTTAACAGAGCAACCTATTACATATTTAAATAAATATATAAACATAATAAATACTGATTGTATAGGTTCAGCTGTTTTATTGTCTTTGGCTTCACCTGAAGGCTCAAAATATTTCTTAATATCTTCACCAGAGAAGGAAACTGTAAGAAAAAAAAAGTTTTTTTCTTATTAGTACTGAACTAAGAATTAACCTTGGACAATATAATTTTTGAAAGAACATATCACCAGGAAAATAATACACTACTTTTTCTACATAAATAGGATACCAACATATAAGAGCATAAATAATGTTAATAGAAACAGACTACATTGCTGGCAACATGGATAGGAAAAAATCAAATAGATTTTACAAAATAATATGCACGAAGTACTAAACCCTGTGGCAGAATTTTTTCGAGCTATCTGCAACGAAACTCTTTAGCACTAATATCTTTCTGCAAGATACTTTTAATAATAACAAACATATATGTTGCTAATTTAAAATAGAAAAGCGCTGTGTTTACAAAAAAAAATCTTTTTTTTTTTCATTGAACATGTAATAATTTTTTATTCTAATATTATGGTTGATATTCTCTTATTTTGTGGGGGGAGGCACACAAATTTCCTTCTGTGTATGTCTAGTAAATGGATAGTTGCTAACAGAGATGTGGGAGCACAGGTAAAGATCCAAAATCCAAGTTATAGATAGATAATATAGCCAAAAATAAAGCCGACACCACATAATTAATTTTAAATTTTAATTCTGACTCCAACTTATAAACCAAAAAGATAGTTAGAATTTAATACACTCTGCAACCAAAAAATTTTTGTGATTATAGAAATAAAGTAGCTTAAAGAAAAATAAAGTTAAGAAAAATAGATTTTGATATTCAATTTCTGATTTAGTAACGACACTGAATTAATGATGCAATAAAGAAACAAGAAAACAATGGAAATAAAAATATTTAAAAATTTTAATAGAAAAATTTCAATAGAATAAAAATATTTAAAAATTTTAATAGAGGGCGTTGTTTTCTTTTATTTCAAATGTTTCTTTTACATTGAGTTAGTTTCATGAAATTGCTGTTTAACCAGTTTATTGTGAGTTTTCGTATTTTCATTTTTGTATTATATTCTCAAGATTTGTTTGAAATTTCTCTTCTGAATTGATTTTATGTATTTCTTGTATTTTTCCTGGACTTTTGAAAAACTTTGGGGTACAGAGGGAGCAAAGTTTGACATTTGTCTGGCTCTCTCAATAGAAAAGGTTTTGTTCTATGGCTTCCGGAGCTGGTACCCCCTGAAGATGTCGGCTTTGGTGGTCATATTTTTATTTCCATTGTTATTCTTTCTTTTGAAAATTTCTGCTGCTTTGTGCGTTTCTTTCAAAGAAAGTTTTCTTATTATAGAATTAAATATTTTGTATTCTTTTACTTCCTGAATTAATGAGTTATGCATTTGTATTGAATTAAAAAGTCAGTCGTTACATTGTTAATAAAAGAATGAAAGTTATTTAAGATATCAGGTGTCTATTTATATTTGCTTTACACAAATAAAAATAAATTGATATAATTTAATTCTAATAGAATTAAGAATGATTATAAAAATCAAATTAAAGGAATAAGAGAAATTTTAAAGCTAGGAAATACATAATTCCTGTAATGGCATTACAATCATCCCTTACTGAACTTATTGAATAAGGTAAATCTATCCTTAATTATTGTCCGAAAAGCACATATGTTAAAATGAACTTGGCAATAAAGAAAATATTAAAGTTATCGAAAGTTGACTTTCAAATCATATTGAAACCTTTGATTTCAACTTTTGCTAATCCAACAAATATGTAAATTTTTTTAATCTCTTCATGTTTAATTAAAATGTCAATTTAGCTTTTAATGTATGAGTAAAGTTCAGCTTTGGAGTATGGATATTTTAATTTATAGAATTAACAGCTTTATAAAACTAAATGTTCTGAGAATGAGTGTGATTTTAATAGACAGCAAACAATAAATTAACTGTAAAATTGTCTTTTTTTAAATACAAGTATTTATACACCTTTAAAACTGGTTTTAGTTAATATAGACATTCATTCGGTCTCTGGTGATTTAGGTAAGACACAGTAATAAATGCTTAACTTGCAATTTATGCTTCAAGATGAGAATTCACTTAAAACACATTTTGGCTGTTTTTTTCTTAAATTTCACAATTTCATGATTTGTCCACTTTTAAGTTAAGAAAATTCTTTTCAATTAGAGAGTATGCATAGTTAAAAATATTAATTAATATACATTATTAAAATTAATTACACATTTGTTAAAAAAAAGAGCATTGATTTTAGTTTAAGGCACACACTAATTCTGGCAAAAAGAACTACAAAGGACACCCTCAAAAAGGTGTATAATAATTCTTTAACAGGGAAAAAAAAAAAAAAAAAAAAAAAAAACCCCAAGCATAATTGTGATATTTCAAATTATTGTTTACCATAATACCGAGATCTTTTGGGGCTAAATGACATGAAAACGTTCTTTTTGTGTTTCGTTTCTTCCTCACGTCGTATTTGTCTTTGCAGCAAATTAATCCTTTCAGCCCAGTCAGATGGATCAATTTCATCTAAGGTTATACAAATAATTAAATTAATGATTATAGATATTAATATACTGAAGAAAAGGCAAAATGTTACACTAAAATGATAGAATACAGGTTTAGCACAAATGAATGAACTGATTTTAAATATTTATATTTTCAAAACTGTTACACACATTTTAATAAATGATACATGAAATTAAAGAAAAAATATACCAATTTTTTTTTCCTTAGTCACAACTGTTTATAGTGTTGTTACACTATAAACATCCATAATTAAGTTTGTTCCTTATATTTTGTACTTCACACTGTTAATAGTTCTTAATGTTTTCTTTATTTAAATTATTGCTGTGTTTTCAGCATTGGTGGTTTAAAAACATGTCTTTGATGTATTACATTACAAAGAAATCACATGGCATGAGATTCCATGATCTTTTTGATAATATGATTAAGGTTAAATGAGTGTAAAAATAAGCCGCCATCCCTTAAAGACACTGCCTT
Source organism: Parasteatoda lunata (assembly GCA_949128135.1). Lineage (NCBI taxonomy): Eukaryota > Metazoa > Arthropoda > Arachnida > Araneae > Theridiidae > Parasteatoda > Parasteatoda lunata. The sequence continues at coordinate 91,742,644 of OX421979.1, read as the reverse complement.
TTTATTGATATTCCATTAAGAAAAAATTAATTCTCCATTTAAATAATAATTACACACGTGTGATATTGTCTGTTTCTATAGGTTTAATTCTGATTACTATTACAAATATTTATTTTGTTAATATTAACCTAAACTGGTTAAATTTTAGAGCTTCTCTTTTTTTGAAGGGCAAGGGTATATTAAAGAATTTTTCAAGTGATTTTATCCTTTAAATTCTTAAAAAAAATAAAATAATGCACCTTTAAATGTTTATTGTCTCATAATTTTCAGTTTAAATTATAGAAAAACAGCTTCTAAGTTGTTTATCAATTAATAATTTTTTTTTTTTTTAGTTTACTTCTTTTGAAAAGATTTGTGCACAGTGATTGTCTTTTAGGAGGTCTTCAATTATTTTTATAAACTACAAATTTTTCTCTTATTTTGATAGTGAGTATTAAGTTTTGAAATACACACATAAATTAGTATAAGATGGTAGTTACTTTGGTTATATCCCTTATCTCCTACATGACCTAGACTAACAATGGAACCTTATTGAGAAGTGGGGTTAAATGTTTATTTTTTTTTAATATTAGCCTGTGGTCAAGTTGGTTGCACCATTTGAAGGGGAAGGTAAAATAAAGTACTAATGATTAGAAAACACTGAAGACTTGGTAAACAGAGAAACTTGAGTTTTGACCTTTTTTTTCATTGCTCCAACATTTAAAAGTCTCTAAAAATTATGTGCTCTATATGTAATAATTTTGGTGACTTTGGTGAAAAAAATTAACTTTTTCTTTTCAAAATGTAGAGAAAAAAGCAAAGGTGATCGAAAAAAAAAAACGGATTAAAAAAAAATAATAATAATAAATTTAATAAAGGAAAAAAATGAAATAAAGCAAGTTTGATATCATACTGTGCTTTGAATTCAGCAATATGGTTGTCCAAAATATAAGCATAGTTAAGTATGTGGCTAACGATCACAAGTGACTGCAGTGGTATATACTAGGAAATCAGTTGGTTAACTTTCACTAAGAGAATTTTTATAAATTTGACATTTCATATTAATAATTTAAATTTTTTTCACATTTAAAATTGCTTGTTTACTTTTCTGTAATAAATTGTTGTAATTCTAACCTGTAATCTGTAGATCAAACACTATATTTGTGGGATAGTGTTTAACCTGCAGATAACAGGTTAGTCACCACTGTTCTAGATATTATATAAGGGGGGGGGGGAACACAGATGCTAAGAACACAACTTGAATGAATTTAAGTAGCAGTGGGGAGTTACAAGATGCCTAGAATAAACTTAATAAAAATAGATTTACAGATAAAAGAAAACTTAAAAGTTGAATTTTTAAAAAAAAGGAGAAAGGTAAACATACAATACATGGCATCCACATCACTGAAGTTGCTGTAACATTTCTCAAGCTCACTGGAGTCAATACACTGAATAAAAGTAGTCAATAAATCACTGGCGTCTACAGAAGACTGATTTTCACAAGTACCTAAACAGTTAAGGGGGAGAAGATGTAAAAATTTAGTATGTTCATAACTGCAGATAAAAATGGGGGGGGGGGGGGGAACAACAAAGTACATGCCTGCCAACCTGGATAGGAAGAAATCCAGAAGATTTAACGAAATGCTAATATAATGCTAAATATAAATTTTTATGATAACAGCTGTACAATATACTAAGTATTTTACTTATAGGGATTTTTATTACTACTATCAAAATGCAAAAAACTTTATAAATATAAACGGTGTGCAATAATTTTAATTTATGATTAACATTAAAGGAACTTATGGTAACCACATAATTTTATATTGTAATAGACAAGTAATTCATTATTGATAGTTAAAAGATTTTTTTAAAATTAATTTAAAAAGGGAGTTCTGAATTAAAAATAAACTGAAAATTTTATAACAAAAGAAAAGCTTCAAAGTGATTACTATAAATGAGAATCGCTTCATTATTAGTAATACTTATTTAAATATTCAAGCAAACTAAAAATTGTGTAAAAATAATATTTAGATACGGATTTTATTTTTTAGAAAACTTACTCAATTTAAGGAATTTTCTAAAATTTATAAAAACCATAAGAATTTTTATTGAACCAAGCAAAAGGGTGTAGTCTACTGGTAAATCCGGTAGAATTGGCAGCTACCGAAGGTTTTCAAAATTAATATGAAATCTATTGTGTAATATCTCAGATATTTTAGATTTAAAGATTTTTAGAATCAATATACAACTGCTAAATCTAAAATAAAATGCATAACTTATATTACAACACTAAAGGTTATAAAGGGGAGCAAATAATTTTTGGTTTGCAATGGACATTAAATGGATTTGAAGAAAAAAAATTTCTATTATGTTTATTGCATTTTTTAATTCCTAATATTAAAAATCAATAAGCATTTATTTTAAATAAATATTTAAATAATTTTGAAAGGTACTTTTTCAGAAACATTCAAAAATTAGGTATCTCCTAAACTGCAAAAGAAAAAAATAAGAGAAAATTCTGTTTAAGTGTATGATTCAGTTATTTCAGAGAATAACTAGGTGTTTCAAGATATGACTAGACAAGTCGGTTAAAGTATATAACAGATGAAAAATTATACCATATCGAACAATTATAGAATGGACAGTTAGGAGCATAGGAAGAGATCAATGATTGGCGATTTATCGAAAATAAAAAAGCCAAATACAAAGTCTACCCCCTAATCAATATTAAATTTAAAATAATATAATAAATAAATATAGCTAATCGCCAAAACAGTTGTGAGAATTAGTATAACCCTGTAATTGAAACATTTTTGCTGTAAGAGAAACAAAGAGTTAAAAATAGATTTTGATGTTCAATTAGTTGCGACAGTGAATTAATCAGTTTTACATTTGTATTGAAATAAAAAGTTAGCCGTTATATTGATTGTTAAGAAAAGAATAAAATATTTATATTAGATTTTTATAAAATGTAATAAAAATTAAATAGGTTTATTTAATTAAATGGATTAAGAATGATTAAAAGAAAACAAATTTCAGAAAATAAAGAAATTTTAAAAGCTAGAAAATATGTAATGTCTATACTGGCATCACAGGAGGAATGAATTTTTTATTTCATTTTGATATTTTCTTAATCACAAGCATTTTACTTAAATTATTTAATAAAAATAACGGAAATATTAAATCTTAATTGAAGTGGATGTATAGATTGGTAAAGGTTTCAAATATCATTACAGACTAAAAAAAAAAATAAAAAATTAATGACTCGCAGAGCCCCTTGCCTCTTCTATAGAATTCTAGTGTAGGGGTTGCAATAAAAAAAAATCAATTTTTTTATTATTTCACAGGACTGTCTGAATTTTCCTTGAACCCTGTTAGAAAGTTTGGGCATATTCAACAGCGCTGAACCAAGGTTTCACCAATCATCTTTAGGAAACTGTTGATTAGGAGAATCTACAGTAATAAAATGGACAGTTCATTACAATAGTTAGCCAGACAGCCCAATGTGGGCCAATGCCTTCCTCTGAAGATGTCTCCACAACGACTTCCAATTTATCTTTGATCTCTAATTCTTTTCATTAATTGCAAGAAAAATCAGACTCCACCGAGTCAGCCCATCACAACTACGGCCTTCCCCGCTTCCTTGTTCCAGTAGGTCTAAAAATTACCCTTTTATTGTATTGTCATCACTCATTCGAATCACGTGGGCCATCCAATTAATTCTATTTATTTTCATGTATTTACTAATATCAAGTTATTTATAGATCTTGTACAGTTCAAAGTTAAATCTCCTTCTCCAGTTATTGTTTTCATTTACACCACCAAGTATACTCCGCAAAATCTTTCTCTCAAATATTGCTATACACTTCTCCTCTAGTTTTGTCATTGTCCAAGCTTCAGAAGCGTATGTCTAGACTGGCCAGACAAGAGTTTTGTAGATTAAGATCTTTGTTTTTCTAGAAAGAATCGTAGATTTATTAAATCTTCTCAGCCCTATTTTCCAGATAGAGTCGTTTTTTTTAATATTTTTTTTTATTTCAGGAGACATTCTGTTATCAATCATGCTACTTACTTAGGACAATTGATCCTAAAGTAAGTAAAACTCCTTACTGCTATCCCCTACCTTGAAATTGAAAATTGACAGTTAAGAAATAAAAAAGCTTACCATATTTGTCTGAAGCTGCATGCAAGAGTATGGCTTTCTCTACTGTTGACAAAAACATTGTTTTTGAAATAAAAGGTACTGAGTAATCTTTCACTTTCATGCCAGACCTGAGAAGGGATTGCTTATTTTGAGTACTGACTGCATTAAAGTAAAACTGAGCATCCAAGCGAGTAGAATCTCTTACAATGTAAGTAGACATGCAGTCCGAATTTGGAGATGGAACAACAACCAAAGTAAGATGTTTGTCAACAAAAGGGAAACAACTTTCAGGATCTGAAATAGAATGCATACTTTTATGTAAGTCACATAAACAATGACTAAAGTATTTAATTTTTTTGTATCTATTTTAAGGCAATTTTATACTGAAATAAATATTTATATAGAGTATCCAAAAATAATTGCAACAAACCTTTAATAAAAAGAGAAATAAAAAATCATGTATAAAGCAGTTAAATACTACAATTCCAAAGGAAATTTGCACAACTGGCAACTTTCCCCAGTTAAGTATTTCCACTAACAGATAGCAACTGCTTTCCTTTCTCTTCTTACTGTGCAGTAAATGTGGGTGTAGTTTGTTTTCAAATTTCAGTTTGGTTAAAGATTTTCAGAAAGTTGTGTGCTTTGGTTTGAAATAGGAATATTTTTCAGTAGGTTTTTCCAACAATGTTTTCCTTTTGTTATTAGTTTATGTAATTTACTTTCGTATTTTGTATTTTTTTTCTCTCTTCCCGGACTTTTAACAAAACCTTTGGGGAACAGAGAGAGCAATTTTTGGACGCTTGTCGTGCTCTCTCGATAGAAAAGGTTTTGTGTTTTTATGATTTCAGGAGCTGGTACCCCCTGACGGCGCCAGCTTCGGTTGTCATTTTTATATTTTTCATTATTTTTTTCTTTAAAATTTTCTATTTCAACAAACCTATAACATATATTTATTAAACAAAAGGAATTAAAAAAAAGAACAAATTATAGTAGTCACCGTTTAATGAGATCTCGGTAAATGTTATTAACTATTAATACATTGTTATCAAAATCCCACTGTTAAAATTATTGCTTTCTGTTATCATAACATTAAAGTGTTACTCTATGGATGTCTTATACGATCAGTACTTACATACGCATGTGAGACCTGGACAATGACCTGTGGAGATGAAAATATGATAGCTAGATTTGAGAGAAAAATACTGCAAAGCTTTTTAGTGGAATAAATAAAAACGGTACCTGGTTTAGAAGATCAAACACGGAACTTTACAAAGCATATAAAGAACCTGATGTCATTAAATTTATCAAAATTCAAAGGATTAAATGAGCAGGCCACATTATAAGAATGGAGGATAGCAGGACAACTAAAAAAGTTTTCAGTGCCAGGCCAACAGGTACAAGAAAAAGAGGTTGGCCAAACCTAAGATTTTTAGACTGCTTTGAAAAGGACCTAGGTTTTAAAGATAATAAACTGGAGAACCTTGGCTAAGGGAAGAATGTCTTGGCATAGGCTTGTTGAGAAGGCCAAGGCCCATCCTGGGCTGTCATGCCAATGAGAAGAAGAAGTTATCATAACATTGTTTAATGTTAGCAGTGATTTCATAAATTTTTTGGAAAATCATCTTAACTGCTAAAGAAATCACTGTTCAAAAGGAATATTCCGGGCACAATTGTTTAAATTTCCAAGGTTTTCTCCCTCTTTCACAGAAGGTTGTTTTTCAACTGCAGGTAAACCGTGAAACCAGTGTTAATAACATGCAATCATGTCTCAGAAGAGTCTGATCTGAACGGAGAATGAGCGTACTAACTTTTTACAGGGTCCCCCCCTCCTCAATTTCAGAAGGAAAAAAAATCCCACTTTTGCCCAAGGGACATATTTAAGTATATGAGGGGGAGAATTAAGTTATTAGCTGCAAATGGCAATATTATTTATACTATACTTACATAAAAATTGTAATAAAGATTCTTATTAAATAAATCATTCATCAAAGAATAGAAAAGAAGAAAGATGAACAAGTAATATTATAATTACATTTCACATTGCCAGAGGAAATTATTTTCAGCCATCTACTCGTACTTAATAATTTATCAGGCTTTGGTTTTTCTTTCAATACAGAATATCCCATCCTTACAATTAAGGCAACCTCATAAAGAAAACAAAATATTATTACATACATAGACAAAAATACAGCTACAAAAACAATTACAACCAATTAAATAGATGGTAACTGAACCTTAAAATAATAAACTATCATTTCGATAATTTAGTGATGAAAATAGATTTTAAATTTTTTTACATTTATAGCCTGAATATATTATTTATTCAGATTTGGATAATTGAGAAGGTTGAAATTCCACAATTTTTTCATTACAATATCTCCCAGATTCAGTATTCTATCTCAAGTTCTGCTTTAAGTGTTTTGATAATTAATAACGTCACACAGGTTTCATTAAAAAGAAGAAGAAAAACTGATGCCTAAACAAGTCTCATTAGTTGTATTGTGGCAATTTTTTTTGTCTCAAATTGCATGCATAAATGCATTCATTGCGAATCATATAAATGTGAACTGCAAAAGAAAAAACTTTAATCATAGTGTCATGTATTTAATATTATTTAGATGGTGCATGAATAAACTTAAAGTAATTAAAAACAAGTGTCATAAAATTATTATTTATGTCACATAAATTTCAAAGAAAAGAAAAATCTGATACCTAAACTAAAAACTTGTAAGTACAGTATAACGTCCCATATCCGGACGTCCCTTTCCCGGAAGGATCGATTTACCGGACACTTTTTAACAATCAAAATAAACAAACATCTCTTCATCTTCCCCTCTCTGGGTAAAAAAAAAAAAAAAAAAAAAAAAAAAAAAAAAAAAAAAAAAAAACGAGAGAGAGAGAAACAGAAAAGACCACCAAGTAGTTGAGTGACCGTTAGTGACGCTCCTTCTCTGGAATGCAGGAAAAGAGGGTAATTTGTTTTCAAAAGAGCACAACTGAGTCCCCCCCCCCCACTCTCCTTCTTTCATATGCAGCTGGCTAGTAGATGAGGCATTTCCTGGAACCTTTTTACTGTAGATAAGGGTAAACACAGGAACTTGGAGGGGGAGTAAAAATGGAAAATTTGAATAGGTCTAAAAGGATAGATGTCCTTGAGAAACATTGTCCATATAATATTTAGGAGGTGGGGAAAAAACGGGGGTAATATTCTTTCTTTAGCATTGACATGAAAAAGATTTCAAGACTCACTGCCAATGAAATATGAATTTGACTAACAAAAGTCCTCTCTCCGAAATTTATTCCTTTTTTTCACGCAGTGACTAATTTCTCTCGCCAAATATCTCGTATTTAAAGCAGTCCAACGCGTCACATTTGTTCGTTTTTACCGATCTAGCATTTGTGAGTTAAGAATTTGTGATTATCGACGGCTTGCTTTTTTTAATTATTTTTATTAAGTTTTTTGACAAGTTATTGTTTTTTAAGTTTTTAACTGCGTAATTTTTATTAAGTTTTAATTGAGTTACTGCTATTCATGTTAAGTTTCTTTTAAAGTTATTTTTGTTTCTTACCTTATATTTTTCTTACGATGTCTTCACATCCGTCGAAAAAAAGAAAAAATGTTTCTTTATCAATTAAAGAAAAAGTGGAATTACTGAGAAAATTAGACATGGGCACTTCAGTATCTAAGTTGTGTGATGAATATAAAGTAGGAAAGTCTACTGTGTACGATATAAAAAAACAGAAAGAGAAACTTTTTGACTATTTTTCAAATTCAGATACACCTCTTGCAATGAAAGATCGGAAATATATTCGAAATGCTAAAAACGAGGATCATGATAAAGTTATGATTGAGTGGGTACGACAACGCCGTAGTGAAGGCGTACCGTTAACCGGACCAATGTTAATGGCCCAAGCAAAGATTTTTCACGAAGAAATGGGCATTCAAGAGGAGTGCAGCTACAGCACTGGATGGTTAAAAACCTTTAAAAAAAGACATGGGATGCGCCAGCTATCTATTTGCGGAGATCGTGCGGAGGCTGACACCGAAGCTGCTGAAAAATTTATAGAAGATTTTGAAGAATTAATTAGAAATGAAAACTTGTCACCAGAACAAGTGTACAATGCCGATGAAACTGGACTGTTTTGGCGGTATGTACCACGAAAGACTTTAGCCGCTGCTGAAGAAAAAAATCCAACCGGTGTTAAGGACTGTAAAGTAAGAATGACAATTATGGCATGTGCAAATGCTGCAGGTACGCACAAATGCAAATTGTTTGCAATAGGAAAAAGTGCTCGCCCTCGCGCCCTAAAGGGTGTTAAAGTGTTACCCTTAAATTATCGAGCCAACAGAAAAGCCTGGATGACCCAGCACTTTATGGAAGAATGGTTGGACAACGATTTTGTGCCACAAGTACGAAAGTATTTTCAGTCTATAGGCTTGGAAGAGAAAAAGCCTCTTCTAATACTGGACAATTGCTCTGCCCACAAAATTCCTTTATTAATGGAAAGGGCAAATGTTTCTGTTGTGTTCTTACCTCCGAACTGCACTTCAATTTTGCAGCCGATGGATAACGGTATCTTAAGATCCTTCAAGTGCAAATATAAAACGCAATTCTTAATGTCAATGCTGACCTCTTTAAATGATGGCCAAAACTTACAAGACTTTGTTAAATCGTATTCCATAAAGACTGCAATATGGAATGTAGCAAAGGCGTGGGAAGAAGTGGACGAAAAAACCCTTAAGAATGCTTGGAATAATATTTGGCCATCAACAATTTTTTTTGGTAATGATGAGGATGATCCCGTTTTCGAAGGATTTCGTCCAAACAAAGAAAAAGATAGTGTGAGAGAATTGTTACTCTACATCAAAAGTCATTGTGTGAGAGAAAAATTAGATGAAGAAGATGTTGTAGAAACATTAAACTGCGACAATGATGCCCCAACTGTGTCCCAATTAACAGACGAGGAAATCAAAAACATAGCTTTAAACAAACAGGATAGTGACACAGAGAGTGTAGAAAGCGAGGAAGAACTAGCAGAAGAAAGAATTCCGACTGACGATATAGTTAATCATTTAGAAAGTGCAATAAAAGGACTGGAACAAAGAGACTTCATTACTGAACAAGAAATTATGTCCCTTCATAGGATTAAAGAAAAATTGCTAAATAAGAAGCCAAAAATGAAGCAGCTATCTTTAAAGGATATGTTTAAAAAATAAAATATTTATACTGCCTACGCATTTTTTATTTGGAGTTTTTGATTTCTATATAAGGTAAATAATTGATCTTTATTTTATGTAAGTATTATTTTTTTAATATTTTCTTTGATTTAAATCGTTGAAAAAAAGCAATTTTTTTCTGGTTTACATGGATTATTGTAACATTTATTTTAAAGTTTTTTTTTCTTTGTTATTTCAATTCTGCCTATGCATTTTTTATTAGGAGTTTTTGATTTCTATGTACGGTAAATAATTGATCTTTATTTTACGTTAAGTATTATTTTCTTAAAATTTTGTTTGATTAAAATCGTTCAAAAAAAAAACAATTTTTTTTCTGGTTTATGTGGATTATTGTAAAATTAATTTTCAAGTTTTTTTTTCCGTCATTTTAATACTTTTGAAATGATTAGTTGCGATTTATTTACGTGATCTGTTATAGACTTATACTATGCTTATTTTAAAAATTAAGTTTTTTTTTCTTTAGATGGTTGAGTCAGTAATATCAATAATCAATTTTCTATAATGCTAATGGTTTGTTGATTTTTCACGACGACCACGATAAATTGCCTAATTATGTATTGAAGTTTGTTTAAAAATAAATAAATAAATAAAAAAAAAATATAAAAAAATTTGGCATGTCGATAATCGTGACGACGTTGATTGTCGTTTTCATCTCAGTCGACGTGGAAATCAAGAAGTACGATGGTTTTTTGTATTTTTTCTTAGTTAGAGCGGTCAATTATGTCTCGAGGTGCAATATTGGCAGATTATTCTTTAAATCAATAAATGAAGCATAGTAATATTTATACATTATTAATAAATAAAGAGCAGACATATTTCAGCTCTTTTAGAATTCCAATGCAATTCTTTTATTCACCTCATTTAGTAAAGCTGTGTACATTTTCTTCAAAACATTTCTTTTCAACTTGATTGTCAAGTGATAACAATCCTCCCCCTCTTAAGCCAGGCGAAATAAATCTGCCCCTCCTTAACATTGTTTTGACAACCACTAACCTGATTCTTTCAGTCACACAAGAAAAAATAAAGATAACCCCATCAGCATGCCGCACCCTAACGCTTGATTGATAGCTAATGATCTGTCAGAAAACTTCCCCGCCCTCAGCTTGAATGATCTCTTCTTTACACATATTTTCTCTATACAAATAAGGAGGGAATGGATTTTTCTCCCCCACCTACCCACCATAATGAATGACGGGAAATCCCGCTTCTTCCTTGAATCGTTCTAGTTCAAAATGGCGGAGAGAGCAAATTAATACGTATTTTCATTACTGTCAAATTTTTTTAGTTTTCTAAATTTTAAGCACTAATTGTTTTTTTTCTAATATTTTGTTTTTGATTGATTAAACATCACATTCTAATACAAAAACATTATTGCCCGAAAAATAACGTTTATTTATTTTTTGCTTCTTAGATCGTTTTAAGCTTTGTTTACCTTGGGGGTGTATTATACGGAAAAATCTATTATCCGGACTTCGGAAAGTCCCACCGATTCCGGATATGCGACGCTCCACTGTATTAGATCAGGTAAGAGGATGACATTCCTAACAACTAATTTTCATATTAATTTCCATTTGAAAAGGTAAAGATTTAATTTATGATTGCTGCTTAAAATCACACGCTGGATGTATTGAAACAAAGTTCATCACATGCAGAAATAAGTCAAAAAGAGAAGAAAAAAAAGAGGATTGAAATAAATGCTCTGTTTGTTTAGTTTATAAAATGGACATAAAATGCTAAAATGAAAGAAAGTTATAAATTAAAGCATTACAGCAATAACTTAATATTAATGATTTGCTGTGTTACAGAGGAGAAATATGCATTTAAAATTATATAGTAGACTTTTGGTTAACTGGGATGGCCAGAAATTGTTTCCTCTCGGATATCCCAAATAATGCAAATTTTTATAAAAAATGGATTGAAAATTATTATACTATGAAACATTATTAGTTTAATTAATTCAAAAGCAAAAGAATTTATTATTAAAAATTATTATTAAAGCATTTTATTTTGATTCCACAATTCATATAATAAAAAGAAAAATATTTGACAAATTTTAATACACTAATTTCTTAACATCATTTTTTTTTTTTTGGGTGGCTTCAGATCATCGGATCCTGGTTAGTTGAGAGTCTACTGTGCTTTAATTTTTAAAGACATATTTATTAAAAATTAACTACAGTATAGAAACTCTTATCCGGAAATCAGAAAACCGGAACAAAACTCGATAAATTTTCCCACCATTTAAAAAAAAAAAAATATTTTTTTCCTAGTAAGATTTTAGAATTTTTCTTTCTTTTTAAAAAGAGGTTTACCTTAACATCATTTTAGAAATAATCATTAGTGTATTACTTTATCGTTTTTTCTTCTTTTTAGGATTATTTCTAAATATTTATTTTTTAGTTAGGTTTGACAATAAAAGAAAATGGCTTTTGGTAGCGATTCAGAAAATCGGAAAAATCAGTTATCCGGAATAGCGATGGTCCCGATTGTTCCGGATAATCTGTTCCCTACTGTATTTAAGAAGTAAAATTCAACAGGGTTAGATTTATGTTTTATTAATATTTACTTACATCATTTTTCTCTTTGATGTTGGCACAAAGCTTAGCAGAACTATGATAAAAGCTGTTTTCTGAAACAAATCTATGACTAGTAAAGGAATCAGTTCATTATTTATTGAAATAAAATATTTGTTTATTTTAATACACAACAAAAGACAATTAATTGTGTGCAAATCTGTTGGCACCTCCAACAAGTTTATTTTCTTTGCTTTTATATTGATACAAATTATCTAACTCTGATATGTGAAATAATTTCTGAATATATTTTGAGAAAGAAAAAAGTGGATCTCAAAGAAATTTTTGTTAAATAGAAAATTCACTAAGCTATTTGGAAGTTCTGTAATGAAGAAATTTCAAAAATGGAAGTTCTTTAATTGGAGGCAGAATGTATTTCATAATTTATTAATGTAATCTAAAAAAAAAAAAATAAATAAAATAAAAAATAAAAAAATTTAAAAAAAAACAATGAATTGTGGGATTTCAGTTGGAACTAAACTAATATTTAAAATGAAACATAAGTAACAAATACAGTTAGATATTTCAAAATAAGCATAATAATATATTGCCAAACTAAGTTTAGTCTAGTCACTGTTATTAAGCTAAGTTTAATAATAGTGGTTTTAGGGAATTAATTTTTCCGTGCTCAGCCCAAAACCAGCCAAGGACACCCAAAAATTTCAACCTTGATTGAAATGCAAAAAATAATTTAATATTTTCAAGCTACATTTTCAAATAATAGTTTCCATTTTCTATAATAATACACGGATATATTTAAAGGATACAAATTGAAAGCAACCGGTAAAATCAGATGTTGAGGTACAGAAGAGAAGCAACACAGATCAGTTACTTTTAAAACAGGATTTAAAAGCAGATGCTATAGTACAAAAAAAAAAAAAAAAAAAGAAACAAACAAATCAAGGATTTAAGGCATTCTTAAAATAATAAAGAAACATTTATAATTTCCTGCTGATAAAAAAGAATCTAGTTTTAAATCAGTCAGGGTGTGTAGCCAAACATTTCAACAAACAATAAGCAACTTTAATAAGCAATATTAACTGAGTATTATTAATTGGCAATATTAATTGAGTATTATTAATTAGCTGTTCAACAGATGTTCGTTACGAATCCGCATCTGGTTTGCACCAACTACAGTGCTGACGTGAAATATCCTCAGTGGCAGATGGATCATGGGCTAGAGCCCCGTTGCCATCAGACTAACCATGGGAGGTTCTCATTGTCTTCCTCTCCATGCAATGCAAATGAGGGTTAGTTCCCTCAAAAAGTCTTCCACGAAGGCAAATTTCTCCCAATACTTGATACAGGAGTTCCCTTGTCTTCTGGATTGGGTTTTAAATTACAAGGTTACGGAGTTAAACAGTAGTAGTAGTAGACCCCAAAAATTAGGCTGGCTGTTCAACGACAGTTATAAAATAAAATAAAAAACACTGGTCATTAAGGTTACTTTAATTAAGTTGATAGCAAGGCCTTTTCAAGACCGAGGGGATGCACATTGATTCCTAACATGTTTTTTCTTTTCCTTGAACGATAAATATCTTTTTGAAAATTCTTTTACTCGGTATAATGCATTAATAAATATGACATTGCATAAACTAACAAATATAATCAATTGAAAAAAGCCATCATACTCACTTCAGATGTGTTGAAGATGTTAAAAACAAATTTTAAATACTGGTGCATTTCCTTGTTTTCTGAATCTATTCTGAGCTCAAACCCATTATAGCATTGTGTTGATATCTAAAAACAAGTAATATAAAAAATAAAAAATTTAAAGTCAATTCCTACTTAGGACAACAAAGAAAATTTTTATTTTAGTTACCTTTTATTAAATAATTAAAAAAATTTCTACCATATAAAACTAAAATTGATTAATTAAATTTAATTAATGAATTAATGTTTGAAAAAACTGTATTAACATCCAGTGCCATACACTATAAGTTTAAAAAAATGTATTTGAACTTGAGTGGATGATTAAACAGTATTTTATTAACAATTGAAAATCTGAGATATAGAGAGAGTGTGAACTAATAGTAGGAATTGAATAAACTAAATTAACAACAAACAGGTACATTGAGCAACAAAATAGGACGATTCCACAGTAAGGTCAACCAGATGACTAAAAGTTCAAACTAAATAATTTAAAGCAAACAAGGTATCATTTTCTAGGTAAAACACTGAAGATTTAGAAATAATAGCTTATAACTTATTAATATCAGTTTTCAATAAACTATAGGCTGTTAAATATTGAGCTACATAATTTGAAATTTTTAACCATGACAAGTGAATTTCTAACAAGTAGAGTTTTTTTTTAAACAATTTACACTAATATTAGAAAATGGATTAAAAAATACAAGAGAAATTGTATTAAAACAGGTTATCTTGCACAAATGAGTGGTAACATTTCATATTTTGATTTACAAAAAAAAATTCCCAAGATGCACTTTTGATATTTAATGCATGACACCAAAATATATAAATAATTGAACTATGCCACTAAGATTTAACATATTAAAATTATTTTTTTCTTTTTAAATTAAGATTTTAAGTCTTCTTTGTATAATTTATTTGTATAATTATTTTAATTTTAAATTTTGAAAATAATAAATATTTCAATTAATAATCAATAATTTTTATGTTCAGCACAACTGTTTTTCTTTTCAGTTACATTTGTTTTAACCTATTTCCATCTCATATTTTTCTTTTCCTTGTCCCATAATTTTTTTTTCGCTTTATGCAATTGTTTTAAAGGTTAACACATTTTTTTCAAATCCCCAGAACACAAACAAACATTTAATTATTCTCAAGTTGTAAATTAGATCTCGTTGCACAGTTGTATTGACGTGGTACACTCTGTCAATCAAAAACATGTCTAGTCCTGCCATATTTTAATATAGAAAAATATTAGTAAAATATATAGTTTTCCGAGCAAATTGATATCGGTGCCGTATTTTATGAAATTTTTGAAAAAGTTTATTCTTGCTTAAATCCAAATTTATTATGGAATTCTCCTCCAAAGCCCGCGAAAAAATGAAATCATGGGACACATTAATTTGACTTTTAAGTACAGGTAGGGCACGGCATATCTACAGAAATAACTGTAATAGAGACATGTAGTGAAACTGTGTATTGACTGGTAATGCCTTGAGTTACTGGTGTTTTGAACCCACGACTACATGTTCTTAATTCTTATCCTTGAATAAATAGATAAACGTAAGTTAACTCTATATAATTTTTTAAGCACAGCTTAAGAGAATGAAATGATATAAATTAGCTTTTATGGTTATATTAATATAATTACAAATAGGCAATTTGTAATGAATATTTAATAAACAAGCAAATAAAGAATTTGTCATGAGTGATATTTTGTTGCCATTACTTAGAAACAACTTTGCTGCAACTTACACCAATTTCCTTGAATTCAATTGCTCCCCGCCAAACGGGCAGAGTGAGTTTGGAGAAATTGTTAATATTAATTTCTTCAGCATTTGTGAGGTCCAACCATTCCTTGATATTTGAGACTGCTTTATGAGAGAGCCAAGATGTGTGAGCAGAATGCCATTTTGATAATCGGTGCAAAGATGCAGCAAATTGTACATTATCACTAAAATAGACAAAAAGAAAGTAAACAACTTGTCAATTCAATGTTCACATGTCATGTCACAGGGTTGCCACTCTAATCTGGAAAAAAAATTTGCTGGGTTTACTCTTTACATATTATCTACGTGGCAGAATTGTTGCAACACGGCGACATTGTGGCAGAATGTTATAGAGTTCTTGCAGAAATATTTTTCTTTTGAAAAGTAAAAAATTTTACTTTTCTTTTCTAAAGAAATTTACACGTAATATTTGAATCATGCATTTAGATAATCACTTTTTAGCACGCTCAATTTACGCTGATAGTATCGTAAATCGATATAATGTTTCGATTGTATTTTCTGCAGCTATTGATATTGATTTCCACATGGTTTTTAAAGATCCCGATATATTTCAAACAATATGGAAAAGTCAAATCGTGCATTTGAGTATTTACTTTTTAAAGCAATGATTATATCGATTTTTCGACTGGTATTGCTATTGATTTCTCCATAGTTTTTAAATCTGACATTTTTATACAATATTATTTATTACAACAACCTAATCTCGAAACTAAACAAGCAATTAAGAAACCTCTTTTTGAGGAGTCCGTTCAGAGTGATTTCGTCGATCATTTTTTTCTGCAATTACTACTATGATTCTGTGATAATTAAGTTATTATGGATTGATACAAAAACAGAATTCACTACAGCTCCCAAAAGGGGATTTCTTTTGCCAAAAACTGTGCATCCTTAATTAATGTGTGCATCTTTAACTGTGCATCTTTAATTGAATATTCAATATTTGTTTAAATCACTATTTATACCATTTCTAACACCAGTTAACATATAAGTTTATTCAATAGTAAACTAACAACAGGAAAACATAAAGCTATGTTCAAATCTGACAAATATTTAAAATTTGTATTACCCGATACTGAAATTTTCAAATATGCTACAGCCAACTATGACATCAAGAACAAATGTTCCTAGAAACAAAAAGATTGGATTGTTTTATAAATCATAACAACATACCAAAAATGGTTTACGTTATTAGATAACAAATAAAATTTCAGCTTATTCCTTATTTATATAAATGCAAATAAAAAATTATACAAAACATAGTAGTTTTTACAATGTGTAAAAGTCACAATATTTTAAAGAATGGAACAGAATAGCCTTTGAATAATTACTTCTCTAAAAAATATAAAAATCAATTAACCCCTTTCTTTTTCCCACACTGTGAAAAAGAAAAGGAAAAATTTTTTTTTCCTGAAAAGCTTTTTTAAGCAACATTATGGAAAGGAATGATCAAGAAACGAAAAATTTTAGAAACATCTTATTATGGTCTATGAAGAAATCAGTTGCTGTCTTTCATATTGCTACTATTTATTAAAACATCTGCATTGGCTAAACACTGTCACATTAGTCAATGCCTTGCAATCAATTGTGGCTCCTTTTGCGAGGCTAGACACTAATTAGAATCTATGGACTATACCGCTGACTGATATTTTTTTCATTTGTTCATTGTTAATGCTTTTTTTTAAAAAAAAATTTCCCCTTGTTTTATTTACAGTTATCTTTGTCAACTGCCATAAGATAGTTAAAAAAAAACAGTGTGCAAAAAGTGATTAGTAGGTTTTAAAACTGTATCTTGAGTCCATTTTTACGATTAAGTATAGTGCACGGGCACATTTTTTTGTTTATGGTTCCGAAACTATGGATGAGGGGCGAAGAAAAACTCAAATATCGACAACTACGCAAAAGAAATATTGTTTCCTAAACAGTAGAATTTGCAGAGTTAATTTGTAGCTCAAATTTTATAAATTCAAATTTATTTGCAACCTCAATGTAGGCAGAGACAAACATATTAAGGGAGAAAACTAAACCTGCTGCATTTCCTCCAAAAATCATTTTCACACTTTTTCATTTTCAAAATACAAAATTGACACTACATGAAATCACAAGATTTATTGAGTAATCTGTAACATTTGTGATATCTTAATTTTTTTATGCTTTAAATGTTCAGTCAATCCAGTTTCATAATTTAGATAGAAAACAAGGTTAAAAATGCACTCATCGAAAAACTTTATTTGTTTCGAAAATTATAGAGGTGGAAAAAGTTGAAATATTTCGAGTGTTCAAAAATGAACATCCATCATCCCAGTTGTAAATGAGGAAAGCAAAACGAATTTAAAGCATAAAACATAAAGTTGTTCAAAAGAAAAAAAAAAAAAAAAAAAAAAAAAAAAAAAAAAAAAAAAGAAAACAAGAAAATCACTCCAGTTTTTATTAAGGATGAAAAAAAAAGTGTAAGTCCTTTCTCCTCCTTTCTAAACTGATACAATAATGGTAATTAAGAAGCCTTGATAAAGAATTTCTTTCAAATTACAATAATCATTAAAAGAGGGGTGGTGGCTCAGGAAATAGAGCGCTCGCCTTCCAACGAGGTGAACTGGATTCGAATCCCAGACATGGCTGGTAGACATGAATTTTGCATCTGGCTTGCACTGACATAAAATATCCTCAGTGGTAGTCGGATCATGGGTTAGAGTCCCCTTGTCGTCAAGCTAACTATGGAAGGTTTTTGTTGTTTCTCTCTCCATGTTACACAAATGTAGGTTAGTTGCATCAAAAAGTCTTCCACAGAAACAAATTTCTCTCAATACTTGATCCAAGAGTTCCCTTGACTTCTGGATTGGGTTCAAAATTACAAGGCTATGGAGTTGAGCATTGACAGTCGTAAACCCTAAATTTGAGTCGGCTGTTCAATGACAGTTATGAAATAAAATAATCAATAAAGCATACCAGGAAGAGGTAAGAGATCAGCAAGACTGTTGATGCACTCAGCAATTGAACTTGAGTCATATCTTAAGAGAAATAAAAACACATTTTAGGATTAGAATACCAAAACGATCATATCACACAAAAAAAGCGAAGAGGCATGATTCTGAGGTGCGAGATGTTATGAATATGTTGTGCTAGAACTTATTATTTAGTGTTTTAATAATGTTGTATTAAAAGATGACACTGTCATTATAATTTTACACAATTTTAAGTAAAACTTAATTTTATAATTACACAAAGAACTGTTAAAATGTCGAAATAAAATTTCATAAATACAACTCAGTTAACAAATCATATACTAAACATATATACTACAACACTGCTACGAAACACATACTGAACTTACAATTAGAAATAGCATACTAATTTTTTTAAACAAGTACTGTTGAGTATAAATACTGAAACCGACTCTAAAATAATATGATAAATAGTTTTAAAATTTTTTATAAAAAATAGTATTTTTCCTTTATTTTTTTAAAAAAAAGTACAGGTAAAAAACTTTTAACTTTCTGGTACTATTACATTAAATTTAATTTATTTAAAATTAAGTTATTCTTATTATACTTTAGAGTAATTGTATTGTTTTTCTTTTTTAGTTTTTTCATCTAGTTTCTTAGACTGTCCTCGAAGAAGTGGGTTCTTTCAGGACAAAATACCTAACCTGATTGGACTTAGGGTTTCCACTCAAATCTGGAAAAAAAATTTCCTTTACACATTATATATAATATATTAAGAGGAGACACACACTCACTGTGCTCTTTCTTAAGTGACCTATATTAGTTTAGCTATACTAGTTTTAATTGCTGGAAAAACTTAATTAAATAAGAAACAGCTTAACATACTTAAAACAAATAATGCTATAGTAAATGAAATAGCTTAGTATAAATGAAATATGATGCTTAAATATCCCATAGACGGCATTTTCAGAGGTCACAACTTTCAAAAGACGAAAATAAGGAATAAAACTCCCTGTATTTTCCCAGTTAGTAAGGAAAAACTCAAAATTTCCTGCATTATCCCTGTTATTTTTACATTTCCTGTACTTTCCAGGTTTTACCCTTGTACTGTTACTTTAGATATTTACTTTAATATTTATTATCAAAAGCTCTATGATGATCAGGAACAAAAAAGTGTTTATAATCTCATGTTTTAATTGTTGAAAAATCATTCCAACACTACATTATTTGATCTCATAAAAATATGTCAAAATAAACAAATGATTCAATTTTCATAATTTTCATCACTGTGCAAAAATGTCACCCAATTAAAGTTTTTTTAAAATTAAACTTAATAATTTTTTAATATTTAAAATAATTGTCCCTTTTAAAATATATTACTTTTCAACAAGATTGAGTACATAATTTGAAATTTAGACATTGCTTGTAAAAACCATTTGAGACACTTATGCAGTGGCTTTTTTCATTTTAGTGAAGAGATGAAAAACAATCATAACTAAATGAGTACTATGGCTTATACAATATTTCAAAGCAAATGATTATTTAATCATGTCTTACGTATCCTCAATTTTGCTGTCTTCATCAATATTGTCACCAGATTTCGACAATAACTGCATAATATACTGGGCTGCATTTACTTCTTCCCACTGGGCAAGCTAGGAAAATTCATTTGAAAAAATTAAAACTTAAGTTTAATGCAATAAGTATTCAAAGAAATACAGTTAGAATAAACTAGGCTATAGTAAATCTCTATAAAAAATTTTTGTTGAAGGGTAAAAAAGGACATTTAAGTTGCTTCAGTAGATTATCTTTTCAAAGGAGTGCATGAGTATTAAAGATAAGACAGGCTAAACCAATGAATAGACATCTATTTCCAGTTTGAGATCTATATGTAATTTGCCACGTTTTTAATCATAAATATTTACCCTCAATCAAATAGTTTTCGAGGAAAATGGTTTTGCCCACATATACTCCATAGTATAAAGTATCAAAATATGCAATTAAAAAAATTTTTTTTTTTTTTTAAATTTTTAGATTAAAAAACTTCTATAGGTTAAAAAAATGTTAATATAGTTTTTTGTTTTCATTTAATATTCTAGATTTAAATAAAAAATAAGTTCTTTTTTGCTTTGTTTTAACTGAATGAACACCCAAGAATATGAGCTATTTTTAAAATGACATACATTTGCATTTTTATTTTACACAAATAACATGAAATTTATGCAATATATTTTGTTTTAGAAGCAGAATTTCAAAATATTCTTCTTGACAAAATTATAATAAGACATAAAATAAAATTTGATTTAGGATGGTTTTTAGTTGAACATCAGTAGTTTTATAAAAACCAATTTCACTATTTCTCTTCTCTGCCAATGTCTCTTCTTCCATGATAACACTTTAAAAAATATAAGCGTATTTCAATTGACATATTTAAATAAGAATTTATGTGAACTTATTTTTCAAGGGCCTCACGGGCATTTTTCTAGGGACAAAGTTAAAATAAAAAGATACAAGAGTTCGCAAAATTCCACATTTAAAATAAGAAAAATGAGACAAATTTCGTACTTATGCTATGCATTTGCAAAATAATTTTTTTACTGGAAATAAATATAAATCGAGTGAAAGTAAAGGCTGTGGAGTGAGTCCACAGGGTATGGAAAGTTAAAATAGCCTGGAACGGAAGATATACATGATTACCTAATATGTGATATATAGAAAAAAAAATTATTCTTCAGGGCCTGTTGATAACAGAAGAAGCAGATTTTTTCACCAAACTATTTTTTTTTTGGAGCTGTACACATGCTTATAACTAAAGTTATCATTCCCTCACCATGTTATTATTCCCTAACTTTTATAAAAAATGAAAAACATAATAATTTTTGTAATATTGCATATGACTGCTATATTTTTCTTATTAAATATCTTCCCCAGTATCTTACTAAAATATAAAAAAAATTAGAAATTTTTGACTCAATTATTTTTTCCCCCTGTTACTTCCTGAAAATAGTTTATTTGTAGAAAATCACCTAAACGTTAAACTAAACAATTAATTAAGAACTCTTGATAAAGCGTTTTTAAAAAAAATTCTAAAAAACTGTGAAACAATAACTTTTCTCTATCTTTTCTTTAAATTTATAAAATAGACATATGAGGAATGATAAAGCAGGTTCCGAGAATAGAGCCCTGGATAAAGCCTGATAATTGAAAAGATTTAAAAAAAAAAAAAAATTCTTACAAACTGTGAAGCAATTACATTTTTGCATCTTTTCTTTAAATTTAGAAAATATACATATGAGGAATGATAAAACAGATTCGAAGATTGAAGTGAATCATCACAAGTTATCTCTACAAATCCAAAGTAATTCAAAAGATATGATTCCTCTTCAGCCTGAACACCTGAAAATAAAATTAGAATTGAAAAAATACAAAAGTTTAAAATGGATTATAAAAATAAAATAAAAAATTAGAGATCTATATGATGTTATATATTTTTTATAACATCATGTGCATTTTTTTTAAATACTTAAAAATTAATCAGCGAAATACAAGACTTAAAATTAATCAGGGTACATTAATGAATTTTTATGTGATTTTAAAATTATTTTTTAAATGCCCTTTTTTTTTTTTTTTTAAATGCACCTTTATATGTTTATTTTTTTCTCCATAATTTTCAATTTAAATAACCGGGAAATTCAAATTGCTTATCAATTAATAATTTTTTTAAATTTACTTTTTTAAAAAAAAAAATTTACGCTTAGAGATTAATTTTCAGCATGCCTTTAACTATTTTTTATAAACTAAATTTTTTATTTTGTTTTGACAATGTGTGAGAATTACTTATTGACATACACACATAAAATACTATAAGAGGGTAATTAGAAAATTGCTGAGGATCAAATTCAGTTATTACACAATATTAAAAAATTTGATAAATTTTTACGTGGTCTTATGTGAGTGCCCTTTGAAAATTCAAAGTGACCTTTCGTTTGAGGAAGCCCCCTACCTTTTCTTATTTCTATGGAGAACTATGGCTTCACTTTGGATGCAGTATGTTTTGCTTAACTCCACAGAATTTCATCAAAAAGCAAGAAAACTGTACTAGTTTTTGGTTTATTTGAAATATAAATGAGAGTGTAAAAATAAAAATTGATTGTGGTGATTTAAGGTATTTGTATTATCTATAGCAGACATGTATTTTTATTACATTTAGTTAATAAAATTGCTTTGTTTTCCATGAAAAAACTGTCATATGAAGGTAGAAACTTGCATGAAAACTCAAAAATATATAAAATATGCTTACTAAGTTACGCCTATATGCTACTTTTGTAATATTTTAAAATTGTATAATATGTCTGTTATGTTGTAATTTCCCACCTATCATTCCTCTCTTTAAACAATAAAATTTAAAAGAAATTTTGTTTTCAGTGTTGGGTTGGAACTTTATTTACATTGCACAATGGGCAACAGTCAGGGAAACATCCCTGAGGATGATCCGAAGACATGTCATTGCAATTTTGGTCATCTGCAGAGGGGATGGTTCCCCTTCTTCGGTAGCCTGACGACCTGCGCGTGCAGTTGAGCACTTTTGGGCAGAAAAATTTAACAATGACTGATACCGTGCATCCTGGGCCCCCAAAACTGGTTACCCAACCACTTACTGACCGCATCCAGTGATGCTTGACTACAGCGTTCAACTGCGTACCGTGCCATTACGATCAGTCCACTGCAGGAAGCTTAAAGTTTTAAAATCAAATCTAAAACTAGTATAATTACTGATTCAATAATTTGCTTTTAGAGATATTTGCTTGCTGTTAATGAAATTAAAATAAATAAATACTGCCAGGCTATCATGAAAACTTCCCCATATTTGCATCATAGCAATTTAAAAGAGCTTTGAAAATGTGTGTCGAGTTAATGATTCTACCTTGGTACTGATTAACTTCAAATGTAATGCAATTTTTTTCAATTCTTCCTGACCTCACAAGGAATAGTTTTACTAGAGTTTCCATAGCAACAGTTAAGCTCAGGCTTTTATTCAAGAGGAATTCTCGTAAAAGCTGACAGTAAAATTCCAATGATTAAGCAATGTCTGATTTCCTATGTTATTGACACAGCATTATTGAAAAAATAAAATAATGTCTTTAATTTTATAATCAACATTTCAGTTCAAACTATAATGTGGATTATACTGGCTTTGTCCGAAAGAACTTGAACGCAGTTTTCCTTAATAGATTTTTAAATACTAACTCTTTCAGAATTCGCATTAGATTAAAAATTATTAATTAAGCATGACATGTTTTACTTAAGATAGTATATTAAAAACTAACTCAGAAAAACTTACAATAGGGTGTCCTCTTATTTCGTTATTTTCTTACAAATAACAGGAAAAATGACTTCAAAGTTATCTTTCCAAGTAATTAGAAATCGAGGTAGAAACAATAGAAAATGAAATATTTTATGCGCGATAAAAAGCCATTTTACAGTGTCCAAACCAAGTAGCACCTAATATAACAATCTAACCACGAATAACTCTTTTTATACAAAAATTTAATTGGTTATATAACTTTATCATTTCGGAGCTTGAAGCAGAAGTTTATGCCATGAAAAGATATTGCTTGCCACTCATAAATTACGAATCAAAGTTAAAAAAATATTTCGTTCCGCAGGCAAGAAAATCTTTTAACAAAATATATTAATACAAATTAAGCATGACAATAGTGTGAAATTAAAATATAATCCAGATATAACAGTGAAATTACCGTCAAAAATCAATAAGAAGTATCGCTCCATTAAATGTGCGAATAAAAAAGAATGAAAATTCCCGCCAGCTAAAAGTTAGACATTTAAAATACAATATTTACTTTATTAATAAGAACGCAAAGCTTCCTGGTAATTATTTCTGCTTCTCCGAATATTCGTGACAGAAATGCTGGAATGCGCCATCTGGAGAGGAGGCCAGTTCCATGGCTTCATTTACGTCACACTAGAGCTGCACAATGGGTTATTGCAATACCTCCTAGATGGTATCCTCTCTAGGAGGTATTGGTTATTGGCGACTGTCTGGGAAACATTCCTGAGGATGAAGACTTGCCATTACAATTTTGATCCTCTTCAGAGGGGATGACACTTCCGCTTCGGTAGCCCGACGACCTGCACGTGAAGTAGAGCACTTTACGGTAGAAAAATTTAACGAGGACCGATACCGCACACCCTTGGTCCCTACGCAGACTAATCCAAGTGGTCCCCCACCTGCACACTGACCGCAGCCAGTGATGCTTGACTTCAGTGATACGATGGGAGCCGTGTCTTAACGATCAGTCCACTGTGGGGCAAGTTGTGTAGGTATATACTACAATATTTTTCCTTTCTTAATACAGTGATCTCTCACTTATACACCACCTCTTTTATGCACCTTTTTCATTTATACGACGATTTTTATAGGTCCCAGTACATTAGGTAGAAAAATAATGATAAACATCCTTCGTTTATGCGTCGCTCTAAAAATAAATTTTTCAATTATGCGCCGAAATTTTAGGCTACTATTTTAATTTTTTTTTCTTTTAAATATTTTTATTCCTTTTTTTTTAAAAAAAAGGTTTAAGATTAAAAATTTAAGCAAATAAGCAATCCTTGTTACAGATAAAAAAGAAATATCTTGTTTTCCTATTGAATAGCTTACTTTTCTTCCCTTGTGGCCTTCTCATTTTTGCTGTCTCTAGAAAGACACTCTTTCTACAATTTTGAATAGGGTGTCTTATCTGTTACACCAACAACAATGAAAGCCCATTCATCTTTAAGAAAATGACCATTCCTCTTGCCCAGAGGTTAGTTTTGCTCCCATGCTGTTTTCTAGAGAAAAAAAGACACCTGGAATAGGAAAGATGAAAGAGACCGCGATCAATTACTTGCAGTCATATGGACATCTTGAGTAAATAAAAGGAGGTGGTCTGTTTAGTGACTATAGTAATCGAACAACTTATTGTGCAGCATATTATGACGTCAAGTAGTTTCTTTAGAAATTTATCATGTAATGTTTCACCCCCTCCCATAAAACTTAAAAACTGTTCATTTATATCTAACTTAAACTTGTGGTGGATGATACTGATGAGGATGGTGAAGTTCCTCCAAATCACACAGCAGTATTAGAAACTTTAGACACTATTCGTAACTATTTACAATTTAATTCTGCTTCTGAAACTCCCTTATCCCATTTATATAAACTGGGAAAAACTGTTTTTGAAATACGTCGGCAAAAACAAATACAAACATGTATTACGGATTATTTTGTAAGAAAATAAATTGTCTTTAGGTATGTTAAATTTTTTCTTTGTATAATTATAGTAAATACCAAAACAGTATAAATATTAACATTTAATCTTTAGAAACATAATTATTCATATTGTCACTGCAATTTGCGTTGCGTTTTAGAGTTTTGAAGTTTTTCACTTATGCGTCTCTTTCACTTATGCGCTTTTTTCTGTTGGCCCCTTACACCGGTGCATGAGTGAGAGTTCACTGTATTTTCCTTCCCGCAGTAAAGACTCCTCCCAGAAAAACACCGAAGTCAAGCATCACTGGCTATGGTCAGTAAGCGGACAACTTTGATAAACCTGCTTAGGGTGCGCGGTATCGGTTCTCGTTAAATTGTTCTACCGTAAAGTTCTCGACTTCGGGCTCAGGTTGTCGAGCTACCAAAGCAGAGTCTCCTCTGCAGAGGATCAAAAATGCGATGGAATGCCTCCGGAATATTCTCTGGGATGTTTCCCAGACCGTCGCCAATAGCCCATTGTGCAGTGTCGTGAGCGTTGAGATCGCCTATCTTGTTTAAATGAGATAGTTTCTGGGTCGAGTTAAGACTGTTGAACTCCCTCAGACCTTCAAATCTTATTTACCCTTCATCCCCCTACTTATTTGCGAAATGCTGTCGTAAAATTATGAGTATTATTAAAATATTGCCAGATTTTGATATGTGTGCTTCAATTTAAAATCATAATTTGATTTTCCCAATTTGCATACCTTCATTTTTTATAGATTCCTCTTTCATATGAAGGAATACCATTACCGAACTCCATTCATATACAATAGTTCATATTCTTTTATCTCATCTAACAAACTTTCTTAAAGCTATTAAAATATTGTTTTTTTGATGGAAGTTCTTTTTTACTTTTCAATATGGAATAAAGCTATATTTTATATAGTTATATGAAGTGCACTTTAATGATGATTTAAATAAACACAACAATGTGTGATACTTGTTGATTATAGGGTTTGTGCATTGGTGCTTTCTTTTCCGAATTATCATCAACAAAAGCAGCAAAAACACCCTATCAAAAGTATAATTTAAGAATGCTATGCGATACATTGTTAAAAAAACATCAATATTGATCAATACATCGCAATATTTTTCTAATTTAATTAACTTATACTGTTTTTACTTTGGTCAATATTATTGTTACCCAAATAAAATCTATCAATATTCATAATAATATCGTATTCAACTATTATTGTTAGGTATAAAATTCCCGATACTATCATTTTGATGTGTCATCGACATTGAAAACGAAATTATCCTACTTGATAAGCATTGTTATCGTTAATGACCTTGATATCATCATATTTGATGCACCTATGTGTATTTTATTTAATAACCGTCGTTGAACAGCTGATCCAATTTCAGATTTTCGACTACTAATGTACAATTTCGTAGCCTTGT
Organism: Parasteatoda lunata; assembly: GCA_949128135.1. Lineage (NCBI taxonomy): Eukaryota > Metazoa > Arthropoda > Arachnida > Araneae > Theridiidae > Parasteatoda > Parasteatoda lunata. The sequence continues at coordinate 91,715,614 of OX421979.1, read as the reverse complement.
CATTTTGATCCCAAGAGAAGGGAACTCCTGGATCAAGTATTGTGAGGATGGAACTAACCCGCATTTGCGTTACATAAAGAGGAAAACCACGAAAATCTCACACGGTTAGTCTGACGGCAAGGGGACTCTAACCCATGATCCGTCTACAACAAAGGATATTTTACGTCACCACTGTGGTCAGTGCGAGCCGGGTGCAGATTCATATCGAACAGCCTTCGCTGGTATTCGAACCCGTTTTACCTCATTGGAAGGAGAAAGCTCTATCCCTTGAGCTTTGAATGTGTAGTATAGTTAGCCAGTGACTTGTGCTAACTAGAATCTGGCGTTGTTCTTACGCGTGGACAAACTTTTGCTACCACTAAACCGATAACTGCCCAAATATGTCGTCATTAATTAATGGCTACGTTTTGGATATTAGCAGACTTCGAAATTAAAAAGAAAAAAGAGTGAGAAAGAAAAGTGCAGAGGCCCATCTCTAGACTAACCTGGAAGAGTATTTTAGAGGTTAACATAAACATAGCATTAGATACGTCAAACGGTTTTTTATGTTATTTTAGGACTGAATAAGCATCAAGTTTTGTTTCTATTATGCACAAAATTTATTTATTATATTATTATTATTATTTTTTTTTACATATTTTTGTTCATTAACTAAAATTTTTACTTCTGAACATGGAAGCTACAGCCGGTGAAAATGATGAAAATCGATCTGAATCTATCAACAGCAAGACACTGTCTCCAAAACTTGATAGGGATAATATCCACCACAGAATTTTTGTCAATCGTAGCTTGCATTTGGAAAAAATTAAATTTTTTGGTTTTGACATGGATTACACTTTAGCACAGTACAAAAGTCCCGAATATGAAGCACTCCAATTTGATTTAACAAGGGACAGGCTCGTCTCCATTGGATATCCTCCTCAGATTAAATCCTTTCAATACGATCCTACTTTTCCGATTAGAGGGCTATGGTTTGATAAAACTTATGGAACTCTTAACAAAGTAGATGCCTATGGTAACATATTGGTTAGCATTCATGGATTCAAGTTCTTAAAAACATCAGAGATACATAATCTGTATCCAGATAAATTCCTCCATCTTGACGAAAGGAGAATTTATGTAATGAACACACCATTTAATCTACCAGAGGCTTACATGCTGGCCTGTTTAATTGACTACTTCACCAACTCATCTGAATATGTTTCTGGAAAAAACGGAATTAAAGGTGGAGATATCTTCATGTCCTACGCCTCAATTTTTCAAGATGTAAGAGATTCTATTGACTGGGTACATGCGTACGGAACGCTGAAGGAGAGGACGGTAAAAAATCCAACTACATATTTGGTGAAGCATGAAAAGCTGCCAACACTTTTTGATAATATGCATAAAGCTGGAAGGAAATCGTTCCTCGTCACTAACAGTGATTACGCCTACACAGCGCAGATTTTGACCTATTTGTTCGATGTTCCATCAGGAAACGGACGAGACTGGAAAGAATATTTTGACTACATAGTCGTTGATGCTAAAAAACCGGTCTTTTTTGGCGAAGGCACCATGATGCGCCAGGTTGACGTTGAAACAGGCTCTCCCAAAATTGGCGTTCATGTTGGGCCCCTTTCTCCTGGTCAGGTATATTCTGGGGGCAGCTCGGATGTTTTTAAATCTCTTATAAAAGCCGGTGCGAAGGGTGTGCTGTACGTAGGCGATCACTTATATGGTGACATACTGAAATCTAAGAAATGCCGTGGTTGGAGAACTTTCTTATTAGTACCAGAGCTTGAAAAAGAAGTTCGCGTCTGGGGATCAAAAAGCGATCTGTTCCATAAAGTTCAAGATTTGGATATTCAGCTTGGCGATACTGGCGAGGAAATGGACTCTGCCATCGGTCAGCTGACTCGCGATGAGTCTTATGGTATCTTAGGCAGTACTTTTAGAAGTGGTTCCAGACGGACACACTTTGCCAGTCAGGTTTGTCACTATGCTGATTTGTACGCTAGTACATTTATGAATCTGATGTACTATCCATTCAGCTTCATGTTTAGCGCTCCTCTAATGTTCATGCCTCACGAATCGACAGTACTAGAAAGGAATACCAAATATCGAAAAACTTGATGAAGAATACACCTTTAAAAGAAGGCTTGATACTAGTGAAAGCAAATTGTCGCTAAAATAAAACAATTAATTCTCATATATCAATTGATTACAAAAAAAAATCACCTTTATTGCTCTCAGCACTATATTTTGCGTCAGCGTAACTGGGCAGTTTGTAATCGAATTAATAAATCTTATGTTTATTCACCTTATTCCTGGTGGAGGCTCTCTCTATTATCAGTAGATGGCAGCACAGTAAGAGGTGTTTATAACTTCCCCTTGATGATACGAATGCATTGATTTATCTGAGAGGCTATGACGTCATAGGAGGACTACAAGACTTTCGGTTTGATTTTTAGTTTTTTTTTTAGGAAACTGGACCATTATCAAGTATATTTTTCCAGGGGTGATTCTAAACATAAAATAATTTTTAGTAAATATTTATTATTATTTTACTTAATAATGGTCGAAGAGATTTTGAATTGCAACATTACAATTTTTTGCATCATTTTAAGGAATATAATTTTGCATGCTAAATTACAAAATTGTATTAGTTCATCAATCAGTTGTATTAGTTCCTGAAAATTTAAAATATCAAACTTTTTTGAAATTTAATTTCTCAGGACATTGTAATATAATAAACTACCATACAAAAGGAAATAATTATAGACAAATAAGGGGGTGCACAATGGGACATAATATGATTCCCTCGACAAACCGCAGAAATTAATTAAAAAGCTTGATATAGGTCGGACACCCAAGCGAACCTGTAAGGTTGAGTTGTAGGAAGCTATAAAATTTCTAGTCCCGAGGTTCCGAACCCCAGACGCTGTCAAATTTTAAATGTATTAAAGAAAAATTTTTTAATAAATTTTTTTTACGTAAATAAAATATTCTTTTTTTATTGCGTTTCTAATTAAAGCGTTAAAATTATAAAATTTTTGCCCATACACTGTATAGATAATTGTATAGATAAGAAAACGTGAGCTATCAAATATTATTTTCATTATAAAGTTAACACAACACCTAAATTAATTGGTTTGAAAAGAACTAAATGGGAAACAAAAATATGATTTAGAAAGAGTCGTAGAACCAGAGTTGCTCCCCGGGCTATTGGCGACTGTTTGGGAAACATCCCAAAGGATGAGAGAGAAAGTTTTTTCTTGTTTTTCATTTAGTTTTTTAGATTTTATTTTCAATTGCAAAATTCCTTAAACTGTAACTAGTTTAATAATCGAAAAAGCATAATATTCATTTTAGAGTAACTACGGACCAAATTGACACGGGTGGAAAATCTCAAGAACCATTCCAAACGCATAAAAAATATTTTCTTTTGTGGTTTTTGGTTATGAGAATAAGAAACTGATTGGTGAAATATATTTTCCGACGAAGAACTAACCAATAAGGTTTAGTTTGAATCTCCATCAAATTGGCATGTTATTTTTTCGTATGCAGCGTGAATAGCCCCATTGACCACGCAGGAAAAACCACGTGGGTTAAATTTTCACTTGTTACGTAGCCCACTGTCTTTATAAACATTAACTACATGCTTTATAAACCAATTGTGATGACGTAAAAATATTCATGACTTACATTATAAAAATAACTTAATGTTGTATGTCACATGGTGATTGAAACGAATAAACGAAGGCTTGTCATATAATGATTTTATATTTTTATTTTATATCCGTCTTTGAACAGCCGACCCAGATTTTTGGGTTTACGACTACTATTGCTCACCTCCGTAGCTTTGTAATTTGAACCAATCGATCGGAAGGGAAAAAGCACTTTGTATTAGAATGTTTGTTTAATGAATATAAAAAATTTAACTGCTTTATGCAATTATAATTCTTGCCTATTTCTGTAAATTACAATTAATCAATATTTTTGTTAGGCATGCATAGATTGAACTCTAGAATCAATGTTAATTAAGAATCTATGAGTAATCAAGAAGATGCACAGATTGAACTCTAGAGTATTATAGACGAATGCCCTAAAGTTTAAAACGAATTATCAAATTCTGTGAGCACAAAAAATGAAACTGCATTCATATCTTACACTTTTTACGTTACTATATTTTTCATTTCAATCTTAAAATTTCTATCCACAAAATAAGAGGGGACGGAAATTAAAAAAGAAAAAAATTTTTTTTAATGTTCTCTAGAAAAATTACTACCACAAAGCGGACCTCTTAAAGAAATTCTTGAACTTGACATTTTACCATTTATTTTTAAAGAATCGAAAAAAAAAAAAAAAAAAAAAAAAAAAAAAAAATTACAAAGTTTGTCTTATGTAACCGTATGTAACTGACATCAATTTAGTTTCGGTAGATATATAATTGCTAGCATGAATTGGGCATATTTATGATAAAATTTTGATAGACATAAATTTCTAAACAAAAATTAAACTGTAGACATATTTGCGACAGGAATCGAACCCGGGAACTCCCGAGCGCCAGAGAAAAGCTTCATGTCGACTGCACACTTTTTCCCACATTCGCCAATTGATTGTCAACATTCGAGTTAGAAAATACTTAAAATATTTGAGGCATATTTCTTAAACTTTTCATAGGTAAACTATTGTTGATGTGCTCATTTTTTTGATTTCTTACTATCTCTGTTTTTTCTTTTCATTTCACAAAAGCAACAGGGGGGGGGGAGAAGATAGAAAATTTTATTTCTTTCACAACTTAAATTATAAATGTAAATAAATTGGTGTAAAAATACCAAGCCTTTAAATAATATCATTTGCTTCGATTATACTTTATATTTTATATTTAACAAACTAGCAAAAATATACATTTTATATACTTTATAATTTATATTTATAATGAAACACACAGTCTCATCTAAAGAAAAAAAATCAATAAAAAATATATTTTGCTTTAAATTTTTATTGTAAATGAAACTTTAACTCATTGGCGTCGTCAGATAAAATTTATTGGGGGGGGGGGACCAATCTTGGACATTTACTTGAGAAAAAAATTAAAATTAAAGAATTAATTAAAAAATTAAATTATTAATTAAAATTAATAAATTCAATAATGAAAAATTAATTATTGGATTTAATTAATAAAAATATATAAGAATATATATATATATATATATATATATATTTGTATAGCACAAAAATACAAAGAGAAAAAAAGGGGAAAACGAAGAAACTTAATAAGTTATATTAACTGCGCATAAGCTGCAAGTATATAGAACTCATAAAATAAGCTAAAAAAATTGAGAAAAAAATTAAAAATCCGGAAAACAAAATAAAAAAAGGATATAATCTCTTCATCAGCTCACACGATTATATCCGCCAAAAGGAGTGCTTTCTAATATTGTATCAATATAACCAAAGCAAAATATATCAATACAATAGTGTGAGGAGCACTCATAAAAATTAAAACGAAATTAGAACACATTAAGTAAAAAATAAACAAATATATCAAGCAAAAAATAGAAAATAAAATGTAAAGAGATAATAGAAAAGAATTATACATTTATAATGTATAATGTTTATATATACATTTATAATGTATTTATAAATGTATAATTAATTATCAAACTTATTAATTACAAACTTTAAATTACCTTGCGCACATCCATTTTCGGGCCCATCCAAAGTAACTAACAAATTTGACGCGCTTCAGTATTGCAGTAAGAACGTGCCATAAGATATCACTTTATTTACGCTTCTGTTTTCATAGTTTGTAATCTGGCAATCTTATTACGTAAATATTTTAAATCATTCTTGAAAGATGCCGGTACGAGTAAGTTCATTTAAATTCGCTCCTCACTATGCAGATTTCCTCTCGTGTACTGTTCTATAATCTCTTTACATTTTATTTTCTGTTTTTTGCTTGATATATTTGTTTATTTTTTACTTAATGTGTTCTAATTTCGTTTTAATTTTTTTGAGTGCTCCTCACACTATTGTATTGATATATTTTGCTTTGGCATTTTGCTTTGGCTATATTGATACAATATTAGAAAGCACTCCTTTTGGTGGATATAATCGGGTGAGCTGATGAAGAGACTATCACTATATCCTTTTTTTATTTTGTTTTCCGAATTTTTAATTTTTTTCCCTCCATTTTTTCTCATTTTTTTAAGCTTATATATATATATATATATATATATATATATATATATATATATATATATATATATATATATATATATATATATATATATATATATATATATATATATATATATATATATATATATATATATATATATATATATATATGTATATATATCAATAAAGTCAATACTAACATTCAATACATAATTAAGAAAACGGAAAAGTCTTGATACAATGCAGAATGTTCCGTGATCTACGTCTTTTTATGCATAATTTTAAAATCATCCTTTTCGTTAAGAATTAAGTTAAAAAATTTTACAAATTAGGGGTAGTCTTATATAGTAGTGACAATTTATCTTTGAGCATTGGTCAAGAGTGGCGCTAGACTTAGCCCGACAGGGGTTCAGCAATCCCCCAACAGGGGGGCTAAGATAATTTTAAAAATAAGCAATACTTTTTAATATACGAATAATAATTAATATGATATACACATTTTTGTTCTGATAAAGAATTTATCATGATTCAAATATTAACAAACAAAAAAAAAAAAAATAATAAAAAAAAAAAAAATAAAGGTGATATCTGAATAAATAAAAAAGTATATGCACATACAGCATAAGATTCTACAATATTCTCAATTAAATATTATTCTACTCAAACAATGCAACTCAAACAATAAAAAATTATGCACAACTAGTAAAAATTCCAAAGATATCCAAGGAGCAAATTAAAACCAGTTTAGATATTTTCGTAACAGAGATATTTTTTTTTTTTAAATTTAGCATAATTAACCAATAACTAGGCAGTTCAATTTTATTTTAATTTGAACATTAAATTTTTTAAAACTCGAGTATTTTAGAAACTAAATAACGTGCCATCTATATTAAAACTAAACTATAATTTGATTTACTTAAACATAATAGTTTTCTCCTTTACGCTTCAGTTCCACTTGTTAAGAAATTCAAGAATATTGTTAAATAATACTAACTCGATAAATAACTTAATAAATGAAATTTTAAAAAAATTGTAAATTATTTTAGATTGGGAAATTTTTTTTTTTTTTTTTTATCAGTTGAATCATTTATGTCAACCAGAGCTAAAAAAAGATGTTAAAATGATCAAAAACCAGTTTATTTGCAAGATGAAGCTGTTAGAAGTGATAAAAGATAAATGTATTTCTTATCTTTCCATAAAAAATTAAATAGCTAATAAATAAATTTATGATTTTAAAAGTTAAATCGCTAAGACCAAAAAACCTCTGGAAGTTATTTTTGTAGGAAGAACTATAACCTGTAATTTTAATAGAAATAATTGACTGTGTATAGTTAAGATTTATAATATAATATTTTGGTATCTTTTTTTTTTATCATGCTAGCCCTAATGTAAGTTTTAATAATAATAATTATATATATATATATATATATATATATATATATATATATATATATATATATATATGAGTGTCTGCAAGTGTGTGTGTTCATTTAATTATGTTAATGAAATAAATTATTAATTTTGTTAATAATTATTTTTTATTAGAATAAATAACAATCATTAATAAAAATTAAGTTTCCGTCTAAATTCGATTTTAATGATAACATCGAAATATTTCACGCCTTTCAATTTGCTCAAAATGTTATAATTAATATTATTCATAAAAGTAGTATAGCAATCAGTAATAGTAGTAAAAATATTTATTTCAATAATAACACGATTAAATCAAATTATATAAATTTTTACACTGTTTTATTTTTATTTATTTGTAAATCGCACAGCAAATTGAAATTTAATTTAAACGCGAATACAATATATCCAATACATCGTCCAAAAAACTTTTCCAATGAAAATTAAATAAAAAAAAATTAGTGACTATTGTTTAAATGGACGCAAATACAATGTTATGCAAAGCGAAATTATAATTTAATAAGCAACAAAAGTAAATATTTGAACTAATATTTACAAAATAAAAATAATATATATTTCGAAACCTATGCTTATGTAAATTTTTGAATAGTTTTTTTTTCCCACTTGCTATATTATTAGAAAATTGTCTCATACATTAGCCGAAAGTTTTAACAAAGCTAGGCAATTATTCTTACTTTTCATTTTTCAACGAAAAATGTTAAATGAATAAAATTTTAGTTAAAATATGAAATTAAATAATATGAAACTTCATTTTTTATATTTGCAAAGGAATTTAATGCTTTTTTTTTGTAAATGTATAAATATTTGATTTCTTTAATGGAAATTTAAATAAGTTGTTTAAAAAATGAATCAGAGCAAAGAAATTTTGGTATTAATACGTTCAATACGATACAATGGGTTCGCGATTTCTTTGTACTCTATATTAAATTTTAAGAAAGAACTATTATTAGCGATTTTTCGAATAAATTTTTGAACAAAATTTTACATCGATAGTAATATTTAATACTGATAGAATATAGTAACTGAAGTATAAAACGCAAGAATAATAATAACAGTGCTCAAATGAAAAACTGTATAACCGGAATAACTTACGATTTAATGAACGGGTTTTTTCGTACTAGCCATCAATCTTGGAGGACATAGCCTTAAATATGAATTAGTACAAACAATATTTTAAGATAAGAAATTAGACACAAAACAGTAGTATGATAAATAATTCCCATTAGTCATATCAGGAGAGTAGTGTAAGTTCCTTCATAATAATAGCCTCATAATGATAATATCTCAATCTCGTAATATCTCAAGCACGTTTTGAATGAATCGAAAAATTTTCATACAATTAAAAAATTCGTTTATCCAAAGGTAATACCATGCAAAAAATATAGTTTTAAATAGTTATAAAATATTTAATATTTTTTATATTTTCATAATATGAGTTGGAAAAATTTTGAATCCTGAATTTTGATATTCCTGTGTAGTAAATGGCGACTGCTGCACGTTAAATCTGTCGAGTCACAAAGTCCTCCATGTTCCCATAACAAATCAATATCTCTACGGCTACTGATCCAGAAGTTTCCTTGTCTTCTGGGTTGGTTCAAAATTACAAGGCTACGGAGTTGAACATTAGCAGTCGCAAACCCGAAAATTGGGTCGGCTGTTCAACGACGGATAAAATAAAATAAAATAGTAATCTATACAAATTCCTAAATAATTTTATGCAAGGGAATTTTAAACTGTAAAATGCAAAATTTGAATGAAATCGGTTGAATAATTTGAGATAAATAAAATTTTAAGCAAACCGACTTTTTTAAAGTTTGATAACTCAGAAACTAATCGATCGATTGTTCTGAAAATTTGTATTTTGAAATTAAAAAGATGTAAAAATATGTAGAACATACAATTCAATATATTTCACTACTATTTAATAAACTAATAAAAAATAACAAATAATTATTTAAAATTATTTTTGCGTAAAAATTTGTGTATAAAATTTTTTTTGTATGCAAACATTTTTCAATACACTCAAAAAGTTCTCGAGATAATGGGCAATAATCGAAGAGTGCAGATAAAATTAAAGGACCCAAACTTTCCATCTCTATCTTTACCATAACTTCGGACCATATCTTCCAGATTGCGGCTATTTCCGCATTTTGAAAATTAAAAACCTAAAACTATAGAAAATGTTTTATGTTTATCCAGAACAAAATGCGTTTTTGTGTTCAATTTCGTAACTTAAAATTTGGTATTGACTCTTTGTACGTGAAAATACGATTAAATCAAAAGTTAATCAAGGTGTTCCCTTTTTCCATTTCATACACTGTATATAAAATAAGTCTATGATAATCTGTTACGTTGATTAATATATATTTTAAGATATTGAATACGAACAGTTTAATTGTTTTTCTGAATCAATCAACAATCGTTCTACTACTAAGAAAATGATAAAAAAAAATTAAATCTGCCTAAAAAAATTACAAATATTTTGTTACTGTTTGCTTTTCTTTTTTTCCGACTTCTTATTTATTGCGTTGATTAAAATATAAACCTATAATCCGAATAAGTAAATGATTTTCCTGATTTAAAAGTATTAAAAAAAAAAAAAAAAAGAAAGAAAAAAATGAGATGAAAAAATTAAACTGAATTTTTTTAATTTTATTCCTATAGTATTTTCATTTTGCTTGAAAATTTCAAAAAGCAATTATGTGATCCCATAAACCATTGATAAACACATTACATAAAAAAGAATTTGTAAAGAAGAGGACCTGTGTCTCTTTCCGTCCCTCAGGCGCTATTGTCAGATATTCCCCCAACAAAGAGGAAAGAAAGAATAGCAGTTTGAAAGATAATTTTCCAAGAAAATGAAGATGTGTCTATGGGAAAGGATTTCTATGGGACTTCAAAAAGTCGTCAATTTCAACCATGTCTAATAGCATCGTCCTCTCCCACCCAAAAGATAACTATTGTAGTACTCAAGACAGTCCCCCTCCCCTAAGAACGCACCTGTTACTAATTATGGTCAGTCACAGCAGAGAACTCCTTGAAAGTTTATGGGTTACACAATGAGATTGGTATTGCCATATTTTAGTACCTTCGAATCCTACTAAAATTCTTGAAGACTAGAAACTCGCCAATTCTCTCAAAAGAAGTTGCATACTATTATCTTAGAAGTATTTTAAATGAAGCTATGCACTAGGTATTTTTCATGTTATTACTGAAATTAACTTTTTATGGACTTCGTTTCAGAGGAATGTATCTCAGTAATTCAGTATTTTTTTGTGTTCTGAAAGTATTAATACAAAAAAGTCACTAAAATTGAATTGAAATGGGAAAAATGTGAAAGAAGTTAAGAATGTTTTTTTCTGAGGTGGTAGCATATACACACATATTTATTTGCGAGAATTAAACTTTTATCAATCAGAATTTTTGAAACATTCGTTAACTACAAATAAAATAGTAACGAAAAATTAAAATAAATACTAAAAAATTGCTTATTTAAAATATATATAATATGTATACGCCTTCCATATATATATATGGAAGGCTTATATATATATTGGGATTAAATAAAAATAAGAATCTAATTTACACAAAGTAGAAAAACACACCTACAGAAAATTTTAAATTCATATAAATTTTTATAAGTTATACTATCTAGTTTCTGTACGTTTCTTGCGGTCAATGATAACTAATGCTTAATGAATTGATTTTCGATTTAATTAATGTGTCTTAAATTACTTTTCTCGTTCACGACGCATAAATATTTTCAAATGAGAGTAGATAACTATGTAGTTACGTTTTTTAGGCAATGTCAAAATTAGACAGATGTCTGAGAAATAAATTTGGTAATTATGAAAATTCATTTCCGGAATCAATATCTAACGAGGAGAAACTTCTGCATTAATAATGAAAAAAAAAAAAAAAAAATAAATATGTCTACTGAAAATTAAAAAAAAGTTTTCTTAAGAAGACTATTTATTTTCTTAAGATTATTTGTGCATTAACCTGGTAAAATACATTTACAATGTATGTTTATGGTATGGCAATTATAAGATGAACTCTCTTTCCGAGTCTTTCTTCGTACGTCTCTATTGAATTTCTTTTAAAAATAGTTTAATGACATAAACCTTTATAACTATAGAACTCCGCGATCTAGAATCAGTCTGAAGTTGAGACGAAATAAAATAGTTCTGTTTGAAACATTCATTTTAGAACAAATTAATGATTTTCTCTTACTTCTAAAATTGAAATTTATTTCTTGTAATCAATTAACAAAAAAGTAAGACTTAAAATAATAAGAAAAAAACTATTCGGCATACTTAATATATACTTTAATATAATACATTCTTAATATAATACTTTAGAGATCCTTGCAAATATGTTATTGTAGTAATATTTTGTTGAGATGTGTAAGATAAACTTTTTTTGTTAATAAAGTAATGATTTTTTGATAAAATCAGATTCAGTATCATTCAAAAAACTAAAGTTTTAATTCTTGCTTTAGTAAAATATATCATAACTTTTTTTAAAATTATCGTTACATTCATGTAAACATTTTTTATCATAAATTGCTATAGATAGAAATATTTTAATTTAATTTTGTAAATTCTAAAATTAAAATTAAACAAAAGTAAGATTTAAATTATTCAAAAAATGTAGTCTTTTAATTCTTAAATTAAAATGTCGATGTGTATAAATGAAATTTAAGACAAATATCGAATTTTCAAAGTACCAAAAGATAAAAATGTATCGAATTTTTTCTTCTCCTCCAGGCGGTTTAGTGTATATAGTATAGTTATTGAATGGTATATCAGTATATAGGTTATATCCAGTAAAATAAATAAATTTCCCTACACGAAGAATTGTCTATCGGAAATCTAGGTTAGTAGCATTGAATTAAATATAAACTTACGTTTTCTTATATCATAGGTAATACCTCAATCAAAAGAATTTTTCACTATTTCAAGATCGAATACAATTGGTCCTCTTACAGCAATGTAAATGTAGAATATACACTGCCCTAATTTGAGGATTATTTTGTAACTGCTTTTTGCTATAGCTTAAAAATATTGAATGAAATTAAACAAAAGTTTTGAAGCAATTTTTTATTAATTACGAGATAATGATTTTAAAATTGAACAGAAAATAAATCGTTAAAAATTGCGCAAGATATGAGCGTATTAAGTATTTCTTTCATATTGCACATGCCCGGAAAAAAAAAAGAATTTTTTTAAAAAATTTTGTTGGAAATTGTAATTAGCAACTCGTGAAAAAAAAAGAAAAGATTTGAATACCTTCAGAAAATTATACTGCAAAATTAGGAAAAAATATTTTTTTCTGCGCAGGTGGGAAAGAACTACTTTAAAAACGTATTTTAAATGATATATTTTTTTTTTATGTGTAATTTTAACATGCTTGTTGTGAATGAAAAATTGCTCCAAAAACTTTTATTTTATTGAATATTTTTGCTGTTTTAGGAAAAAAACTGTATGACAAATAAAAGTTTTCATTTATTTATTTTATAAAAATGTCCATATTTTCGTAATATGTAAGCTAAGCTTATAAAATTTTATGCAATTCTTACAAATAATAACAAAGAGTCCTTTGAGTTAATAAATTTATTGTTACATTTTCTGAAATAAGATGTTATAATACATACTTGTTTTCGCTCATTATTTATTGCCGGCCCCTTAGAACACCTCTGAAGTCTTTAAATTTCATTACAATCTTGAAATTCATAAAATAAAAATCTTTTTTTTTTTTTTTTGAGAAATTAAAAAAAAAAAAAAAAAGGTTAAAAACTGATAGTGTCTTGTCTATTATAGCACGGTAGTGTATATTTAAATTTCCTTAGTTTTATTTCATAGATGTTTTATTGGTTATAAAATGTTAGTGCCTTGATGAACACAACTGTTCCATCTATATTTTAGAAACATTCAAAAAAATTTTTTTTTTATAAACACCACTCTTCACTAATTTTCAAATTTTTGTTAAAAGGTAAGAATTTGAAAAAATAATTAAGATTCATATAAGATTATCCTGATTCATCCCAGCAGAATTAAATAATTAATATTAGATTTTATTACTGCAAGTGAAAAATGGTATCTTACTTCCTTGTGAAGAATTCTAAAAAAAAAAAAAAAAAAAAAAATATCGATCTCGCAATTATGGAACAACCTATTTACAATTCAATTGCTAATAAATTAATATTAAAAAATGAGTGACGAAAAGAATGCTGTTCCTCGTCCTGTTTAGTTCCTAGCATGTGGCTGCATTAAATCGCACTAATTTACTAATATTGCTGTAAATAATCAATTAATATATTTTAATAATAAACAAACACTAAAAAAATGACTAAGAAATTTCATATTTAATTTAGTTTATGTTTTATAAAAAGCTGTGAGTAAAAGGGATTAAAAATATTACAAAATAACTCTACAATACTGATATTTTAATTACAATAAATAATTTTTTAAAAATAATCTGGCGGAAAAGAAAGCAGTCTTTAAAAATTCCAAATTTTATTCTTGTTTTGTAAAATCATAACATTTTGTTAATAATAAATATTAACGAAAACAAAAAATAAGTTTTTAAACGAATTACAATAAATAAATTTTTAGAAATAATCTCGTGGAAAAGAAAGCAGTCTTTAAAAAATCTGAATTTTATTTTTCTTGTTTTGTAAAATCATAAAATTTTGTAAATAATAAATATTAACTAAATGGCGCCAATCAGAGATAAACGCATCATGACTATCAACCCCTATGGAAAGAAAGATTATTGCAAGAACGATGGATTAGCGTCGACTCCAAACCTGTGATTGTAAAGGGAAGGGGGCAAACTTTGAGCGATGGACACCTGTAACTTTGGATGGGAAAGGATTCTCCCTTAAATTCGGTTCAGAAGGGTTGAAGAAATGCTAGAAGAATGGTATTCCACTACCTACAATAATAGAAGAAACATTTTTGGTCTTCGACATTTTTATAAATTACTCAACAAATACTAAGTTAATTTTATAATTTCAGACATGTTTAGGTCATGCGATTTCTTATACTTTCAATAAATTTTAAATCTTTCAGGGATTTGAAGGGCCGGCAATAAATTATGAACGAAAACAAATATTTTTGGAAACACTGTACTAGAAAATACAACAATAAGCTTGTAACTTGTATTTATTATTTTGGTGTTTATTAGTAATTATTGCATAAAATTTCACAAACCTAGCTTCTAAATGATATGGGGTTTTTAACAAATTTGATTTTGCATCATAAGACGAAATTAAACAACAAATGATACCTTACACTAGTCGTCTGTACACTGAAATGTGATATAAAGAATGAAAACATACCTACTTTTATGGAGGATGATCCCCCAAAATGCTGCTGTCGTTTTAAATAAATCTTATTTAAAAGTACAAAATAAAATTTGTGGGAAACTCGCATTATTATTCAGAGCTTGCTTTGAAAAAGTACAAAAACTGAGTAGAAAATTACTAAAAACTTTTTAAATGTTCAAGATATTCGAATCAGTCCTTTTCATTGGATACTAAATGCAATTCACTGGGACGTTTCATTAAAAAAAAAAAAAATTTCACTTTTTCTTAGCGCATGCGAAGTTTGGTTGAATTACTTTCATCTCGCGAAATTTTTAATGAATTTTATTTTGAACTTTAAAATAATAATTTGTTTTGTAAATTGTTCTGAAAATTTTGTTGAATATTTTTTTATATTATAGCCAAATTTCTTAGCGCATGCTAAGTTTGGTTGAATTACTTTCATCTCGCGAAATTTTTAATGAATTTTATTTTGAACTTTAAAATAATAATTTGTTTTGTAAATTGTTCTGAAAATTTTGTTGAATATTTTTTTATATTATAGCCAAATTTATATATATATATATTAAAGCTAGGTTTACGAAATTTAATTCAACTATTGAAAATAACAACAGAAGTAATCAAAGCAAATTACAAGTTTACGGCTATATTTTTCTGTCATAGGGTGTTCAAAAATACTTGTTTTAGTTCGTAATTTATTTTCGCTCCCTTTAGTCTGAGAAATTGCTTGACATAAACACTTCTAAATAACAAAATAATCCTCTCAGTACTTTTTGAGAGATTTAAAAAAAATTTCAAAAGCTGAAAGTGTTTCCTCCATTACTATATCATTGCTAAAGGTGGCTAGTACTCAATACTTTTGATTATTTTATTCATAGCTATGGTAATTTAAGAGTATTTATAATTATTTTCCTATAAAGTGAATTTAAAAATAATTATTCAAAAAAATGAACATGACTATGAGCAACAAAAAAACTATCTATTTTGTGTTGATATTTTATTACATACACAACAAAAACTAGGTTATTCCACATAACTTGATTGTTTCAGATAGGTTCAAAAGCGTTAAAATGTGATCAGTATTATTGAAAATTCATTTAAAATATAGTTCTAAAATATGGCGTATCACTTTTCTGAAAAAGATTGTGTTTAGTAATAGGAAATTTTTGAGATAAACTCTTATTTCATTATGCTACAACAAAAAGGTTCCCTCACTAATTTGAATACAAACAGAAAGAGCAAAGTCAGATTTTTGAGAAGAACTCTTTTTACATATGCTACAAAAATGAAGTTTTTCATAGGTATGAATACAACTGTGATTACCTGGATAGTCCTTAAGTAAAAAATAATTTTTACAAATACAAGAATATAGCTTCTAAACAGTGTGAGCAAGAATGTGTTTAGTAAGATGACCTTTTTGTGAAAAACTTTTATTACATATATTACAAGAATAAGGCTTTTCATCAGTATGAACACGGCAGTGTCTTATCAGATGGGATTTTCGTGAAAAACTGTTATTACATATACTACAAGAATAAGGTTTCTCACCAATATGAACAAGACTGTGTGTAGTCAGTGTACTTCTTTCTGAAAAACTCTTATTACATATACTACAAGAATAAGGTTTTTCTCCAGTATGAACACGGCGGTGTCTTATCAGATGGAATTTTTGTGAAAAACTGTTATTACATATGCTACAAGAATAAGGTTTTTCACCAGTATGAACAAGACCGTGTTTAGTCAGTGTACTTCTTACTGAAAAACTCTTATTACATATACTACAAGAATAAGGCTTTTCACCAGTATGAACAAGACTGTGTTTAGTCAAATTACCTCTGTCTGAAAAACTTTTATTACATATACTACAAGAATAAGGTTTTTCACCAGTATGAACACGACGGTGTGTTATCAGTTGGGATTTTTGTGAAAAACTGCTATTACATATACTACAAGAATAAGGTTTTTCACCAGTATGAACACGGCCGTGTCTGATCAGATGGTCTTTTCGTGAAAAACTGTTATTACATGTACTACAAGAATAAGGTTTTTCACCAGTATGAACAAGACTGTGTTTAGTCAGTGTACTTCTATGTGAAAAACTCTTATTACATAAACTACAAGAATAAGGTTTTTTACCAGTATGAACAAGACTGTGTTTAGTCAAATTACTTCTGTCTGAAAAACTTTTATTACATATACTACAAGAATAAGGTTTTTCACCAGTATGAACACGGTGGTGTGTTATCAGTTGGGATTTTAGTGAAAAACTGCTATTACATATTCTACAAGAATAAGGTTTTTCACCAGTATGAATACGGCCGTGTCTTATCAGATGGTCTTTTCGTGATAAACTCTTATTACATAAACTACAAGAATAAGATTTTCTTACGGGATCAATAACACTATGCTCAATAAATTTACTTATCTGAGAAAAACTTTTTCTTCCCATACTGCATGAACAAGCTTTCTCAACTAAGAGCAGAAAAATGTGAACAATTTGATGAAAAATTCTGATTACATGTACTGCAAGAAATTTTTTTTTAGGTATTATAAAAAGTATTAACTATCGGTCACTCTTGTTTGCTTTAAAAAATCATATCACATACACTACCAGAGTTCTAAGCAACTACTTATTTACACTTGGAAACTTATAAGCACATAAACTACAAACATTAAATTTCTTTGTATGAAATTATTTTCGTGCCAGAACATCATTATCTCTATGACACTTTATATTGCAATTTACTTTATATTGGTAGAGTTTTTTGATAGGCAGGTTTATATAGTTCAGTATATATAAGAGAGTTTTATTACATCTCATACCCCTGTACGAATATATCTTTGAAATTTAAATAGGATATTAAGTAATGTATGAAGACAAAACAATTGTATAAAGCCTTCCTTTACACAAATGGGGTTAATAAAAGTCTTCCTTAGTATAAGTGAGATAGCCTGTTTTTATTTAATTTATCCCAGTAAAGAATTTTTAAACAAACAAGGAAACAAGTGCAAAATTGCGGTAGCCGGTAAAAGTTGTTTATGTTATTGGCCGCTTATTTCTATTCACCTGATCTCCTGGATTTTGGAAAAGGATTTTGATCTTGGAACAGTTTATAACCAATAGATGTCGCTACTAATGAATATAAGCCTATCACCTTCTGAAAAGAGCATTTTTACTGCATGGCAGAAAATCGCATATGCGATTTCGAAGATCCTACAGGAAACCCTATTGGGAAATTTTTCGTGGGTTAAAGTATTTCACTAGCCACAGGTTCTTGTTCACATCTTGGAATTCGCGTGGTTCCTATAGTTCCTTATAGTTAAATACCGAAGTCAAGCATCACTTGCTATGGTCAGTAAGTACATTCGCGGAAATTTTATTCAGGACTAAATTTATTCAGAATAAATTTATTCGGAATGATTATTCATAAGCAAATTTAGTCATTATCGTCATTCATTATGCAAATATCAGAATAATGAATAAATTTATTAGTTACGACAAATTTTTTTGAATAAAATTTTGAATAACCAGCGAAAAATGCAAGAATTATGTCATATTCATTGCAATGCGAGCGTCAATTACAGTAATAGATTACAAATGTAATTAATTTTAGACAAATCAACTACTTGCAATGATCATGATTACAATTAATCACACAAATAATTATTATTGGCGATCGCAACACTCGAATACGCCATCTGGGGAGGGACCGGTTTGGTGCCTTTAGCCCTTCTCCCTTCCCTCTCCTCCTCTTTTCAGTTGTATAGGAATGTGCTACGATATTTTCCCTTTTCTTAATATTTTTCCTCTTTATTTAATAAAAATATTTTTTAAAATATCCATGGTACTTTTCTTTAGAACTATGTTTAATGTAGTTTTCAGATGACCGATGACCGATACAGTTTGATTATTAGTTTTATTTTTTTATAACCGCCGTTGAGCAACCGACTCAAATTTGAGTTTACGCCTAGCAACGTTTAACTCCATAGCCTTGTTATTTTGAACCCAATCCAGAAGACAAGGAAACTGCTGGATCAGTTCCCAGAGGTATTTATTTGTTATGAGAACTTGGAGGACTTTGTGACCCCGACGGATTTAACATGCACCAGTCACCATTTTATACATGGGTATTCTACCGGCTGGATTCAAACTCCCATTCTCATGAACACGAGTCCAACGCTCTATCAACCAGGCTATCTCGGCCAAATTTATTAGTTTATTTTATAAGAGTCATTGCACAGCCGACCCAATTTCGAGTTTACGACTACTAATATTCAACTCCGTAGCCTTCTCATTTTGAATCCAAACCAGCAGTCCTTACACCCTGGAGCAGGTGAAGGCCGTTATAGTAATACTGTTTGTAAAAAAAGAAAAAGAACATTTCGTAAGCTAATATTATTTAATTGATGTTTAGATTAAAAATATTTCTTCATTATTTTTGCTTTCTTTTTTATTGTTTTAAGTATTAATTTTATTGCAAGAATAAAACTTGTCATTATTGACGTAAATTTTTGGCTTATATTTTTAAAGATTCATTAAATATCAGAGAGAATAAATGTGATACGGGTTAGAAGTATCAGCTCTGCTCTTGATGGGATGTGAAAGAGCAACAGTCCCGGGTATCCAGCCAGAACAGCATTCAACATATCAATTAGCAATTAGTTTTAGATAATTACAATTGTAGAATAATTATTTTATTATAGAGTGAAATGTTTTAAAAGACAAATATCTGTTAATGCTCAATATTTAATCAGCAAAACAACAGAACCAGAATTGAAATCTAACGAATTTATTATTTTTAACTACTGATAAATTTTGTGACAGGAAAAAAATTAAAGCTTGATAGATTTCAGAATTTTAGATCACCTTCTAGTTTTACTATTCAATCAAATAGGTTTCAATGTCTATCATACCGCCTGTTTCATTAGTGATTTCACATATTTCAATATCATTTTTGTTTCGTTCTTACTTAATATTAATTTGTTTGCGACAGTTAATTTGTATACCTTTTTTACTAAATTTTTCGAGGTGTTTAAAAATATAATATTGAGGATTTTAACTAAAATGAAATTTGCTTTTTTTGTATGCCTCTTTTATTACGTCATCATCACACCCAAACGCAACTGTCTGCTCTAAATAATGCGATAATATAAAATGAGATAGCATAACAAACGTGTGTAGTTATTTAAATTCATATTCAAAATTATTAGTTAATTGTTTCTTAAATTCACAATTTCAATCACTTTTTAGATATTTTAAAGTGCTATTTAAAACTGCTGCATATCACACGAAAGCATTAAATATATCATTTGTACAATTTTAAAGTAAAATAATAAGAAATCCCTAGAAACTATTAACAAAAGAGCCATAGGCAATTTAAAGAAGCTAAAAACATTTTCCCTTGGTGTAAAGTAAGGCGGCTATTTGACAACTCTGTTGGTGGTAGGTACGAAAGCGGGGATATTTCATCAGTCAAAAGACCGTTTTATTGATCTTTTGGTTAGAAAAGTGAAGAGTAATGATTTTTTTATACTTGAAAATACTTCGATTAGATTTTAAAAAGCGTCCGAAAAATGTTAAAAAAAAAAAAAAAAAAAAAAAAAAATGCATTTTGCATCTGAGGGCCCCAGCTTCAAGTAAAACTTTTAAAAAATTGTAGGATATGGGGGCGCTTGTCATCTCGGAGCTCCAAGCTACAGCTTATTTAGCTTCTACGTAAATCCGGCCCTGCCTGCAGCCCATTTCGATCGCCATTTTCCCATTACAAGTGGTTATAATTATTTATGATCACAACAAAAATGATTACAGATAATCAGAATTTCAAATAATCAAGCCCTGGGATTGCAAGGCATCGTGACAACTTGTTAATGTAAGACTACTCGCAATGATAAAGTAAGATTACACGAAATGATAATTACAAGTTATCATTATCTAGCAATTACAGGTAATCTTAAATACAAGTAATAGTGATATATATGATTACAACTCGAGTAGATGCAATCATAATTTTAAGTGAACTTGATTACAATGTAATAGGGATTGTAAGTTATTGAATAGTTTTAAAACAATGCATAAATTGTAACTGGAAATGAATTTAGTTTACTATTGTTTGGTTTATTAAATGAAAAATTTTAAAAATAGAATTACATACGAAACTACGCACAAAGATACACAAACAAGATTATATTGTGATTGCTTGTGATCACAATAAGAAACGATTACGAGTGATTATGATTGAATAATCAAAATGTATGATTACATGCAATCGTGATTGCAAGTAATTGCGAGTACATGTAAAAAAAGTTTTCGATTAGAAGTAATTACGATTGCATACTATATGCTTATTCAGTTTGTATAATTATGTTTGTATGTGTTAACATATTTTTCGGAAAGTACAATGAACGCACATATATAAATACAGTTTATTAATGTACGAGCAATGCATGTAAGTTCGTATGTATGATGTATGTATACGTACATTTGTCTATGTAGCATGTGCACAATCTCTCATACATAGATATATTTTAAATTCATTCAATATTTTTGCGTATGCATGTACATGTATGTAAGTACATATACATGCATGTGTACGCATATAAGATATATGTATGAATGTATAGATTTGCCTATATATTACAAATGTACCTATGTATGCATAAAGTTATTTGTACATACATTATACGTACATAATTTTGCATATAATATACATGTATGTAATTTTGTATGTACGTATGTAGAGACAATATATTTACGAGTATTTATTCACGCAAGTACATTCATAGTATATATGTAGGTATGTACGAGCATTGTAGGCGCGCGTAAGAAATTTTTTATTCATCTGATATATGTACTTATTTATGCATATAAAATTCATGTACAGTCATATATGGTTTATACGTATATTGTATGTTCATATGTAGGTAAGCACATATATATGTACATCATCAAAACATGTGTATTTATGAGTGTACGTATGTATGAACAAAAATGTTGCATTATACATATATATATACAATGTATGCATGTACGTTAATTCATATAATGTATAAATGTGTGCATGTACAAGAAATATATGTATTTAAAATGTATGTACATACATTATATGTATGTGTAAGTCAAATTCTTTACCCATCAAGGTTATGTCTCTACCTATAACGAGATCATATCAACATATTATATAACGTCTTAATTTTAAAATAAATTTTTTAATCACCTGTCTTGGAGAGTTTCGCAGAACTATTTTACCAACGATTTAATAAAATTTTAACATTTTTGAAAATCTTATTCTTTACGCTACTACGTATATTATTTCTTGATAAATATACTAATAATTTATTTTAGTACTTTAATTTAGGTTTTACTTAAAGTTAAGTTCCTTTTTAAATTATTGTCAAGTTTTTTTTTTTTTCCTTAAAGAAAACTTAGAATTAATGTCTGCTAGCTAAGAATAAAACCTTGTTAAGAAATTAAAAACATTCATCTGTTTAAAATTATTTGATGCAAAACAGCTGATTTATTTACTAAGCATATTATTTTTTTCAAAAAGAGAATATAAAATATTGATTGTCTTTTTTTTTTTTTTTGTTTTTTTTGTTTTTGTTTTGTTTTTTGTGACTTCAACATAGATTATCGAAAATAGTGCTGATGTTTTATAAGTCATGTCATTACAAAGAGTATAAAAATACCAAACATAAAAGGCTGTCGAATACGTAGCCAAAATTTTTAAGCGTCTTAAAATATCTCAGTATCTTAAATGTCGTCCTAACATCTTAGTTGCGAAATTAAATTTTTAATTGTCTGACCACGTGTGATTCACAGAACCATACAACTAATTATTCCATTATATCTTTTACTCTTTCTTTATGGTATCATGCATATTTTTTTCCAGATAATATACTAAATTATTTTGTTTCATTTTGCACTTTAGCACGATTCCCAAGATATTATATTAGTATAATTTGTTGTTAGGACAATACCTTATTTTGTTAAGCAGCAAATACTAAAAATTGAAATTAGTTAAAAGATTCCGAAGAAGTGCCAATTTTAGAATCATCTGATTTAAAAAAGAAAAATGCAAGAAAAAATACGCAATTTTCGAACTTATTTTGATAAAGAAAAAAGAAATAAAAATACGCGGCGAGAAGGAACATAGGCTTTACAGAAACTGTGAAAACCAATTTTTTCTATATATTTCATCATAAGAGGATAAGAATGATATTTCTCCAAGAAACCTTCTCAATAATTTCGTTATTTCCAGAATGAAATCAGTTTGATCGAAATATATTATTCCTTGAAAATTAAAATGAGAAAAAAATTAATTTTCATTATTTATCTTAGCTTATTCCATTTATTTAATGATAGCGGTATCAAGGTTAAGAATATGCGATGGAAGCCCCGTTTACTATTATATTTTAAATGCATTGAATCATATATCTTGAATAATTCATTTTAAATAAATTATTTAATAATTTTAAACAAATAAGGGTGTAAAAATAAACTCGATCGAAATGCTCCTTAAGTATACCCAAAAACATATGTAGAATAAAATATATGGTGAATATTGGAATCGATAGATAAAAAATACCATTTCAAACATAATCGAGTAGGACGGAAAAGCTAACTTGTTTGAAATATCTATCCTTGTAACTATTTAATTTCAGTCCTGGTGCTAGGGGACATTCCATTGTGCACAATCGACTTTTGAAATTTCAATTGTAAACAGAATTTTTTATGTCCTTAAAAAATGTTACGGCTTGCAGCAAAAAAAAAAAAAAAAAAAAAAAAAAATTGTACTGCATTAATTAATATTTTTTCAATCCAAGAACCTTTGCCTATATCTTACGTAAAACTTATTTTAATATCGAGTGAAATAACTAAATGGATAATATACTAATGTTACTACCGTAATGTTATAAACTAATGTTACTAAATGGATAATCCCAAGAAACTGAATCGAAAAAATAAAAACTTCATTAATTTAAAAAATAATAGATAATAAAAATAGACATGTTTTGAGCGTCCAATAATTAAAGTCACAAGTCATTCACGCCTGACAAGTCTTGAGAATGGGCACTTATATTTGAAAGCTCGAAACATTTTGGCTTTTACTTCCCTCCTCATATTTTTTGAAGCCAGTTGAGTTTTTATCATCAATCATATACTGTTTTGCACTTGGGTCTTGATCATTATTTTGATAAGGATTTTACTCTCGTTAAAGTAAACATATGCATTTTAATATTTGAACAGGATTCATGTGGTCTTTAAAAACGTAAGAGAATCGTCAGGTTCTGAAACTGGTTGTTCAAGCTTTATGTAGCATAATTAAAAATTAATTCCTAATTAAAATTAATAACTTAAATAAATAATTATTTAATTGATTATTATTAAAATTAATTAATAAAAATTAAAATTAATTCTTTGATTTCATAATTTAACGTTAAGGCGTCACATTAACCAAATAAAGGTATGGGTATTGAAAAATAATTAATTATTTATGTTAAATTTTCAAATAATTCCAAACAAACTGAAAAAATTCCTTTATCTATCTGTATTATTTACAAAGTTTTGAACACACATTATTTACAGCTGTATTATTTACGAAGTTTGAACAAAGTCTGTACAGTCCGCAAAAAAAAAAAAAAAAGAAAAGATATCACCCTGAATAACTTTCGTTCTAATGATCGGATTTTCACGAACTAAGTGTCAATCTCAATGGTTCCTGGGGGTGACCTCAAATATGCTAATTAATTAGTGCTAACTATTAATTAAGTTACGAAATCAGACACAAAAACGTACTTTCTCTGAATAAACATATATTTTTTTTTACATATTTGGAATCCAGATACTTGAATTAGGGGGTTAGACAAAATTTTGAAAAAAATGGGTGGTAAATAGGGTCGCAACAAAGGTTTATATATTTGGCGATAGTCCAGAAAACCGCCAAAAAAAGTCGCCAGTGCAAATGAATATTTTAAGATAACCCATTGACTAATTCAAAAGAAGAATGCTTAATTTTACTAGGTTGCTAAGCAACCAAGCTCTGACTGGAAAAAAAAATTGAAATAATGTTCTGTGATTATTTAGAGAGGTGTAATTAATAGTTAATAGAAAATATCTCGAAGTTTCTTGGCAATTGACAATTTTTAAGCTGATTTCTGTCCAAAAAGCAAAGTTTTTTTAAAATTTTAATCTCCTTTGAAAAGAAAATTTGAATCGATTATAAATTATTTATGATTTTCTAAGTTTTAGAATTTAAATACATGAACATTTTATCTGATATTATTTAGATTATGTTGTTTCTGCTATATTTATTCGAGGATTTCATACTAAAATCAAATTAACATAACTTATTATGGCAAAATACAAAATTTTAGGGATAATCACTTTTACAGCTTTAATCAAGTCTTCTAGGCAAGAAAGTTTGAAGAAAAAAAAAAGTGCTTGAAAAATAAAATGTATATTGTATAGTAATTCTAATGCGCATTCACAAGTTTTTCTATAATTTACGATATTTCTTTTTCCTATAACTCAAGGAATTGCTGAATGTTTAGTGGTATTTTAAAAGCATTGAAATAGGTTATGTTTAAGAATAAGATATTGAAATAATATGTTGCATATAGTATGATTCATTGTTTCAAAACTCGCTTCATTCTGCTAGATATTTAGATAACAAGGTTTTCTTTGGATAAAGATGATTAGCAAATAGCATCCTTATGCTTCGATACATTTAAAAACTTACGTTCGCAAATTCACCATAAAATTTCGCACAGCATATTCTTCAATTACGATAAGCTACATTTACCACCAAATACTGATACTATGATTTTTTTTTGTTTTCTTATATATATCTGATATGATACTCTCTTTTTAAACAGAGCTTGTAAGGACCTTAAGATACTGAAAGGGGGGCACGAAAACTTAAAAGATAAAATATTTAATTTCATTAACTCAAAATACCTGGTCTCAAAATTTTAATTTTAAACCAAGTTAAATATAACTTTTACAATATTGATGCTCTTATGTTTTTAAAGACCACATAATTCCTGTTGAAATATGAAAATGCATATTTTTACTTTAACGAGTGTAAAATCCTTATCAAAATAATGATCAAGACCCAAATGTAAAACAGTATACATGATAAAAACTCAACTGGCTACAAAAAATATGAAGAGGGAAGTAAAAGTCGACACGTTTCGAGCGTTCAAATATATTCACACATTTTCAAAACTTGTCAAGCTTGAATAACTTGAGACTTTTATTATTGTGCTCAAAACATGTCTATTTTTATCATCATCTATTAATTTTTAAATCAATGAAGTTTTTATATTTTCAATTCAATTTCTTGGGATTATCAATTTAGTTATACAATATATTAAATTATTTCACTCGATATTAAAATAAGTTTTACTTAAGTTATAGGCACAGGTTCTTAGATTGAAAAAATAATAATTCGCTATTTTGTAAAAAAATCCATGCAGTAAAATTTTCTTTGCTCCAAGCCTTAACATTTTAATTTAAGGACATAAAAAAATTCCGTTTACAATTGACATTTCAAAAGTCGAATGTGAAAATAGAATATCCCCTAGCACCAGAAATCGAAATTAAATAGTTACAAGGACAACTATTTTAAAATAAGGAAAAATCAATAAAAATTAATTTTTTCATATTATTTTCAGTACTTTCGATAGTTTGGCCTGCCTAGTATGTTCTCTGCATAGAAACAATCATCTTTCTTCGTTAAAGAACGCATAATGGAATAAAAAATAACTAAAAATAGGTATGTACGGGTCAATTTTCAAGACCACGTAACTCGCTTTAATATTAAGTTATTAATCTCAAACTCGGTACGAAAATAGTGTACCATGCCCCCAACCCTTGTACAAAAGGAAATATTTATAGATTAATTAGGAGGGGTGCAATGGACCCCCAAAGTACATCGATCAACTGACCGGAAGAGTGCTTTTGAAGCCATGTAGTTGCACGCAACCGTGTATGCGTGGTGGAGCGGATAGCGTGATAGCAGCTGAGCAAGACGGCGCGGGTTCAAATCCCGGTGTGGACACTTTTTTTTTCTTTTGTTAATTTTACATTATAGTTTTTATTTAATGTGTTTTTCTATATTTGAGAAGGAACTATATATGGAAAATAATTTTTTTAAGTTCGGGAAAGTGAGATCAGAGCTTAAAAACAGGAAAAATCAATTAAAATTAATTTATTCGTATTATTAAAAATTCTTTCGATAGTTTGGCCTGCCTAGTATGTTCTCTGCATAGAAACAATCCTCTTTCTTCGTTAAAGAACGCATAATGGAATAAAAAATAACAAAAAATAGGTTTGTACAGGTCAATTTTCAAGACCACGTAACTCTCTTTAATATTAAGTTATTGATCTCAAACTCGGTACGAATATAGTGTACTATGCCCCCAACCCTTGTACTGAAGGAAATATTTATAGGGTAATTAGGAGGGGTGCAATGGACCCCCAAAGTACATAGATCAACTGACCGGAAGAGTGTTTGAAGCCATGTAGTTGCACGCTCACCGTGTATACGTGGTGGAGCGGATAGCGTGATAGCAGCTGAGCAAGACGGCGCGGGTTCGAATCCCGGTGTGGACAATTTTTAATTTTTTTTCTTTTGTTAATTTTACATTATATTATTTATTTAATGTGTTTTTCTATATTTGAGAAGGAACTATATATGGAAAATAATTTTTTTTAAGTTCGGGAAAGTGAGAACAGAGCTTAAAATAAGGAAAAATCAATTAAAATTAATTTATTCATATTATTTACAATATTTTCGATAGTTTAGCCTGCCTAGTATGTTCTCTGCATAGAAACAATCCTCTTTCTTCGTTAAAGAACGCATAATGGAATAAAAAATAACAAAAAATAGGTATGTACAGGTCAATTTTTAAGACCATGTAACTCGCTTTAATATTAAGTTATTAATCTCAAACTCGGTACGAAAATAGTATTATGCCCCCAACCCTTGTACCAAATGAAATATTTATAGGTTAATTAGGAGGGGTACAATGAACCCCCAAAGTACATCGATCAACTGACCGGAAGAGTGCTTTTGAAGCCATGTAGTTGCACGCTCACCGTGTACGCGTGGTGGAGCAGATAGCGTGATAGCAGCTGAGCAAGACGGCGCGGGTTCGAATCCCGGTGTGGACAATTTTTAATTTTTTTTTCTTTTGTTAATTTTACATTATATTATTTATTTAATGTGTTTTTCTATATTTGAGAAGGAACTATATATGGAAAATAATTTTTTTAAGTTCGGGAAAGTGAGAACAGAGCTTAAAATACGAAAAAATCAATTAAAATTAATTTATTCATATTATTTTCAGTACTTTCGATAGTTTGGCCTGCCTAGTATGTTCTCTGCATAGAAACAATCATCTTTCTTCGTTAAAGAACGCATATAGGAATAAAAAATAACAAAAAATAGGTATGTAGGGGTCAATTTTCAAGACCACGTAACTCGCTTTAATATTAAGTTATAAATCTCAAACTCGGAATCAAAATAGTGTACCATGCCCCCAAGCCATGTACCAAAGGAAATATTGATAGGTTAATTAGGAGGGGTGCAATGGACCCTCAAAGTACATCGATCAACTGACCGGAAGAGTGCTTTTGAAGCCATATAGTTGCACGCTCAACGTGTATGCGTGGTGGAGCGGATAGCGTAATAGCAGCTGAGCAAGACGGCGCGGGTTCGAATCCCGGTGTGGACAATTTTTAATTTTTTTTCTTTTGTTAATTTTACATTATATTATTTATTTAATGTGTTTTTCGATATTTCAGAAGGAACTATATATGGAAAATAATTTTTTTAAGTTTGCTAAAGTGAGAACACAGCTTAAAAACAGGAAAAATCAACTAAAATTATCTTATTCATATTATTTACAATACTTTCGATAGTTTGGCCTGCCTAGTAAGTTCTCTGCATAGAAACAATCCTCTTTCTTTGTTAAAGAACGCATAATGGAATAAAAAATAACATAAAATAGGTATGTAGGGGTCAATTTTCTAGACCACGTAACTCGCTTTAATATTAAGTTATAAATCTCAAACTCGGAATCAAAATAGTGTACCATGCCCCCAAGCCATGTACCAAAGGAAATATTGATAGGTTAATTAGGAGGGGTGCAATGGACCCTCAAAGTACATTGATCAACTGACCGGAAGAGTGCTTTTGAAGCCATGTAGTTGCACGCTCACCGTGTATGCGTGGTGGAGCGGATAGCGTGATAGCAGCTGAGCAAGACGGCGTGTGTTCGAATACCGGTGTGGAAAATTTGTAATTTTTTTTCTTTTGTTAATTTTACATTATATTATTTATTTAATGTGTTTTTCTATATTTGAGAAGGAACTATATATGGAAAATAATTTTTTTAAGTTCGGGAAAGTGAGAACAGAGAGAGAATGGCAGACATAAATCTTAACATTTATATTGAAATAAAAGTCCCGCAGTGAACTGGTCGTAAAGACACTGTTCCCAGTAGAACACCGAAGTCAAGCATCACTGGCTGCGATCAGTAAGCGGGTGGGTGACTGCTTTGATGAGCCTGAGTGGGGACCGAGGGTGCACGGTCCTCGTTAAACTGTTATACCACAAAGTGCTCAATTTCACATGCAGGTCGTCGGGCTACCGAAGCGGGGTGCCATCTCTGCAGAGGATCAAAATTGTGATAGTATGCCTTCAGATCATCCTCAGGGATGTTTCCCAGACCGTCGCCAATAGCCCATTGTGCAACTCTAATGCGACGTAAATAAAGTATCTATCTATATTGAAATAAAATAAAAAATAAAAATCTTAATCCAAGGTAGGCTGGAGTGGGTACGTGACATTTTAGTCAATTTGAGTAAATGATCTTCAAAGTTTATCCATTACTCGTTTTTGTTACTGTCTCAATCTTTCTCACAATTTATCATATTTTCGACTGCGGTTAATATACTGCTCCTTTGATTCAATATGGATTCAAGAACCGGGAACGAACATAAAATCATTCCTCTCCAGCTGAGTAAATAGTGTGAAAAAAAACTGTTAACTCGTTGACCTTTTTAAAAATCATTTTGTTCTCACCAACAATTAGAGAAACTGAACTTGTTACTGCCTTAATTTTTCTCATTAATCAAGGTAGTTCATTACATCAACATGTAAATGAAAAATCTTACCTATCTTGGGAGAACCTATAGTGAATTCAATAAAGCGAATATATATATAGCCAAAATAATTATGCTGTTTAAAATGACATCCTATACTTCAAAGGCATATAAAAAACAAACACAATAACTTTGCTTTAAAAGAGTAAAAAAAATAATTTAAAACAACACTTTTAAATCATGTATCTTTGTAGATTAGTAAAATTATTCGTATAAATCAAAAACATTTTAATCGAGTTTTTCGAAAACAATTAATTTTTAGTGATTTTTAAAAGTTTCAGTCACGATAATTGAAATCTATACTCAACGCAAACATTCAGAACATTAGCTTCTATAATAAAAAATAAACAGTTATGTGATAAATTGAACAGAAAAGTACAAAAACAAATCATATACTAAGTATTTTCAACGACAGTGACATGTTTCTGGATTTATTGATTCAGTTATATTCAACACTCGTTACAGTCTGTTTGTATATTGGTTTTAGTTACGTAATTGCATGGATACATAATTTCTTTTATTATTTGCATGCTAAATGCCATTAGCAAAAATTAAAATTTTCGGAAGTCTTGAAATTTTTATGGCCTGGTGCAAGCACAAAATATCTATAATTCAGCTCAAACCTCTGATAAGGTGGTTTGCAGTGGGAGAAAAATGTGCTAATCCGCAGTTGGATGCTTTCCTAAACTATTTTAAGTCAGCATATATTATAAATGAATTTTTTTTAAATTCATTATAGGTGTACCGAGTACTGGAAAAAGCGAAAAAACAAAATGTAAATTACTTTTTATTTTTCATCAGTCTATTAAACGACATTCGTAAATTTTTCGAAATTCTAGGAAATTAGATGGTCTGTTGCAAACATAGAATATCTATTCACTCAGCTCAACCTGAAAGTGTAAAAACGAGATGAAAACTATTACGTTTTTCATTTATATGTTAAAAAATATTCTTTCAAAGTTCTAGGAAATGCACTGTCTGTCAAAAACATGGAATATCTATTCACTCAACTCAACCTGAAAGTGTAATAACTAGATGAAAACTATTACTTCTTTCATTTGTAGGCTAAAGGACGTTCTTAAATAAACGAAATTTTCGAAGTTCAAGGAAATGCATTGTCTGTCGAAAACATGGAATATCTATTCACTCAGCGCAACCTGAAAGTAATATAACTAGATGAAAACTATTACTTCTTTCATTTGTAGGTTAAAGGACGTTCTTAAATAAACGAAATTTTCGAAGTTCAAGGAAATGCATTGTCTGTCGAAAACATGGAATATCTATTCACTCAGCGCAACCTGAAAGTGATATAACTAGATGAAAACTATTACTTCTTTCATTTGTAGGCTAAAGGACGTTCTTAAATAAACGAAATTTTCGAAGTTCAAGGAAATGCATTGTCTGTCGAAAACATGGAATATCTATTCACTCAGCGCAACCTGAAAGTAATATAACTAGATGAAAACTATTACTTCTTTCATTTGTAGGTTAAAGGACGTTCTTAAATAAACGAAATTTTCGAAGTTCAAGGAAATGCCTTGTTTGTCAAAAACATGGAATATCTATTCACTCAGCTCAACCTGAAAGTGTAAAAACGATATGAAAACTATTACGTCTTTCATTTGTATGTTATTTGTTTGTATGTAAGACATCCTTAAACAAACCATTTTTCTTTCATAGTCTGTTGCAAACATAAAACATCTATTTATTCTTCTATGAAGTTAGTTTGTATTGAAACGAGTTCTTCGGCTCCCTAATGTTTTGGTAAAATAATTAAGTTAATATTGATAGAGTACAGAATATTTGCTTAACATATCACTTCTATTCTTGTGTGCATAGTTTGAAATATGAGTTTTCTTAATATTTTCAAGTTATTTCTAGATTTTATTGAAATGTTAATGTACGACTTTTTTCCTGCATTGTTATTCCTCATCGGTGTACGCAGTACTGGAAAAAGTGCAATTACGAAATGGAAAGTATTACTATTTGCAGTACCAGTTGTATTAATTTCTTTAACACAAGCCTGGATAGTTCTGATGAAGGGTTACTCAATGCTATATTATTGCTCGAACATTAAGTGCACAAAGAAATGTTTATGTCAATTGTTAATCAGAGCCTTTGTTGTAGCAGATTGGATAATTCTAAAAGTCAAAGAAAAAGAAATCACTAGTTTATTGCAACGTTTCAAGACTTTAAAAAAGATTACGCCGATCAATTGGTAGAACATGTAACTTAATCATAAATTCAGCAACTGCTATTATCCTACTGTTTTCTACATTTTCATAGTCGAAAATTTTTTGACTTACATTGAAGATAGTAAACGTTACTTTGCAGCTGCAACTTTCAAAGCTAATATTTCTTTAGATGATTTCACAATATCCATTCTGACAGTTCTGTATTTTCTTGTAACTAGATTAACCAGGACAGTGATTCCTTCTTTATTAAGCATTATCTATATTTCGTGGTGTAATGCCTTATACGAAGCAGCAAAAAGGTGCAAAGATATGATTCACATTCCAACTGCGAATAAAACTTTAGATTATCTACCATTTGTCCAAAAATATACTTACACTTATAACTTGATAGCAGAAACAGAAAGCACTTTTTCTTTGCATGTTTTTTGCCTAATTGGAGCGAACTTCTTTGTTTTCTTTCTGTCATTCACTCTACTTGCTGGCTTTACTTCAAATTTCGATATGCCTCAAAAAACTGAAAATTTTACAATTTTATTGGTTTAGGGAGTCCTCTTATTTGTCATCATTTACAAAGTTTCGAAAGTTGGAGAAGACCGTTT
Source organism: Parasteatoda lunata (assembly GCA_949128135.1). Taxonomy (NCBI): domain Eukaryota; kingdom Metazoa; phylum Arthropoda; class Arachnida; order Araneae; family Theridiidae; genus Parasteatoda; species Parasteatoda lunata. The sequence continues at coordinate 91,682,722 of OX421979.1, read as the reverse complement.
AGTCAGAAAAAAAGTTTAAGATTTAGTATTTTTCTTACTCTCATCAAAAGAGACTTGTCATAAGGGCAATTTTCTAATAGAATTTTTAAATTCAAAGCCTAATATTACCCTAACAGCTGGGGGAACATTTACATTCACCAAAAGTTTGCTTTTTACAACAGTTGGTGTCATTATCACATATAATCTTCTCATTTTACAACTACAAATTACTTAAGGTAGTGGTTCCCAGAAGGTGTTCCACAGAACCTTAGGGTTCCATGGAAGGAACATATGGGTTCTGACAGTTGAATTTGTTTGATATGCAAAAACCTATAATGAAAACGCCACAGGAACACCATTCCTGTTAAATTAAATTACAGGACTGATGGAGCTGGAAAAGCACACATCATAGCAGAAAATCTAATTGGCTGTGTTTTTAGGGAAAATGCTGTTCAGAAAGTTGTTCCTAGACTGTTGAACAACCAATTTCTAGATCCAGGAATAATGTTGAACAATTTTGCATGATGAGAGCTGGTGAAATAAACTTTGTGGCAACCATCCTTTGTGAGATGATTTTTTTTCGATTCGTCTTTTAGAACACTCAGAATTATGACGGGGATTTATCATATATACATATTTATTTTAGATTCTGTATTATTGATGCTCGAAATTAATTACAAAACAAACATATGATAAATAAAATAAAAACTAAATCCAGCTTTTATTTCTGCAGCCCCGTTGCTCTCTTCATCTATACTCTGTGCACACCCAGTCTATACTGAAAAATCCTTTCTCACTAGAGTCCTTTGCTTTTTCACTCTTTCTTCTCCCACTATAGGGGAACGACACTTCTAATGTCCCTCACCCGCTGCCCCTTAGGTCATGCGTGGGAGTGGAATCAGAATCATGACTAACTTCTTTAGCTAATATACTCGATAAACTAAACTCTGCTTCCACCAAAAAGAGGTCGATCATTTAGAGTTCTTGGGCAAAAAAAAAAAAAAAAAAAAAAAAAAAATTCCAATCACTTATTTAGACTATCAAATTACAAGAATGGCGTTTCTCCATTTTTCTTTTCAACTAGTTCAAGTAGTAGCTTTTCAAGTCTAACGACCTTACTTTCCTTATGATTATGAAAATGATTTGTATGTTTACTTGCCTACAGCCTTTTCCTTACGAAGAAAAAAAAGAAATTTGTGAAGGTACTCTTTTCTTCAAAGGAAAAATTTTCAAATTTCCCATTTAAATATTAGTCTTTAAAATTTTTCTCAAGTTAGTTCTGCTAAATTTTTCCTCATTGGTTTTTCTCAACATTTTTTACAACAACAACATTCAAGAAATATTAGTACAAAATTTCAAAAAATAGTTTCCTACACATTAAATTAGGTTAAAATAGCCTTTAAGCTATTTTTTTGACAATTATGTAATATCTTCATTATCCTATCTCTGAAATTAAATGTGCGAGTCATTATTACTTGCTGTAAAACACATTTACTCAATGATGGTTTTATACAACAAAAAAATTAACACTTATTTATAACTTGTTCATAACTTTATGTAAAAAAATAAACAAAAAAAGAAGTAAAAAATTTAAAAAATAATAAATACAAAAGACTTAAGATAACATCCTTAAGAAATAGCACTAATTAAATCATTGATATGCTAGTGATTTAGTTGATCCTTACTTGCATAGTCTGATAAATCCTATCTCCAGATCAAAAATTGTTTAGGAATTAATAAGGTAAATATACTTATGTATTTAAGAAATATGTATAATTGAATATATATAAATAATTAAATACATTAATACTTAAATTAATATGTAAATATATTTAAAAATGAAACTTTAAAAATTTTGATAGTTAACTTATTAATAGATTTACTAAACTTATTTAAATTATATAAATTTTTACGTTTAGAATATATGTTTAATTATGTTTAAGAATAATCTGTGTTATGAATATTTATATGTTTATGAATAATTTATATGTTAAGAGTACAAAATATTAAAACAAAAATCATTACTTATAACATTTTAAATGTTCATTCGTAACATTTTGATAAATTCATATATTACCTTTTGTTACACTAAATTATGAACTAAGCTTATTTGCATTATAATATATAAATTGATATAATAAAATGTTTAGAAAAGTACAAAATGTTAAAAAATGTAATTAGTCATTACATTTTGTTTTGCTCCGCAAAAACTACAAGCCTTAGCAGGTTGAAATTATAATGTGTAGAAAAATATAGAAGTATAATAAAAAAAAATTTAATACTCGATATTAAGTTAGAAAATTATTAAGTGTTAAACTTACAGTAAAAAATACCAGACGGGTCGATCTGCAACATGCAGAATTGCAACTTTAAGTTGAGCATTTGACTTGCTAAAAAGAGCCTTTTTATTTATATAATATATTATTTTTATTTATTTATTTATTTTTAAAAAGTCTGATTTGTTTAATAGTTATTGCAATTTTAAATGCTTTTTTGTGAATTTGTTCACTTTTTTTGGTTTAAATAAGGACTATTTATCATTGTTGTAAAAAATTTTATTTATCTCTGTAGATTTCTTTATTTTCAAAGCTCGCACTTCAGTTTATATCAAAAGGAACAAAAAAAATTAGAAAGAAGAGGAAGAGATTAGATTTTGACATTTATATTGAATTTTTTAAAAATATAAAAAGATTCAAGAGCTTACAAGAGATGAAAACAGTTTCCTATATGAATTAATATAGAGACATAAAGTTATCCCTCTATATATCCTAAATGTGCATAAATACTTCGTATATTTCTTATTGTGTCACACATTCTGTTTTAATAAATTAATTTTTTTATAGAATAGTTGAAAGAATGATTAATATACTAACGAAATGTGTTTACTTAAAATCATAATATATTTGATTAACAAAATGATTTTTTTTTTTTAAATATCTACTCAAAAAAAAAAAAAATTATGCAATCAAGGATGACAGACCTGTGAAACTTTTTAGCATATTGATACTTTTAAAAATATAAAAAACTAAATGTTCTATTTGAACTTTTACAAGAATATAAACTTAGTTAACAAGTAAAATTACTTCTCATTAATTTCGTATGCCATTATTCAACATTCTGTGTTCCTAAGTTTAAATTTTTTTAACATTTGAATGTTTTTGAAACCAAAGATTTCATTTATTTTGTAACAAAACGTCATTACATAAGGTTATAATAATTTAACAACAAAGTGTATTTTGCTTTTGTTGAAAATGTCTACTTTTAAAGAAAAAATTATGACTTATGAGAAGAAATTACAGATTTACAAGCAGAGTAAACAGGTGGCAGAGCCTCCTAGTTATTGTAAAAAAAAAATCAATAGACATTAGTGCATTTTGTTCCATGTGTGTGGTAAATTAAGTATTTGCATGAAAGATTTAATCATGAAAAAAAAAAAAACATTTAATCTAATCAATGTAAATAAAAAAAATTATAAGAAGTCCTACTTAAATTGTTCTAAAATTTTTATTCTTTTATAAATTTTTTTATTACTTTCTAGTTTAGTCCTAAGCTTCGGACAGATGCACTGTTTCCTGTTTCTTAAGTGGCTTTGGATTGTTTTGCTATTTATGACACATAAAATTGTCTTGTCAGTCTATATTTTGCATAACTATTTGAAATATAATTTTTAAACAGAAAAGTCCTACTCTACTACGTTAGGTCAAGGTAATCGGCTCTCTTCACAAAACTGTGTACTGATATCTAAAGGTAACTTCTATTGTTAAACAAAACTTAGGTTTTAAAATTAATGTCTAATACAACTGAAGATTAACATATTGAATTTATGTCAAAACTTCAAGTGTTTCTATTTGTAGATACAAGTTCAATTCTATAGTATTAGTCACAGTTTTTAAAAGCCTGCTGAAATCATAAAAAGGAAATGTGAATAATCTTGTAACAATTCAAAAGATTCAACATTTAATTTTCAATTCTTACTCATGTCATTAAAATAAAATTCATAACATTCATGCTTATTTCATGTCATTAAAGTAAAATAATCACAGAGAAAAATAATCAAAGACAAATATGATTTAATGTATTATGATGACAAAAATACAATGATTCCTGTGACATTATTTACAAATTCAACCTGTTTTATATTAACATTATTTAAATAGAATAATTATCATGAATACTTTTCACAGAAACTTTCCCATTTTTTGATAAACTTCATAGTTTCCTTAGATTTCTTGGAAGGATCTTCTTTCATATTTTTATGCAAATGATTATTGTCGATTTCAAGCATTCCACCAATCACTCCCTGTAATAAGCAGTAATAAGTAAATAAATGAAAAGAATGATTTTAGAATAAATTTAACAAGGGTCTCATTTCTGGTGTTCATAAATGTGTATAAATGACAATGACAATCTGATTTTTAAATCATGAAAATATTAAGTATAATAGGTGATTCATAAATTACATCAATCTGAATCATGATTCAGCATTTGTAAAACACTTAAATTAAGAGTTGAAATATCTGATTCATAAATCACGCTGATATGAGTAGAATTCTGTGATTTGTAAATTATGTTTGCATTAAAAACAAAATATCAGCTTCATAATTTCAGGAACTTGAGAAATTCAATTTGCAGAGTTAAGACAATTAACAGTACAATCCTGTATTTGTCACAAAAACCACATGAGAACTATTTTTATGATTTTTTTTTATACTGTTTCAGAAAATGCTAATTGATTTTTGCAAAAATCTTTTTTTTAAAAAATGCTGGTAATTATTTAAATTTAATGAATCTGAAAAATATTTGCATTGTTCTTGAACTTAATGGTAAAAGCAGTCAGATTTCAATTTATACAGAACATGTAACTATTGATTTTTTCTAAATTGCACAACGGTTAGAAAATAACTAAAAGTGGCCACAAAGATTTATTTATAGTAAATAAAAAAACTGGAATAATTTTCTTTAAATTTGTTTTCCAGTTTGTTTATATATCTACCAGCTTTTGGGAACAAATTTCAGAAAAAAAAATTACTTTTGTAAATTCTTATTCTTTTATAGATGATTTATAGTGTAAATACATCTTTTATCAAAAAATTTTAAATGAACAAATTTAAACGTTCATTGTTTCTCAACGTCTGTCAATTTTATTTTTGTGAAAACAAGTAAGAATATTTTTTCTGGTCAATTCATGAAAATAAAATTTTATTAATATCCATTTGGAACAAAGTGAAATAACTTGTTGTCCTAGATCAAGTTTACAGAAATTTTATATTAATAATATGAACTTAATAATCAAACAGACCTTCAAAATTAAGAATTATATGATATTAAGAATTATTTTCTAAAGATGATAGCAAACACTGAAACTCAAATTAATATATTTTACAAGTTAAAATTGCATACAAGTTTTAATGCTACATTTAAGTATTATTTTCAGTGCGAAATACAGAAAGTGGTCAATGAAAAACATTACAAATAAGTAGTCTGAAGTAAATTAAATTTAAAACTGACTAAGTCGATAAGAAAGTGGGAATCAAAACAATGAAATATGTCAAAAATATCATGCAACAAATAAAAGAAAGGTAAAAAACAAAAATTAAGAATAAAAATTCATAAAGCAAGCAGTGACTTCATTCAATGTTTAGTTTTTAAAGAAAAAAACTTTTCTAAAAATCTAAATAAGCCCACCACTAAATAATAGAAGCTGAAGTAAACTGAAATTTCCTTTTCTGACCAACAATATTGTGCAATAGATGTATAAGTCAATTACTGAAATATATTGATTTGGGAATTTTAAAGTAGGCATTTATTTTTATAATAATCTTGATTGTATAATATATTTTATTAAATATATTAAATAAGACTGTTAAATATATTTATTAAATATATGATAAATTTTATTCAAAATAATATATTATAATGATTATATAATATATTATCTTAATTATATAATATTTTATTATAATTCCACAGTTTTGGCAAAAATGGACATTAATGACATGCCATCACTGATACCTAGCATTGTAAAGAAAGAACTTTAGAAAATTTTTCCAGAAAGTAAAAGCTATAGAGATAATGAAGCAGAGCCGACAAAAGACATTTCTTTGATGGTCCAGAAGGAGGTCACAATACAACTCCTCAACAATCAGTCCTAGTTCAATCTCAATTAAAATGTGGAACCGGAAATAGAATCAGTCCACAGCGTAAGACAGATCTGTGAGGAACTGCCACTAGTAAACAGAATTGTTACTATTGTGGGCATTCAGGACATGTGTTGAGATACTGTAAAGAACGTCAACAAATATTTATGATGCAAGAAATTCCAGGATGGCAAACTCTCTAAGAGATATGGACAATGACTCTCTATACAGTTTAGACGACTGCCACATGCAGACCAGCCGCAATTTTAGAAGCAGTTTGCCATTGCCTTACTACTAATTTAATTGCTGTAATCCATCCCCTCTACACTACTCCAGTTATCCTTCACGTCAACTAGATGAGAAAAACAAACACAAGCTACCTGCGCTGGAGGAGAGGCCGGAATAGCATAAACTTCTCAGATGTTAACTACAACTAAATTGAAAAAGAACAATGTGACTGCCTCAGGAAGATGTGTTTTGAGAATAAATTTAAATGGTACTACGAAACCATTTGAATCCCTTTGTTTTTCTATACTATAGTCATCAAATGGTACTTCAATGGGTCTTTTCCGTGCCGCAGATATCATCAAAGATTGAAGCAATGAAGAATTTTAACTTGCAGAGATTGTTCCAGATAATCTTTTATCACACGTGGTCTGTTCACCCTTTATTTTCAGCTACAGATTATGCAATTGAACCACAGTCAGCCACGCAAATATGTGATTTGAATCCAGTAATTTGAGAACCAGATAAAGCTATGATCATCAAAAACGAAATTCTCAGTTGTGAAAAGCAGTTATACTTGTTTCAAATAACTCTATCAAGAATGGCTGCTGTGAAGTATGGGAAAGGAACTGCTTTACGTTTAACTTGGATAACACCGATAGGAATGAAAATAGGCAGTAAAACCAAAATAACAGACTCAATTTGTTCTCTAACTCATAAAAGACTAAGAGGAATTTTAGACCCGAGCTGACCACTACTGATGAAGGCGAGTTACTCAATCATCTAGAAGAATATTGTTACATTTCTGACTTAGAAAAATGAAGAAATCGTACGAAGCATTAAATAGACACAGATGCCAACAATCAAGCAGAGACCTTATCAAACATCAGTTACTGACAGACATGCAAATGATAAAGAAGTATAAGGAATGTAAAAAGAAGACATAATACAGCCATCAGATGGTTTGTGGACATCCTGAGTGGTACTTGTGAAGAAGAAAGATGGGAAATGCTACAAAAGGCTGAATAAGTTACTGAAAAAAGACATCTACCTTCTATCATGTATCATACATGGACAGCCTTTCTGGTTCTAGAATCTTATCCATGATGGATTTAAAACAGGTTAGTGGCCAATAGAGGTTGATAAGGACATAAAAAAGACTGCTTTCGTGACACAAGCTGGTCTTCGTGAATTTAAAGTTATGCTTTTTGGATTTTGAAAAGCATCAGCTACTTTTAAACGAATGATCACAGTACTGAAAGGCCTTATGTCTTTGATATCAAGATGACATAGCATGTGCATTAAATGTGCAAGAACAGTTGAGAAAAGTTTTAAAGTGTGTTCAAGAGGCAGGACTGATGCTTAACTCTAATAAATGCACATTAGGCAAAAAGAAATTGACGATATTGGAGCATTTAATTGATCAAATGGGATCTACTCTGATCCAGAAAAGGTAGCTGTCATAACCAAGTTTCCAGTACCATAAAATATTTCCAACATCTGAAGTTTTCTAGGGTTTTTATCACAGAGGTTTTAACAAAAACTTGGCCATGTCAATATCGCTGAGCCTCTTAAAGAAAAATGCAGAGCACTTCATGGAGCACTTCAGGAAAACTCTTCACTACTCTAGACAAGTTATTGACCAATGGTCCAGTCTTGAGACATTTTCTTCCTAGTACAGAAACCAGGATACATTCAGACACCAGTGGTGCAGTACTTGTATAGATAAGGCCAATAACCCCCCGAATCACTGACTACAGCTGAAAAGAACTATTCTACAACTGAAAAAGAGTGCCTTGCTGTCATATGGGCAATTGGTAAATTTAGACCCTACCTTTTCAGAAAACCCTTGACCATAGTGTAGGATCAACACTCTTTGTACTGGCTTGCCAATGTAAAAGGTCCTTTGGGAAGTCTCGCACAATGGGTTTTGAGATAACAGGATAGTATAGGAGTGTACGTTGATATGTGTCTCACTGCCGAGGACGTTAAAGAAGAAAAACTCCACCTCGATTACCCACAGAACTACAACTGATAGGGCCTCCTGATATACCATTTGCTAAAGTTGGAATGAATCTATTTGGACGTTTTCCTGTTATCCACAACAAAAACAGATGGATAATTTTTTGCACAAACTATCTAACGAGATTCGCAATTACAAAAGCATTGCCAACAGCTAACTGAAATTGCAAAATTCATAGTTTAAGAAATGAGGCACCATTCCCTGGAAGAAATGATGAGAGATCCAAGGGCATTCCTTCCTACCTTATATTGCCAGACATCTAATCATTTGACCACTGCCTACCATCCTCAAACTAATTGATTAACAGAGAGATTTAACAAAACATAAGTAGACACTCTATGGATGTATGCTGACATTGACCAGAAGAATTTGGATACCATTTTGCCTTTTATAATGTTTGTTTATAATTCGGCAAAATAAAATACCACTGGATTCAGTCAATTCTTGTTCTTGGCAGAGATATACGAACACTTCATGACACAATTTTTCCACACAAAAAAGGAGATCAAGATGACTATGTGCAGCACCTTATCACTAAGGCTGAGGAAGCTAGACAACTTCCAAAGTTCCATATACTTGATGCTCAAGCAATAGATAAATGACGATACTATGCATGACAACGACCAGTCACCTACAATATCAGTCTAGTTTGAATTTTTACTTCAGTAAGAAAATTTGAACTCTCCTAAAAGCTTTTGAGGCACAATTTTGGGCCTTATAGAATAACACAATGGCTATCTGACATAACGTATGAGGTGGAAAGCATTGAAGGTCAAATCAGATGCCAAAATCTTCAAGACATAGTCCAGGTCTTGAGACTAAGACCTTATTGTGACCCAGAGGAACAGTTAGATGACAGAAAAGGAGAGAAAAATTCCAGGAGATCAGTTACAAGAAGCCAAAAAAGATTGCAGTGGAATGCTTCCTCCTAAGAACTTGGTACTTTTTTCTGTGGAGCCAGTGGCTTTGTGGTAAAGCATCGGACTACAAAGTCGAAGGTAGGGAGTTCGACTCCCATCCGGGGCAAAGTTGCCTTAAAGTGGTTTTTGGTGAAAATTACATTACAATTTCCTCTCATTCTTTCGTTAATGTTTATGTTGCTATTTATTCAATTTCTGGAATGCTCTGTTCAAGAAAGTTTGACAACTGTATATAAGCCTTCATTTCTGTTGAATAAAGTCTCAAGTTGAGATTAACAGTTATTTCACCTTTAATAATCTCACACTTATATAATCTGCATGACAATATTAATAACAGTAGTAGTGAAATAAAATGGAAAATAAAACTTCACACAATTATATTAAAGCACAGAAAACGAATAGTAAATAAAATTTCACCTTTCCAAAATTCTTCTCAAAATTTCTTTCATCTTCAATGACATGAGCAAAACCAGAATGTACCTGAGGATCAAATTCAACCCAAAAGTAAGGTAAATTTTTGGGTACCTGTAACAAAAAAAGGAGTGGATATTAGTTAAAAAAATTATTAACCATGAACAATAGAATAATAAGACGTTACTGTAATTTTACAAAATTTCAATTTAGAATATAATTATGATACAGACATTTACTACTTAAGCATATTTACCATGCTAAGTGAATGAAACTAACCTTTATTTTTCTCTTGCAGGCACAGTTCTTAAAATATTTTCAAGCCGAATGTGTTTATATACAAAATTTGTGCGAACCACATACAAAAACAATTAAAGGCTTAGTTCAATTCTGAACCAAAAAATTTTGAATAATAAAATAATTTTTAAAAACATATGGTTATGGTGGCCTTCCAAAAACAGATACATTAGTGTCCATGTAAGTTTTGTTTTAATCATGAATACAGGGTTAGCCTTCAGTTTTAAATAATGTCTGGACATATTACAAATGTTCAATGTGAGCCTTGGTGGCTCCAGGGATAGAGCGTTCGCCTCCCAAGGAGGTAAACAGGATTCGAATCCCAACAATAGCTGATGGATACGAATTCCGCATCTGGCTTGCACTGACCACAGTGCTGACTTTAAATATTCTGAGTGGTAGACGAATCATTAGTTAAAGTCCCCTCAGGCTAACCATGGGAAGCTTTCCTCTCCATTAAACGCAAATGCAAGTAAGTTCCATCAGAACGTCCTCCACAAAGGCAAATTTCTCACAATAGTCGATCCAGGAGTTCCCTTGTCTTCTGGATCGGGTTCAAAATTACAAGGTTACAGCGTTGAACACTTGTAGTCATCAACCCAAAAAAATGGGTCGGCTGTTCAACGACAGATATAAAATTAAAGTAAAATTTTTAATGTGTGCACCCTGAGCCTTGATGGCTCCTTCCAACAAGGCGAACCGGGTTCGAATCTCAGTCGATACGAATTCCGCATCCGGCATGCACCGACCACAGTGCTGAAGTGAAATATCCTCAGTGGTAGACGGATCATGGGTTAGAGAGCCGTTGCCATCAGGCTAACTGTGGGAGGTTCTCGTGGTCTTTCTCTCCATGTAACGCAAATGTGGGTTAGCTCCATAAAAAAATCCTCCACCAAGGCAAATTTCTCCCAATACTCGATCCAGGAGTTCCCTTGTGTTCTGAATTGAGTTCAAAATTACAAGGCTACAGAGTTATGATGCCTTACCAACTTATGATGGGCAAGGTCCATGTACTGTAGTGGAGGAATACTGTAGTGTGTCTACCACAACAAAATTACAATTCCAGTTCACTAGCTTATAAGATATGTTAACTGGATTCTATGATGGGGTACCTTTTCATAGATGAAGGTTGACACTGTCGAAAATATCTCTCCACACACCCTAATGCAAACAACACTGAAAATATGCATCATTACAAATACAGCATGAAAATGCTGTGACAGACATTGTTTGGAACATCGTATTGAGCGCATAACCAGAACTGGATTACCGAGATGTGAGTTGGATGATCGAGGGTTCAGATATTAAATATTGGTAATAAATATGTACCAGACATGGGGTAACTGTGTGTGTTTCTCCACGCATCACCCGTCTTTGTACATTGTATACTTTTAAATAAGCAGCAATCATTTAAGCTAACCCTGTATAATAGAATTAAAGTTATAGCAGACATGTGATTGCAGGTAGAAAAAAATCTGAATTTTTTATTAACGTGTCGTTTTCTTTTCTTTTAAGCACTTAATTCTTTTTCTTTTTGTACATAGAAAATAAATAAAAGGCTGTCATTTGTATGCCCTAAATCTAAATTTTGCAAATAATTAAAATTACCTGATAAAGCAACTAAACCTGAAGATTAAGTGTTTAAGCTTGTCTTCCGTGGTTGGATTGGAGGGTTGGGAAAGTTAAGAAGCCCCCGAGTGGCTGCACCTACATCTGGTGGCTTCTGAATCATTTGACAAGCATAACTGGACAGGGGAGCTAAGTATGGCATCAAATCCGAATTTCAACATGATCATAAATCCCTATTGCAAGAAAATAAAAATAAACAAAAGTGTTTTTTTACCAAACAAATTATAGATTAGATATGGAATTTCCGGATTTTAACGAATTAATTTTCAATATTTTATTAAAACATCGTCCCAAAAAGTAAACGGTCCAAAGTTTAAGGTTTTGCAGTTTATTATAGTGTTAAATAATTATTCTTAGTTATTAAAAGTTCTAGTCACAAATAGTAGAAATGAGTTATCTTACATTGAAGCTTGTTAGCAATTCAATATATATAAATACTTTGAATACTTTTGTGGCACAGAATTATGCAAGTTGTTTAGAGAATTCAAAACACTTTATTTCCATTACAGAATTGAAATATTATTAATAGAAAACAGTCATGTCGAGTCTTTGGCCGGCGGGATCGAACCCACGACCTCTTGGACATGGCCCAACGCCCTACCAGGCTACCCTGGCTTCAACATGTTATAAATAGACATCGGATAATATGCAATTGCATACGTGCATATGCAATTGCATATTTTAGCACTTTTTGCCATTTGTGCATATAAATGCATAAAAAGGTATAATGCATAAAAAGGTATAAATGCATATTTTCAGCATTTTATGGCTTTTCCCTCCTAAAACCATATCACTATTCTTTTTATGTTAGCATAAGGAAAGCTTTAAATTTTGTTTTGTCGTTCTTTATCACCCGAAAGGGTCAGCTGGATTGATGTTGCTGGGGGTGATTGCAATCACGTGAAGAAGATGTAGAAATGAGGTGTGTGTCGGGAAGGAGGGTACAAAGGGCCCACCCAAATAGACATTCGTCATAGCAACCTCAGAAAGGGATGGTCAGATATTCTATGAAGGGATGTCTTTTCCTGGAATAAATAATTGTCAATCTGTGTGGGAAAAATAAGGCTTCTGTGGTAGGTAGAAAATGACCTCCCTTTCCTGTGATTGATTAGTTAAAAGGTGGAGTGTATACATTTTCGGAGAGAGCTGCTATTCTAACATATTTCGATAGTCCATCCGATAGATTGTTTCGACATCCATCAGTTGAATACGTAGTTAGTGAAGCTTCGAACGTGATTTTTGACTGCTGAATTTCATAATATGCCAAAAATTAAGTCGACTAAATCAAATTTAATGAAGACATGGATTTCGGACTATGGGAAGGACTTTACGACCGATGGGGAAATAGTATTTTATGTGATTTGTCAAAAACACATTTCCTGTGAAAAAAAGTACCAAATCGATCAATATATAAAGACTAATGCTCACTCCGCGAAGAAAAAGCAGAATACAAAAGGATTTGTTCAAAGTTTATTAACTATTCCTGTTCAAGCAGCTAAAAAGGAAAGTGATTTTTCTAGTGATTTATGCAAAGCCTTAGTAAGCAGCAATATTCCTTTAAAAAAGTTAAATAATCCAAACTTAGACAGGTTTTAAAAAAATATTGTACCAATCAGATCATTCCCGATGAATCGACTTTAAGAAAGAACTACCTTCAACCGATATATAACGAAGTATTGGATGATATTCGACGAGATATTGGAGATGGCCCTATATGGATTGAAGTCGATGAGACGACAGATAAGTGCGGTCGCTATATTGCTAATTTTATTTGTGGAAAAATGGATAATATTCCTACTCAACCACATTTTCTAGCAAGCAAAGCCCTTGAAAAAGTCAATCATTCAGCCATAGCAAGGTTTGTCAATGATTCTATCAAATTATTATGGCCTGATAGAGATGGTTCTGAAGATGTTTTGATTTTTGTCAGTGATGCCGCTCCGTATATGATCAAATCTGCAGCAGCACCGGAAATTTTTTATCCTAGAATGCTTCATATTACATGTTTGGCTCATGCTGTTCACAGACTGGCTGAGACTGTTCAAGAAGTATTCTCCTCTGTGAATGATTTAATTTCTAGTATCAAGAAAGTTTTTCTCAAGGCACCTGTGCGCATAAAATTGTATAAAGAAATGTATCCTGATTTGCCCTTACCTCCACAGCCTGTGATAACTAGGTGGGTACATGGATTGAAGCTGCACGTTTTTACGCTAATAATTTTGATGCAATAAAGTCAGTTGTAGATGCAATTGACAGTTCCTGTGCTTTTTCAGTTCATGTCACAAAAGAATTACTACAGGATATCTCTTTGAAGAAGGACTTGGCCATAATTGACACTGACTTTTCTTTCTTAAGTGGAGCAATAACAAAACTCGAAACACGAGGTTTTCCCCTGGATGAGACCATATCCAAAATTGAAAAAATTCAACAGTGCATCAATGCTCTTCCAGACTCAGTTGGGAAGAAAGTAAAAGAAAAATGGTGTTCCGTTCAAAACAAAAATTCGTGTTTTGCAGCAGTGAAGAAGATAAATGATTTTCTTAATGGAAACGGAACTGAACCAGAGAAAGTAAAACCAATGAGTACGAAGTTGTACCAGTTTTGTCCAGTAACATCGGTTGACGTGGAGAGGTCATTTTCTGCTTTCAAAATGATCTTTGATGACCGACGACATCAATTCACCCTTGAAAATTTGGAAAAACACTTAGTTGTGTATTGCAACAAAAATTATTCAGTTTAATAAAATCTTTCCGGAAAATGCGATGATTTTTCTTTTCTCATTTATCATACTTCAGTTTTAGGCTTTTTATTCAGAAATGTGTAGATTCAAGTAAGAAATATTTTGATTTTCTTCCTTTTAACAAAAAAATGTTTTAGCTGTGTTTGTTGGAAAAAGTAAGTAGTTAATTATTTTATTGTTTTCTAATGTCCTGCAAAACTATACTGAGCGAAAACCTTCTAAGGTTTTCGCGTAATCACTAAATGGATTTAAAAAAAAAGGGAAATATTTCTTGTCGATGAACTTAATCTGATACTGATGATACTGGACACATCGAAAATTACATGTTTAAGAAAATGGACACTGGCTGAAAATGCGTGTTTATGAAAACGGACACTTAAACGAGATAGAAAAAGAGAATTTTTCCACGGAACTAAAAGCTATAAAGAGTATAATATGAAACTAATAACAGCTGAAGCGTGCACAATCATGGAAAAGTGACGTCACGTCCAGAATGCTGTTTTGGCAGACGTCACACTAGCGCTAGGGTCGAATTTCATGACAAGGTGGATTTTATTTGAGAGTACAAGACGTTGCGAAAAGAAACCTTATAATCACCTAGATTTAAGATTGTTTTCACCTTTAGAAGAGCTTCATTTAAGAACTTGCAATTTTAACTTCATAGTTGAAATTTTTTTAAAAATTAAAATAAAATCAATCAAAGAAATTGTGTATCTGTAAATTATTTATCTCTTATTTAGTGTTTTCTATTTAATTCTATCCCCTGTGACATTCGAAACTACAAATTTTCATAATCTGTCAGCATTAGGGACGTATATTTCCTCTGGGGAATTTAGTAGCAGTTTTTATACCAAAGAAATGCTACAGCTCGCTTGACATAGAGAGTTTTTTTTTTAGAATTTACAATTAAAGAAATTAAAGTTTTTTGTGTTTAGATTCAATTACATAGCTGTTGAGAAAAGAATTGTAGTCTCAGAAGGTACTGTACATTCATTTATAAAATTTGAGGGTGCTAAAGCCAGATTCCGCTCTCTCCCTTGGCTAAAGCCCGGAAGCTTAGTGATAGAGCATTCGCAGTACGAAAACATGAAAGCGTCATAGTAATATATCTAACCTTCACTACATAGACAATAGTAATACAAAGTTAACAAGGGTTATGTTGCTTGATGATAGTGTAAAAATAATTTTATGCCGTAAGAATATCAATTTTATTCAAGTTCAATTACATAAAACAATTTTTTTGATTTAAACAAAATATACAAATACACTCAATTATATAACAACGGAATGAAATAATCTACAACACATTTTAAATCTTGTTTCAATAAAGAACTATTAAATAGCTTTTACTATCGACTTAAAATTTTCTAGATGCAAAATTTGCTGACTGCCATTTTCGAAAAGAAACTGGTAAAATACACAGAATGAAGCTTTTCAACACATTCAATATTAACTTTTTCTTTTGTTATTACTTAATACAATACTTAAATAAGGAATATTAACAATACTTAAATACAATAATTTGCAATACTTATTCAATATTTTAGTATCTGCTAAGAATAGATTTGGAGAAAGATCAGCGTCCGAAGTACTGGTTAAATGCATGGGCAATGGCACTTAACAATACTTAAGTAGTACAATACTTAAACAAGGAACATTGACAGTTTTGTTCTAGTACAACAATGTATAAAATTGCATGAAAACAATTACGATTTTATTTTAAAAGAAAAACTAAAACTATGAATAATAATACTTATTTAATAATTTAAAGAAAAATTTTAAAACACTTAATTTTCAAAATCCAGGTTTAAACTCTACATCAAGCACAATGTAATTTTATACATAATAGATTCGATTTAAATAAACTTATATTTTTATATAAATTTTTAACAGCCTGTTAGCAAATGTGCGAGAAAGTAATGGAATACAAAGCATATTTTTAAGCACTAACAAACTATATTGCTTGACTTTATTCGAATGCAAAGTTAAAAGTTCTGTCAAATCTGCGCTTGGCATGCAGTTGCATATTTATGTGTTGCCATAATTTAAATTTTGATGCAGGGAATGGCTTGCTCAGTCCGGCCGGCAGTTGCACTTTCAGTCAGGCAGAGGCTCTGTCAGACAGACAGGAAGGCAACAACTTTCTCAGTCAGGCAGGCAGTGGTTCTCAGTCAGGCAGGCTGGAGGTGGCTCTAAGTCAGGGATGCAGACAATCAGCGTCC